>OY986435.1:26402180-26960180 GCA_963920525.1 Dichetophora obliterata | reverse complement strand
GTCAAAATTAAAGTTTAGTTTAGTTTAGTTTAGTTTATTTCATAAAGTCTTTAGATACAGAAATCTTTACAGACTAGGATTAAAATAATATATAAAAAAATAAGTTATACAGTTACAGGTATAAATAAGTAAAATGGTATAAGAAATAATAATAGGCTTATGTTAAAGAACATTATGAATTAAGTTTTTAAAAACATGTTTGGGAACATATAAGTCAATTTCATGTGAAATACATAATTCATTAAAAAGAGTCAAAGCTCTCATAATTGGCTCATTTAAGGCATAATTAGTTCTACAATGTTTTAAATAAAACAGTTTTGAATTTCTTAAATATCTTAGCGGAATATTGAAAGAAATAAGCTCTAAAAGAGAATTGCAGTCAATAATGCCAGAAACTATATCATGTATGAATAACAGTGAAGAAATCTTTCGTCTTGAGTCAAGAGATTTAAGTCCTAGAAGCAACAGGCGCGTACTATAAGGTGGCAACGGATCATGAAAATTTATTGATCGCAGTACAAAGTACTGCTGCTTTTTTAAAGTACTGATATTCGATGCAAAAATCTGCGCTGTTTAATATATATATAATGCCGTTAGATGCTAGTGCTTAAAGATTTATTTAAAATTAACTTTGTAATAAATAATTAATAAAAAATTGTCTTTTTAAATTAAATTTTTTGTTCCACAGTTCAATCAATAACTGCGCCGTTAAATACAAATAATTTTAATTAATTTTAATTCAAATAAAAAATATATTCACTGACCAAACAAGTGAATATATTTTTTATTTTTTTTTCAAAAATGCTCTACATAACTGAAAGAAGATTAAATAAATGTACTCGTTTCGTTTTCTAACAAAAAACATTTAATATTAATTTATTAGACTAAGGGAAAAAGTAATGTAGTCAGAACAGAGACATCTATATAAAATCTATGTACTGCATTTTCTGTGGAAGCACAACGAGAGATAGATGTACTTGGTAAAGTTAGCATGTACTGGTTACATATTAATTTGTTTACTTAGTAAAATAAATTAAAATTTTATTCAATAAATCGAATTATGTGTTTTATACATTGTATACAGACTTTAATAAATAAAAACAACGCATACTCAATCAATATTTCTTGTAATGCTTTTTAAGAAATGAGCTAAATACGTAAATACAGACTCACTACATAAAATATAGACGTCTCGCTTATGCGATTAAATCAAGACATTTATTCAATTTATAAAATATGTACTCAGTACACGTCCCGCTAATGTGATTAAAGTAAGACTTGTGATCAATACATAAAGTATGGACTCCGTATACGTCTCGCTTTTGCGATTAAAAAAGGACATGTTTTGAGTACATAAAATAAATATGGACTCAATACACGTCTCGCTTAAATATAGGCTTACGATTTTACTATTTTATATCATTCGTTTCATAGTTTGCAAAAAAGCAACACATGTGTGAGCGATACATATAAATCAAAGCGAATTTTAAAAAGTGTTAGTTTTAGTGTTGTAAATTAAGTGAAGTCAAATGAAGTCAGAGAAACGAATCAGCGAGCCCAATTACGAAATGTAAATGTATCAAGGTAAGTCCTAATAAATTAGGTGCATTTGTTTTTCTGTTCATGTTTGTTCATGTTCCTGAATATTCAAAATTTTTCACTAAACTCTTTTGTGCGCTCAGCTATGGATTTATATCTGTGCCTACAAGTAATAATCGCTTAAAGTTGGTTTAAGACAGAAATGAGTTATTGGCGTAACAGTGTTTCATGCATTAAGCATCGTAAACACACACAATCTGCAGCTTCGTGCGATTTTTTAGCCAAACTTATAGCATAATAACCTAATAACCTTTCGTAGAGCATATAAAGTGATTAAAAACTTTAAGGATTTCTCGAAACATTGAAATCAGACTTATGCTCTTATTGCATATCGACGCAGATATATAACACTATGCGACAATTCAAGGGTCATGGAATCTAACGAAAAAGCGACCAACATAGATCGATGGTACTGATCTAGACCAACAAAACCCTAAAAGGGTTTTGCAAAGTTAGCTCGCTTTTAAAAGATATAGGCATTGAAAGATTGCCTCTTGCAGAGTATTTTTTAAAAATGAAGTGCTCATAAGGGCGTTCTCGAATTAAAAATTCTTTTTTTAATTTCTCATTCTTAGAGGTCTCCAAAGTTCCATAGGTTGGTCTCCCAAAAAAAAGATGTCTCCCTCTCCCGCAAGGACAAAGTTTTTTTTTGAGAAAAACAGTAAAAATCAACGATCTATAAATGCTTTAATTTTTGTAAAAAAAGCAACATATGTCCTAAAGCAAAAATAAATAAAGACTTTAACTAACAATATCTCGCCAAACAAGATGCCACTCTTGATTTTTGCTCACAGTGTCCCGTGTGAAGTATATTCGAATCTTAAGGTACACTTGAAATAGCACAGAACTTTTGATTGTTATCTGATTGTTTTAATTTAAGTGGTATTTACTAAAGTGTTTACGTTTTCCTCATATTTGGTGTATTTGAAATTTGCAAATTTTTTGCCTTTGCATTTACTGTTTTTTGAGAAAAGCAACTTGAACGCAATTTTTCAACTATTTGTAAAATAATTTTCGCTTCTTGAATTCTTCAGATATCTCCTTTAAGGTTACTATTTTTTTTTTAAACACATCTTGAAAGCAACTGTTAAATAAATTGAGACTCATCGAATGGCAGGCTCAGAAACTCAAAATTTTAGTTTAACATTTTGGCAAATGATGAGGTGAGGTGTTTTGACGAAATAATAGATTTCATGCTTATCAGAAAAATTATTTTAAAAAATCGAAACACAGAAAAGAATCGTCGTCTTAACTTGGTGTTATAAAAAAAAAATTTCAGACAGTGTTTCGTTCAGAAATATTTTAAGAATCCAAATTTACAAAATTATCTTCTGTACCACATCTGATGCCAAAAATATATAAAACCTTATCTGAATTTTTTTGAAAAACTTATAAAATTGCATTCAAAATACATTTCTCGAAAACAAGATAATGCATTTGCGAAAAATATGCAAATATTTAATTCGCCAAATTTAAAGAAAACGTAAACCCTTCAATCAATAACACCAACATTTAGACAATCAGATAACAATTAAAAGTTCTGTGCTATTTCGAGTGTACCTTTATGTTCGAGTATCTCTCATACAGGACAATGAGGGTAGAAATAGAGAGTTGCATTTTGTTTGGCGAGATATTCTTAGTTAAAGTCTGTACTTAATTTTGCTTTAAGACATATGTAGTTTTTCTTACAAAAATCAAAGCATTTATAGATCGTTATTTTTTACTATTTTTCTCAAAAAACAACTTTGTTCTTGTGTGAGAGGAAGACATCCTTTTTTCATTTGATATTTTTTTTTGTAAATCTTGACCACCATGCAACTTTTGAGACCTCTTAGAATGTGAAATTCGAAAAAACTGTAATTCGATACGCCTAAAAGAGCACTTTATTTTTAAAAAATACTCTGCAAGAGGCAAACTTTTAATGCCTATATCTTTTAAAAGCGAGCTAACTTTGCAAATACCTTTTAGGGGTTTCTTACTATACACTAGTACTATCATCCTGTGTTATCCGCTTTTCCGATAGAAAAATGTGTTGCACAGTGTAATTTAAAGTAACAAATTTTGTAGATATTAGCCATCAATAAATTTCCTTATGTTTTTATAGGTGCCATTGGTGTGTGTTTCAAAGTGTTCCTTAAATAAAAATTTAAAGTGCTAAATATGAAATATACAGACGACTGCCGTAACATCTGGACGTTCATTGAGATGTGGTTTTACAAGCCACTCTTTGTTGCCACTAATAATGAATGTAGCTATTGACAATTTTATTGCAACTCTGCTGAAAATTATATAAAAATCAATATAGCATGTTTTTATATTTTTATTTACGTATATTTCTAATATCATCTGGAAAATAAATATTTATGCTTTTTTAATATTTCTGCTTTTTAGTCTCTCTTTTTTTGAGGCATTTGTCGTTTTAAGAACAAAAGATGTTTTTCAAATTAAAAGCACGTCTTGATCAGACTGTTGACTCTTCCCATTTTAAATGCTGCCCCATTGTATATGTGACTGTCACAAGCCAACAAAAAAACAGAGCGGAAATGAATAAATCCATTGCACTCTCGAACAAAGGCAACAAATGGATTGGAGAGAAATGGCTGGGCTTGTATAATTAATTATCAATTATTTTAACATTAACAGAAATGAACAGAGTATGTACTCATTACATTGAAATATGTTCTTAAAATAAGTAATGAGTAAATAATGTATGTACTTATCACATAAAATTATGTTCTACAAATATGTAATGAATAAATAATATATGTACTAACTACATGCAAATATTTCTTAGATACTGTACTCCTCACAAATATGTTGTAAATAAATTTTTGTAATGGGCCAATAATCTATGTACTAGGTACATTGGGGCTGTGTTTATTACATAAAATTATTTATTGTTTTATGTAATGTGTCAGTAATATATGTACTGCGTACATCGGAACTGTACTCAATACATACAATTATTTATAGTTTTATGTTATTGGTCAATAATTTCAGTTGATCTCGTCTTTTGGCCGGTGACAGTCGTTTGTCTTGTGTTGTTTTTTTTATTGTAATTTGTGTTATACCAGTGTTTGTTTAATTTCGGTATGTGCTGTATTTTCATTTATTTGTGATTGAAAATTGTTTTTAAGGTTGTTTTCAATATAAACCTATAGTGTTTTCATGCTGTGTGGCTAAATTTTTTAATGTTTTATTGTAGTACATACATGTGTTGTTTTAATTGTCGTTTATAGTTTGATAGCTGAGCTGCTGCTTATATACTTTTTTCTTTCTCTTTTTTGCGTTCCTCTTTGTGCGTTGTTTGTTTATTTGCATAAACTAAGCACAGAGAACTGTTGCAGTTGCTTTTAAACTTCAACATATTATATTAACCCATTAGCACTTAGTGGACATTATTTTTGCTCACATAAAATTATTGAACTTTGTTTATTCGCTATGGAATATTTTTCTGTAGAAAATTTTGCTGCTTGTTCTTTAGACGAGCTTTGCAAAAGTCAAAACATTCTGAACCGTATGTTCAGTTGTTCTGGCCCATGTGGGCGTTTGTTCCATACATCATGTGCTGGGATCTCTAAGTCGTGTCTTGATGATTTAATCTCACCACGATCAGGTCTTCGCTGGTATTGTGCTTCGTGTAGGGTTCTTTCACCAGATGAGTTTTTCTCAAAAATTAAGCTTTTCGGTGATAGTCTTAACGCTTTAAATAACAATTTTAAAGAAATTGTTACATTTTTTAATGAAGTAAGCACCTCACCCAGTACTAGCATTTATGATGAAAAGTCTTCATCGGTAAATATTTCGACCGCATTGTCTCAGACTCTTCCAGCCTTTTCTTCTGAGACTCAAATAGTTTTATCTAAAAAAGACCTAAATATTTCGAAGAAAAAGAGAAATAATTCCAAAAATAAAAGTAATAAGCGGCGCATGACGCTTCCAGCCACTTTAGAAACGAAGCAGATCTCGGCTAAACCAGTGTATACGCCAGTGAGAATAGATAATATAGTTATTACTCCATCTTCTCCATCTGTTTCTCCCCCGGCTAGAAATGACATGACTAATGAGCGCAATAGTTCATTAAATTTAAGAGCTTTGTCGAGAAAAAAAAAGATTTTCATTTCACGTCTTCAGCCCGACACAACAAGTGAAAATGTATTGACGTTTGTTAAACACAACCAATTAGTAAATCAGGCTGCTTTCTGCTCATGCAAGAAAATTGGCAATAAACCGTCCCACGCATCATTTATTCTCACAGTAGCTGCTGAAGAGTTTGCAACTGTTTTGAGCTCTAATCTGTGGGCTGATAATATCTTTGTTTCTGAGTTTAAGCCTAAACACAGGTCTAGAAGGACGAATAATATCACCAGTCAGACCCAAAAAAACTAAATAGGCTTTCCCTTTACTATCAAAATGTAAGGGGATTGCGTTCAAAGACGCGCGACATTTTTTTGTCAACTCAGAATTTTTCTGAAGATATTATCGCGTTAACTGAAACTTGGTTGAACGGAGGAATTACTGACTTAGAACTGTTTGACAATAGTTTTCAAGTATATAGGAAGGACAGACACGCTGACAATAATTCTGCAGTTGGTGGTGGTGTCCTATTAGCTGTAAGGAGCTCCTGTGTTAGTTCCTTTATTGATATTCCCTGCTCTGCTAATATCGAACTTATATGCGTTAAGGTTGTACATTGCAATTCTAATGTATATGTTATTAATGCATACGTTCCTCCAAAGAGCAGTGTAGAGGTCTATGCAAGCCTTGCGGATTGCATAGAATTTATATTAAATTTACTTGACGTTAATGACGACATTTTATTGTTGGGCGATTTTAATTTGCCTGACTTAAAATGGCATTCTTCTGACGATGAAACACATTTTTGTGCATCTAATTCGAAGACACGCCAAGAACATATATTTGTTGACAATATATGTTCTGACTTACAACAAGTTAGTTGTATTTATAATAGTCTGGAAAGGCTGCTTGACCTAGTCTTAACTACAGACAGTAACAATGTCATTGTTCAGAAGGCACTTCATGCTTTGACTACTATTGATAATTACCATCCACCTTTGAGTATTTGGTATAAATCCGATAGGGAGAATATGGTAAATTCAAGCTCTGTTGACACAGTTTATGAATTCAATTTCAAAAAAGCTGACTTTTTGGGGTTGAATCATTTACTTAATAGTAAATTAAATATAATTACAGAATACATAAATAATAATAATCTTAACAGTTCAATAAATTATTTCTATACGGAGCTCTTTGCCATGTTTTCTCAGTCTGTACCATATAGTCTCAAATTTGCGAAAAATTCTGCGTACCCTTGGTACACAAAGGATTTAAAGACTCTTCGCAACAATAGGAATAGGGCATGGAAGAAATATGTTTGTAGTTTTGACTCAAATGACCTAGAAACATACAAACGTTTGTTTCTGGAATTTGAGAATTGCTCAGCTGCATTATATAATGAGTATTTGGATAATATGAAGCTGAGTATTTTGTCTGATCCAAGAAAATTTTGGGGATTTATTAATGTTAAGAAGAAGACTGATGGATTTCCTTCTTCTTTCAAACTTCAGGATGGATTTACTGACGATTCCACCATTATTTGTGGCTTATTTGCCAATCTTTTTAAAGAATCATTTTGTTCAGATTCTTTTAATCCTGATTTAGCATATTTTGATTATATGAACAACGCATCCAGAGTTTCTTTGGGGCATATATCTTTTACCTTAGAGGATATTTTTAAGTATATTGAATCAATCGATGAGGATTTTAGCGCTGGACCAGATGGAATTCCTGCCGCAGTGTTAAAACAATGCGGCTCCGTTTTGTGTCAGCCTCTCTCGTTACTTTTTAATAAATCAATTAATGAAAGTAATTTTCCTCTTTTTTGGAAAAAATCTTATATCAGTCCTATTTACAAAAAAGGTTGCAGGAACGACGTCACTAATTATAGGCCTATCGCTAAATTGTCTTCGATTCCTAAACTTTTTGAGCGAATAGTGTACGATCGAGTGAAAATTCACTGTGGGCAAGTCATGACAACTCGTCAGCATGGTTTTGTTACTGGCAGATCCACTGTGTCTAATCTCCTTGATTTCACTACATTCTGCTTAAAATCGATTGATTCTGGTAGCCAGGTCGATTGCATTTACACTGATTTTAGCAAAGCTTTTGATAAATTACCACATAATCTAATTTTATTTAAACTTAAATTAATGGGATTTCCACAATATTTTGTAAACTGGATCAAATCGTATTTGATGGAGCGATCTTATCAAATACGGTTCCGAGGCGTGTTGTCTTCTGAATTTGTTGCAGAATCGGGTGTTCCTCAAGGAAGCCACCTGGGCCCACTTCTGTTTATTTTGGCAATTAATGATGTTACCCACGTCATTAAACACTCTCATTTGCTTATTTATGCTGATGATATGAAAATATACAGAACAATTGATTCTAATGACAATTCAGACCTGCTCCAGTCAGACTTGAACTCCTTTGAGGTTTGGTGTTCTAAAAATAACATGTTTTTAAATCCAGATAAATGCCAAACTATGACCTTTTCGCGTAAAATGAACAATTTTATTTTTGATTACAAAATTAAAGATACTGCTTTAAGTCGTGTAACTACCGTCAAAGACCTTGGTATATGCATGGATTCTAAATTGTCGTTTAACATGCATATTGATACAATTTGTAAAAAAGCGTCTTCTATGCTTGGTTTTATAAAACGGTGGGCCAAAGAGTTTGATAGCTTAATAACAACTACAACTCTGTATTATTCAATCGTGCGTCCTCACTTGGAGTACGCAAGTCAAGTATGGTCCCCACATTACAATGTGCATGTTGATCGTATAGAAAGAATTCAAAAACGTTTTGCTCGGTTTGCTCTAAGAGGCTTGAGTGGAACTGACACATTTAACCTTCCTCCATATGAGGATCGTTTGAAATTATTAAAAATGCAATCTTTAAGTGAGAGAAGAAAATCTGCTGATATCGTCTACTTACACCAACTCATTACTGGTGTATTCGACTCTCCAGAGCTTCTTTCTCTTATAAATTTTAACACTAACCGTAGAAGCAGTAGAAACTCTAACAACTTGATTTATTTACCATTTAGTAGAACAAATTATATGTTAACTGCTCCATTAAATCGCATGAGTACCTATGTTAACAACTGTAACGTGTTTGATGTTAACTTGTCGAAAGGTCAACTCAAAAGTAGATTGAAAACTAATGTATGATTAGATCTATGTAAACGCATGGTTAGTTGTTATGTCTTGTGTTGTCCCTGAGCCCAACCCATATTATGGTGGGTAAATTTTTCTCCCTTTTGGTTTTTTATTGGACCACTTTTATCGATATCTTTGAGTTATTTCAATGATATTGGATTGGTTCTTAAAATGATCTATTGCGGAGAAAGTGTGAAAAAGCTGTAGTAGCTGAACTCTATTGTTATTGCATGTTTAAATAATGTATGTACTCATTACATACAGGAATATGGAATATTTTATGTAATGGGTCAATAATCTATGTACTCATTACATACAGGAATATGGAATATTTAACATATGGAATATTTTATGTAATGCGTCAGTAATCTATGTACTCATTACATACAGCTATTTAATACTTTATGTAATGGGTACCAATAATATATGTACTGCATACAACGGAACTGTACTCATTACATACAATTATTTATAATTATTTTGTGATGAGTACAAAATGCATGTATCCACCACATACATCTATGCATAGCATACATCTATGCATACAACACATAATTATGTGATGAGCACATAACATTCTTTATTGACTATATGCAGCACTGCTGAAAAGCTTTATGTAGTACAGATTTCAACATGTACTCAGTACAAGAAAATCATAAAATTTATGTGTGCAGAAATTTATGTCATGAGTACATACATTTATTTAGTGACTCCATAGGTTTTTCCTTCTGTGCAAAGTTCTTCATGAAAGTTTCAAGTAAAACTAAACTTTAAAATGAATATAAGTTTTCTCTATCAAACTTTTATTTAAATGTTTGAATAAAATATTTTCAAACAAGTACTTAAAACGGAAGTGTGTCTTTATTGACTTTTTTACTAAAAGAAATTGCCCACAATTGCTTAACCCTTTGTATGGCCGTGTAACAGAACTGTAACAAACCAAATAAGTTCATAGTTAAGCTCCATGAAGGTACATTTAGACCAACTTAGTAGTTTTTACACAACAGTCACAAATTGAGGAAATGATTCGAAGGCAGAAAGGAAAAAATAGCTACATTTTTTTTTATTTATCATAAAAGTTCGTATTTGTAAAAAATACAAATTCTTATATATTCCAAAACTCAAATTACCACTTCAATTCATCCATTTTCAATCGATAGAAGACATTAAATAGGAATCGTGGCAAGATCTGAAGTTAATTCCGGAAAATGAGTTTAAAAAACAAACTCAACGACAGATCGCGCTCAAGCTCAGCGTCAGTATAGAGAGAGGACAGTTAACACAAGCGACAAAAAAAGTTTTGACAATCTCTTTAAGTGAACTTTTTAAATAATTAATTTCCCAAACTTTTTTGACAGAATGTATTTAACCTTTATAATTGAAGGTTGAAAAACATTTTGATCTTTCTAGAAATATCCATGTTGAAAACGTCAAAAACCATTCTTTCCCAAAATGTCTCCGATTTTCTTTTAATTCTCAATTTTTAAATCCAGACAACTCATCTGCTGCCTATAAATATGTCTATCTAGAATGAATTTAATTCCAAACACCTCCGAATAAAAATGTTAACGCAGTTAATGTCAAGAGAATAAAAATTAATTTTGGAAAAAAAATATATTGTTTTAACTGATTTAAGATTTTTTTAACCAAAATATTTGTGTTGATAAGCAATAACAGCTTAAGACTGATTTTAAGGTTTCGAAAAATCTTGCTTTAAAGCTTCAAACGCCATATAAATAAAATGAAAGGCTCTTCTGTTTTATGTCAAAACTTTAGCTAAGCTCATGCGAGAAACTCCAGATTTTGATAGTAAATAGTGCTTTAGCAATGGAACACAGCTACATCAATAACTAAGTTCTGTCTGAAGTCGACTTAAGCTATTATTACTTAACGACACAGATATAAATAGGGCGACCGTGTGTTGCACCTCAAATGCAAAGGGTTAGCATTTGCTTTTCATTTGAGAGCTTTACTTAATTATCATCAGCTGCCTTTCAGCAATTGCATCCAGAGAATATAGCATTCAAGTTTTCTTTTGTTATTCGAGTTCACATTTGTTAATTAACTGAACTCATGCAAGCTCTTGATAGCATAAAGTTTCCCACTAGAACACATGGTAAAACTTTAGTTTGAAGCATTTTATGCAATGTTCACCAAGTTTTAGAAGTTTAAAGTAAAGTTCTACGCATAAAGGGCCCAAGTTGCTTAATCAAGTTGAAAGAAACTGAGATTTGCTTTGGATTACACAATAATCTTTCATTTAAATTTTTAAAAGGCAAAGGGTATATTTGCCTACCAAATTTTGTTCTAGTGGCAATACTACTTTTATTCGCACAGCGTAATCGACAGAAAATAAGTACGAAAATATCCCCTATGCCTCATAAAAATAAAGGAAAAATAAATATATATGTATGTTGGTGGAAAAAATATTTCCACCACCTTTCAAAGTGTTAACACTAATTCACTTGATGGTCAACAAGCAATAAACTGCTGCAACTTACAACTACAGTGACCAGAGCTCATATCCATTGGGTATTCAATTTGTGATGATGCTAGACTAACCATTCTGCCTTTTGGTCAGCACACAACAAAAGGCCACAACGCAATTTACTGTGTTTGACTGGAATTCTTTTGAGCAAAATTATGAAGGTAAACCCTGCTTGAGCACATCCGATGTGAGTTATACTGAAGTGGGCTTTTTGTTCTTAAGCACAACAAATATTTTGCTCAGATTTAGAAATTCTCAAATTGAATTCACAAGATTAAAGCATAAAAATGTCAAGGTCAAGAATAATCTTCCCAGTTAGAGATAAAGTCGTCATGTGGTAATAAAGATTCAACTATGACTCATCTTTGTGCTTACGCAAAAATTCAATGTTTAGATTTAGTATGAAGTTTAGGTTAACGAACTTATAATGCTAGGTTAGGTCTAGCTTAGCATAAAGTATCTTTAAATTAAAATGTGGAAGTTCATGTTTTATTTTGCCGTTTAACTGCTAAACCACAAGCGAAGACTTAGGTATTAAATAAAAAATTTAAATGATTGCAAATGCTTAAACAGTTTTTTTTTTACATTTTTATTAATATATTTGAAAAGTATATATTTAAAAAATATAAAAATAAAAATTACTAAAATTTACTATATGAGCAATAAAAGTTTTGGACGAAAAATGGCAATGTTATTGCAAAATACACATATTCTTGTGAATTTTATTGCAGCTTAAAGAAAAGAACTGTTTATGTTCCAACAAAAATTTTTTAAATGAAACTTCTGTAGTACCGTTGTGATTTGAAACTCGATGAAACGAAAAATGACATTAAAAAACACAAACATTTAGAAACAAACCACCGCTTAGTGTGTACACAAACCTTTTCAAAGACATTTTAAACACTGCAGTAGCTGTTTAACTGTCCGAAAAATTTAGAGTCTACTTTTGTGGAAATTTTTATTATTAAATTAACCCACAAGCAAATTAAGCAATTGCTTAGGGCATCACATCTCGGGAGGCACCATAAGCATCACCAAAAAAATATTTGCAACTTTTACTTGCTGAATGATACCTTATTCTAATAATGATAATTTATTATAATTTTTGATACCAAATACTAATTTTCTACAAAACAAAGATTCTTTAATTTTCCACAAAAATCTTACATGAAATTATGTACTCCTTGAGATTACCCATTGTCTACAGAAAAAAAAGACGAAAAAAGACATAAAATTGTATTTTATTGAAAATATTTTCTGCATCAGCGATACTACCACAGCCATTATATTAGGGTAGCTGCAACTTATAAGCCAGTTTGATCTTTTTCTAGCGACACACATAACCAAATATGAAAATGCCGGAAAAGGGATTGTGTCATATTTATTTAACCCTTTGATGACCGAATTCAAAGAGATGGGGCTACACATTTTCTGAGGTCACACTTGTGTTAAGTTCACTTCACTCACATATGAGCTAATAAACATTTTAAAGTCCTTGGTGCCCGGATTCATTAGTTATTATTTATAAGTTATGCTTATTTGCAACGTTGTGCAATTATCGGGCAAACTTAACACTTTTATCATCATTTTTTTGTGTTTATAACTCTTCCACCTTTATTTATTTTTATTGCGCACTTAGTTTTACAATTACACAATTATTTTAATGTTTTTAGGCACTTTTTGCATAAACACTTTTTTTGCGAATGATTTCGACCATTTTTACTCTACGAAGAACGGCTACTGAATCGACAAGTGCAAGACACACATATCCACAAGACCTTGAACCAATTTGACACTATGCCCTTCAACCGAAGATTTAAGTTTTATACCAAGTTTTTCAGCTTATAGTCATATTATATTAAAAAATCTATTTTCAAAAAACTCAAAAAGGAATCGTTTGCCACATTAGAACTATAAAATTATAGTACATAAAATTTTAAAAATAAAAATGTGGTTCTTATTCACCAACTACACTAAGTTTTAGCTCATTTTTTATATAGGGCAAAGAGATGAATTGGAAAAACATGGGAATCGCAGTTATCACATCGCGTTCTGTGGAGATTAGCATTTGATTTATTCGGACAAAAATATTTACAGTTATAGTTTCTATTTTTCTGTGTTCAATTCTTAACTTAGTGTCAATTTGACACTGAACGTCGTTTGAGAGAGTTCTTTGTATAGCTTAACAACGACATCTATTGGAATTTTTTCTTTGGCAAAATATACATTTAGGTATGATTTTACACTGAGCCAAGACCCCCAGTGGATTTGAGCATATATAAGAAATTCATTAGCTTTTATTTTTAAAAATAGTGTTAAATTGACACTAAAAGCGTTTGAAGCTTACGATGCTGCAGGAAAGGCTCGATATTTTATCAGTATTATATATAGAGGCAAATATGCTAAAAGTATTGAACTTAAAAACTATTATGCTCGAATTTAATGTCCGTAAAAGTCGCAAGTCGCATTTCAATACATAAAATAATTAATGCTTTGGTTTTTATTGTAATACCTACTCCACGTATATCTATCTTCTTTTTTACATATTCTAAGGAAAGTCATGATCTGTACCATTGTAATAAAAACGTTTAACAATGTTTAAAGACCGATACAAATTTAGTATTGGATAGGAGGCCCACAGGCGGGGATTGCTTAGGACATCAAGTAGTCTGTCTTAATCGAGCACTGTTTATTGCTCCAATATTTTAGATTATCAATTACCTGTCGATTGATACTAAATTTGCAAGATTTCAAGACACAAATTTTTTTGATTTTTTTCAACTTGGTGTCGTGCAGTACTCTAAAATCGAAAAAAGACGACTTGAATCAAAAAACAGATAGTAGACAATAAAACTACTGCAAAGCAAACTCAGTAAAGTTCAGAAACTTAAACAGTTGGTACTTCCAAAGAAAGTCCTTCTTCACCTTCTCATTGCACCTGAATTTGAGAATGACTCAGTTCAAAATCACGAAACTATTTTAGATTCAGAAGACGATGAATTAGACGAAAATGAAAATGATTATTTAAACAATTTATTTAAAAAAAAAATTAAAAAAACTAAATGAACAAAAAATTAAAAAAAAAAATTGTACTAAAAGCGCAAAATAAAAAATATACAAAACAACAAATAAAAAAACATTAGAATTAAATAATAAAAAAATATAAAAAAATAAAATAAATATTAAAAGCAAAAAATAAATAACAAAAAACATAAAAGAAAAAATATTTGAAGCAAAAAATAAAAACAATTTACAAAATACCAAAAATATTAAAAGCAAAATATAAAAAAAATTATAAAAAAACCAAAAAACAAAAACTAAAAATCATAACAAAAAAAAAACATTAAAAAAACTAAATCAACGAAAAATTTAAAACAAAAATAATACTAAAACGCAAAACAACAAATAAATAAATATTAGAATCAAAAAGTAAAAAAAAATATAAAAAATTAAAAGCAACAAATAAAAACCTATACAACGAAACAAAAAGAAAAAATATTCAAAGCAAAAAAAAAAAACAAAAAAACAAAAAAATTTAAAAGAAAAACTTAAAAAAATTATAAAAAACAAAAAATAAAAACAATATTAATAGCAAAAAAAATAAAAATAAAATATATAAAAACAAAAAATTAAAACTAAAAAGCAGAACAAAAAAAATAAAAAAGTTAAGGTAAAATAAAAATTAAAAAACCAAATGAACAAAAAATTTAAAACAAAAATTATACTTAAAGCGCAAAATAAAAAATGTACAAAATGACAAATAAAAAATATAAGAATCAAAAAACAAAAAAAAAAATTGTAAAAAAATTAAAAAAGAATAAAAGCAAAAAATAAAAAAACAATATCAATAATAATAATATAATAATAATATTATAATAAATACTAAAAACAAAAAAAAATATAAATTAGAAAAAATAAAAAATAAAAAATGTTTAAAGAAAAAATTAAAAAAATTATAAAAAACAACAAAAATTTATTAAAAGCAATAAAAAAATTATAAAAAACAAAAAAATAATACTCAAAATCAGAACAGAAAATTAAAATAAAAAATTAAAGGCAAAATAAAAATTTAAAAAACCAATTATACAAAATAACAAATAAATAAATATTAGAATAAAAAAATGAAAAAAAATTTAAAAAATGAAAAGCAATAAATAAAAAACAATGCAAAAACATAAAAAAATATTCGAAGCAAAAGATAAAAAAATTATAAAAAAATAAAAAAATATTAAAAGAAGAAATAAAAAAATTTTGAAAGCTAAAAATAAAAAATATAGAAAACAAAAATTAAAAAGAACTAAAAAGTAGGACAAAAAATAAAAATTAAAAAACACAATGAACAAAAAATTAAAAAAATTATACAAAAAACGCAAAATAAAAAATATAAAAAACAACAAATAAATAAATATTAGAATAAAAAATAAAAAAATGTTAAAAATTAAAAGCAATAAATAAAAAACAATATAAGAACATTAAAGAAAAATATTGAAAGCAAAAAATAAAAAAAAATAAAAACAACAAAAAACAAAAAAATATTAAAAGAAAAAATTAAAAAACTTATTCAAAACAAAAACTAATATTAATGTTTAATATTATTGAAGCAGAAAATAAAACATGTATTAAAAACAAAAAAAAAAAACTAAAAAGCAGAACAAAATATTAAAATAAAAAATTTAAGGCAATATAAAAATTAGCAAAAAAACAAAATGAACAAAAAATTAAAAACAAAAATAATGCTTAAAGCGCAATTTATAAGAAAATACACAAAACAACAAAAAAAAAATATCGGAATCAGAAAATAAAAAATATAAAAAATAAAAAAAATTAAAAGCAAAAAATAAAAAAAAAATATACTAAACATAAAATAACAAAAAAAAAAAACTTAACTAAAAAATATTAAATTAAATAATAAAAAAAAAATTAGAAAAAACAAAAAAAATTTTACCAAAGCAAAAAAGAAAAATTATAAAAAACAAAAAATAAAAGACTAAATAGCAGAACAAAAATAAAAATAAAAAATTTAAGATAAAATAGAAATTAAAAAAAACTAAATTAACAAAAAATTTATAACAAAAATAATACTGAAAGCGCAAAATAAAAAAATACACAAAACAACAAAAAAATAAAATAAATATTGGAATAAAAAATAAAAAAAACTAGCAAGGAATTATCTTTGACTTTGCCGAAGGTAAAATACCCCCACGGACGAAGATTTTTCCAAATTTCATACCTAAAGTTAATATTAATTGTTAAACGTTTTGTGCAAAATTTGAAGTCATTCGATAAATTTTTGTGGAATTGATAGAGATTTTACCATTTTGGTGAACTCACTTTGCATGGGAGGTAGACGTGATTTTTATTCGACTTTTTCTAATTTTATACTTAAAATACATATTATAGGTTAAATCTTATTTGCAAAATTTTAAGTCATTAGATTAGTTTCTGTGGAATTGAAAGAGATTTTACCATTTTGGATAAATCACTTTGTAAAGGAGGTGGTTTTCATTCCATTTTTAAAAAATAGCATACTCAAAGTTCATAAAAAATATTAAAGATGCTGTGCAAAAATTAATTTTTGTGGATTTTAAGGAGATTTTACCGTTTGTTAAGTCACTTTGTATGGGAGGTAGGCGTTATTTTCATCCGATTTTTAATAATTTCATACTCAAAGTTTATATTAAATATTAAAGACACTGCAAAATTTGAAGTCATTACATTCAGTTTTGTGGATTTTAAAAAGATTTTACCGTTTTTTAAGTCACTTTGTATGGGAGGTAGGCGTGGTTTTCATCCAATTTCACAAATTTCATACTCAAAGTTTATATTAAATATTCAAGACACTGTACAAAATTCGAAGTCAATAAATTAGTTTTTGTGGAATTTAAAGAGATTTTACCGTTTGGGGTAAGTCACTTTGTATGGGAGGTAGGCGTGGTTTTCATCCGATTTGGCTCATTTTCGAACTTTGCCTCCATTTCGTTACGATAGCTAAAAAATTACGGCTGTTATTGTTACCACAGACGGACATGGATAAAACGACTCAGGAGATGATGCTGATCACGAATATATATACTATTCTTTACCCGGCACGCCTCCTTATCGGCGTTACAAACGGAGTGATAAAGTTAATATACCCTATTAAGTTTTTTTAAACGTGGAGATATAAGAAATATAAAAAAATATTAAAAGCAAAATATATTAAAAACAATATAAAAAAAAAAATAAAAGGAAAAATATTCAAAGCAAAAGATAAAAAAAAATTATAAAAAACAAAAAGTAAACAAATATTAAAAGAAAAAAAATACAAAAACTTATAAAAAACAAAAAATAAAAAATATTAAAAGCAATTAATAAAAATAAAATTAAAATAACAAAACATAACAAAATATTAAAAGCAAAAAATCGAAAAGAAATTATAAAAAATAACAAATAAAAATCTAAAAAGCAAAAAAAAAAAATAAAAATAAAAAACATGGGGCTCTCCTCGCAACCTCCACGTGATGATCCTGGTCATTTATGTATTTTATAACATATATATCGTTCTAAAAGTGCCTTGTATATATCTTATTTTAGTTCACACATCACACGTCGGATTCAGTAAAAGCGTCCTCTTATTCTCTCTCTCGCATCCCGCCTCTTTTTTAATACCCCAGAATGAATAATAACCAAACTTCAGTTTTTCTTTAATATTACCACACCCCTTTATTTAATTCCGCCCCCTTTTTCTAACATGCTAGAAGACGATCCTACCCACTCCTGTACCCAATTTCAAAAAACTGGTGCCAATATTAGCTGAGATAAAGTACTTTATTAATAGTAGCACGCCCCTTTTTTTAATCCCACTTACTTTTACGATTATACTCGAAGAAGATCCTACTTACTACTGTACCGAATTCCAATAAACTAGTGGTAGTATTAGATTAGATATAGTATTTTATTGATAGTACCACGCGTCTTTGCTGAGTCCCACTCACTTCATCCATCACCATCCATCACCATCATGCTCGAAGAAGATCTTACCTACTACTGTACCGAGTTTCAGTAAACTAATGCCAGTATTAAATGTGATACAGTATTTTATTGAAAGTACCACGCTTCTTTGTTGAATCCCACCCACTTTTTCCATCGCACCTGGAAAAGATACTTTATTCCAAGTATCCTCCTTCAAGTTTTATTCAATTCTGTCCATTCAACGCCAAGATATGATTTTTGGCCACTGTTCCAAATTTCTGGCCCAATGTGCGCCGTGAAAGTCTAATTTGAGATATTTTGAGGAATGTTTTGATGAGGAATGACTACATTTAGTTCCAAAAGTCGGATTGCCCCATTTTAGAGTTCCAAATAACTAGCGTATATGGAAGGTAGCTTGTCCGTGGTCGAATCACGTCAGATCAAATATTAGCCATTTGATGAGTTTGCACAAATGTGAGTTGTAACATATGCAGTGCCCGACCAAATATTCGGTTTGGCACTTTTTGTCAGTTTCGGCTTTTCGGCCTCAATATGGTCATAACCGAAACTTTTGGCTGAAACCGTTCAAGAAAGCACTTTTTTTATATAAAATGATATCTTGTTAGTTCTGTTCCCGTACACGCAAGTTTGTGAACAATTTCGAAAACTTGAAAATTTTTATTATACAATTTTTGTAATTTTTTACAAACATGCGTGTACGGGAACAGACCTATTTATTATATAAATTTAAACTTTAATTCAAGTTAACTTAGTTCAAAGACAACTTCTTATATATTTTTTATATTTTTGTTCTGAAATGTTATTTTGTATTTCCTTTTATCGGTTCAAAGGCAATGAAAAGCTACTTCAATTAGATTGTTAAACAGAAAGCACGTTCTAGAAAGGTTTTTATTCAAACTTGTCCTTAAGCTCATGATAAGATCCCTAAAGTTTTTATTCAACTCATCCGATCTTCCGGGGAAATCACTAGTAGTAATTAATATACTAATTCTTTGTTCTATAAAATTTTATTTTTAATACTAAAACTACTGTTCAAGGCCTTACTTAAAATTTTTTCTTAATAATTATTGAATTTTTTCCACTGTAGTTTTCAATCACTGTAATAAGCTTTGAATGGAAAATTTAAGCCTTCTTTTATCAAAACACAAATTACTTCCAACAAAAAAAAAAATTCTTATTAAACTTGTTTTACAAAGCCTATTTTTCCAACAATTTATTTATTTATTTGTATGTGATTGCTTACGATTGATAAATATTTAAATATTTATTAAAGTATAGACTTATACATAAGTACCAGCATCATTTGATACTCATGTATTTCATTTATTGTACCTTGTTCAGGACAAAACTAAACTGACCTCTTTTAGAGTCGATACGAGTTCATAGGTCGCATGCTGCTTTTTGTCATATTCAGTAGATGTCCTTTTTTTTGTTTCGTTGTGAATTCTACTTTATTTGTGAATCAATTTTATAAGCCCACATAACTTTGTTGTTTTTGCTTTTTTACCCCCCGTATTCAGGAGAGATTATTGTACAGAAATATTAGCCAAAATTATTACGATGGATTAAATTCGTTTTGTTATTCTGACAGAGGTTTTTTGCGGTTTTTATTTTTTCGTTTCCTTAGCATTTAGCCGTCCCACTGCGATTAAAAAAAAACAGTTTTTAAGTGATCTAAATGATGATTTTTAGCAAATCGAAAATTATTTCTTAGATAAAGCCAATGTTACACATTTTACAAGCAGTATTTTGTTTGAAAATAATTTTTTGATTACTAAAAAAAATTAGGAGGTTGCTTTAAGAAAATCTGTGAGTATTTTAAAACCTTAATCAAAAATGTTATTGAAGAAAAAAAAAATTAAGTAAGCGTGTATGTAGCAGAATTTTCTGTTTTTATCCAATTGAACCAGAGTCATTAAAAAGACACACAAAAGATAAACTTACCCTGCTTCTGAACTTCCATTATTAATTATTTATAACTTTTAACTTAATTATTTTGCTAGCAACGCAAATTTTTATTATGTGTGCTTTACTCGCACGCCAACCTCTAATCTCAAAATTTTTAAATTGACTGCAAAAGCATACATATAAGTAAAGAAAAGCATGCAAAATTATAACTTAAAATATGACAAAGAAGAGTGCTACCAAGTATTAATTTTTGTAAGTGGTTGAAAAATGTTTGCCCTGACAAAATTGAGGGGAGAGTGGGGAGTTTTGAAACACTTTTTTTTGGGGGGTCAAAACTACCATAAAAATAAAAAATTTACATTTTTTCAAATCGAATCTCTAGAGCATCTTATAATACAATTCCTGGTGTGTTTTTATAGAGTAATACAACTTTGAATTGGCATCACTGCTTTATTTGACCACCCATTTAACAGCTAATAGTTGTTTTTTTGTTTAGTTTGCTTTGACATTTTATTATGGATCGACTTACATCAGAGCAATGCGTGCAAATTATGGAAATTTTTAATCAAAATAATGGTTCTGTTCGTCAAACTTATCGTGCACTTCGTCCATTTTATGGCGTATATAATCGTCCTTCAGAGCTGCTAATTCGAAGAATAATAGATCGTTTTCGGACCACATTTTCTGTTAATGATAGTGTGCATCCCGTGAGACGCCGAACAGTGTTTCCTGTTCGGAAAGCATTGAAGATGATCCTAATCAGTTAATTCGTCGCCGTTCTCAGCAACTGGGGTTGTGTCCTTCCACTTCATGGAAAATTTTACGAAAAGATCTTGGCTTAAAACCTTTCAAGATTCAACTTGTGCAGGAATTAAAGCCAAACGACCATCGTATGCGCCGCCAATTCGGCGAATGGGCTGAAGCACAAATTGATATTCATTTTGAATTTCCATAAAAAATTTTATTTTCCGATGAAGCCCATTTTTGGTTGAATGGGTACGTAAATAAACAGAATTGTACACCATTGAAACACCATTACATCCACAGAAAATTACTGTTTGGTGCGCTTTATGGGCTGGCGAAGTCACTGGCCCATATGTCTTCAAAAACGATGATGGTCAGAATGTTACTGTCAATGATGAACGGTATAGAAACATGATTCGAAGTTTTTTCGTACCTCAATTAGCTGGCATCAATAAACCACAAGCAATTGAATACTTGCAAATCAACATTCGAAGAGTTTTATCGGGGAGATACGGCCGCAAATGCTGCAAAAAGTTTGTGAAAATTGGTGTTCCAGATTGCGCCTTGTACGCGCCAGCCGTGGTGGCCACATGGCCTAAATCATATTTAAACATTAATGTCATAAAATTTTCTATCCAATAAAGTCCGTTTTATTGATATTGAAAATATGTTACTATGTTTTATTATGATTAAAACTTGTATCACTCTATAAAAAACACCCTTATAACCGTCGAACAATTCACAAGCCCACTTCAAATGGACTGCTCAGTTGTGGTTTTCTCATTGTTTGTAGTTTTCAAAGTTTCCTAATAGATTTCATAATTATCTTATATTTTCAATATTTGTCAACTCCTCGAGTTGAAAACTATATTTTTTGTAAGGGGAAAAACACAGAAAAATAACAAAATTTATTGAAAAAATCTTTGAAATTGCACTAAACATTCGAAATTTTCACAAATAAGGCGGAAAACGCGTGTACAAAACGGTTTCAGGTTGGCATCTGTCATAATTGCCGTGTTTCATTTCTCCCCATTCGCTGCTGTTTTAAAAGCTATCAAAACCACTGCTAAGCGACATCTATGGCCGTGCTTTGCAATACCCCATGCTTCAAAACTCCCCACTGTCCCCTACCTAATTAGAAAATAGAACACTATATGAAAAAATGGGCCAATTTCGATACGTCCAAAATAATAAGATACAATTAAATTAAATGTCAAGTATACGTCATGGTGCACTTGCATACAGAACCATATTAAAATCAATAGAATACCGTTTTTTCCAAGTAGAAGGAATTTTATTTTATGCTAGTTGATATACCCGGTGTTACTCGAGAGTAATTTAAATACAATTTTTAATATACACTTCTCGATTAAAGGTAAGATACCAGATACCATTTTAAGATACCAGAATAATGAAAAACATGTTGAGTTTTCAGCGTTAAAGTTACAAATTACTGATTTTTTTGATTGAACTTGCATTGAATTGAAATTGAATTGCTTGAGATAATTTTTTTCTGCTTAGGACAGCTCAAAGTAATACAAAAACAAATTAAGTATAGAACGAAGTAAAAATACAAATGGCATTCAATGAACGATGTATATTTACTGAAAGCGTATAGCTATAAGTTTACGCGAAGCGCTTCCACGAACCCAACCTGAATAAATACCGAGCTAACTGCGTAGTTGTATTAAAAGGAAATTGCCATCACAAAATTATTTCACACTTTACATAAATTTTAGATCTATTAATGATAAGTGATTTTTAATTTTATAAATTCAGCCCCTATCATAAATAATTTTTCACGCGGAATCGGAAAAAGGAGTTTTCATTCTAAAGATACAACTCAGGAACATTTTGGAAATTTTTAATGCAAATTTTTTCATCAACGGTTTGTATCAACAAATTTGCATAAAAAATTTCCAAAATGTTCTTGAGCTTTATCTTAAAAATAAAAATTATCTTTTGAAAATATTCAGTGCAAAAAAAAAATCGAAAAAATATTTAATGTACAGATTTTTTTTTTACAGTTTTATTATATGCATAGATGAAAATTTGATTATATCTGTGTCGAAACGCAAAGACAGCTTAAGTTGACTTAAGCCAGAACAGAGCCATTGATTAAGCTGTATTCCACGCATATAGCACTATAAACACACAAAATCAGGCACTTTTAGTATGACCTTAGCCAAAGTTATGACACAAAAACAATAGACACTTTCATTTAAACTATATGGCGATTGAAAACTTTTAAAAAGATTTTTATAAACTTTGAAATCAGACATAGTGGCATAGTGTTTTGAGTATGCACTAGGCTATGCACGCGCTCGTACGCTGAAAACCCGCAGCTGTTTGGGCTTAAGACCCTTTTGAGACAAAATATTTTTCAATTGAATTTATATTTCTGTTTCGCCATCGCATTTCTGCTAACAGTGACAAACCTCAGAGAGTAAAAACTATAATGTAAAGCTTTTTTAGAACATGAGCCGCTCGGAATCAGCATAGAAACCGTGCGTCCAGTTTTTGTTCCTGATGGAAGTTTGGTAAGTTATTTTCAAGGGCTGAAATGACACATTCGTATTTTTTATAAGTTTTAATATGATTTCAATACGATTTCTTAAATAACATTACACACATACGTCAGAGTGCACTTTTAAATAAAAGAATACACTTTTTTAAACTAATCCTGGGGGCGAATAAATTAACCAATTTTAATTAAATTGTGACCTTTTCATGATTTTACAAGGTTGTATTTAGCTTTAAATCAAGTAATTTTTGAAAGAAAGCAACAACAACAACAACAACACCATACTCATACTCATAACCATACTCATACCCATACCCATACTCATACTCATACTCATACTCATACTCATACTCATACTCACACTCATACTCATACTCGTGCTCATACTCATACTCATACTCATACTCGTACTCATACTCACACTCATACTCATACTCATACTCATACTCATACTCATACTCATACTCATACTTATGCTCATACTCATACTTATACTCATACTCATACTCATACTCATACTCATACTCGTACTCATACTCACACTCATACTCATACTCATACTCATACTTATACTCATACTCATACTCATACTCACACTCATACTCATACTCACACTCATACCCGTACTCATACTCATACTCACACTCATACTCATACTCGTGCTCATACTCACACTCATACTCATACTCATACTCACACTCATACTCATACTCATACTCATACTCACACTCATACTCATACTCATACTCATACTTATGCTCATACTCATACTTATACTCATACTCATACTCATACTCATACTCATACTCGTACTCATACTCACACTCATACTCATACTCATACTCATACTTATACTCATACTCATACTCATACTCACACTCATACTCATACTCACACTCATACCCGTACTCATACTCATACTTACACTCATACTCATACTCATACTCATACTTATACTCATACTCACACTCATACTCATGCTCATACTCATACTCATACTCATACTCTTACTCATACTCATACTCATACTCACACTCATACTCATACTCATACTCATACTCATACTCATACTCATACTCATACTCACACTCACATACTCACGCCAGCAGACGTCAAGATTGTTGGCTTTGCCGACGACCTTGCAGTTGTGGCGACAGCAAAACACCGTGAAGAAGCTGAGGCCCTCAGTAGTGTAACTATCGCTATGATTTGCGATTGGCTGCGAAGAGCGGGACTTAGTCTAGCTGAACATAAGACTGAGATGGTACTTATAAGTAGTCGGAAAAAACTAGAAACCGCTAGCATCAGTATTCGTGGAACAGTAATTGAATCGAAGCCGTTCATTAAATATCTCGGTGTAATGATCGATTCCAGACTGTCATTTAAGCAACATATGCAGTACGCACACAGGAAAGCATCCGAAGTATGTTTGGCGCTATCTAGAATAATGCCGAACACAAGAGGCCCCAAACAAGCACGACGAACACTGCTCCTCAACGTGGTGCGATCTACTATGTTGTATGGTGCGACTGTATGGTACACAGCGATGAAAACGAAGTCCTACCGACACGGAGTAGAGTCAGTTTACAGACTTGGCGCACTCAGGGTCTGCTGCAGCTTCAGAACGGTATCCGGAGATGCAGCACTGGTTCTAGCTAGCGCGATCCCTATTGACCTTCTCGTGGAAGAAACGCTTCTCACAGCTGGTAGTGAAAGCACAACAGCTAATAAAAAACTCGCTAGAGAGAGAAGCTTGCAAAAATGGCAAGACCGCTGGGATAGTTCAGAGAAGGGTCGGTGGACGTACCAGCTCATCCCTAGCCTAACCGAGTGGTATGGCAAAAGCCACGGCTCAGTGAACTTCTACCTTACACAGATACTGAGCGGACATGGTTGCTTCAGGGCATACCTTCACAAGTATAAACACGCGATCGATCCTTACTGCACTAATTGCACAGGAAACACGCTGCAAGACGCGGCGCACGTTCTTTTTGTGTGCCCCATGTTCCATAACGCCAGACTTGAGGCCTCGGCCTGTCTCGGCGAAACGTTAACACAGCAAAATATGGTTTCTCTTATGCTAAACAGCGAAGAGAACTGGTCGATGGTTAGCACCCTGGCTAGAAAAATAACCGAAGAGCTGCGAAGAGTTGAGCGCGTGCAAGATAGATGAGGTAAAGGTTGTTGACCCGACGACCATCCCACAGTAGATCCCGGCAGTAGCCAAACAGTTTCCAGCCTAGTGCTGTTCCCAAGCCCCGCGAAGTTATGCTTTACGGCGGTCCCGCGGGGTCCTATAGGGTCGAAGATTCAATGCGGAGGTTATGATACCGCGAGGTATCATGTAGGTTTAGTGCGTAAAAATCGTACACTCCCACCTGCACGGTGGGGCCTTTTGAAGGTTCCCCCTTCGCGAGTAAAATAAAAAAAAAAACTCATACACTCATACTCATACTCATTCTCACACTCATACTCATACTCATACTCATACTCTTACTCACACTCATACTCATACTCACACTCATACTCTCATACTCATACTCGCACTCATACTCATACTCACACTCATACTCTCATACTCATACTCGCACTCATACTCATACTCACACTCATACTCATACTCATACTCATACTCATACTCATACTCATACTCATACTCACACTAATACTCATACTCATACTCTTACTCTTACTCAAACTCATACTCGTACTCGTACTCATACTTACCATACTCATTAGAATCATTAGAGCTTTTTTTTAGAATTAAACGTAGACTTCGAAAATCAATGATTCCAGGACAAAAAATTTTATCTTTCGAAATTTTCATTAATGATAATAATAACTGATTAATAAATTAATTAATATACAGCTTGTTCAACAAACAAAAAAACTAAACATTTTGTTTACTTATACCGTTATAACAAAAACAATAATGCCAAAAAAGTTGTGTTGAGAGATTTTTCATAAAATAGAGGCAAAAAACATCTCATCAGTTTTCAGTTCAAATTTAATTTTTGTGTTGCTTACTTTGCGTCTTTTTTTTTTTTGTGGAATAACGATAAAATCCTGTATTTTTTGTTGTTTACTTTTTGTATTACTTTCGTTGAATGGAAAATTAAACAGACAACGTTTAAGCACAGGAAAAAATTATAAGGTATGAGTGAATAAATAAATATGATAGTTTTTTTTTTTTTTGTTTAGCTATGTAAAGTTTTGCACATTTTTGCTTGCGAGCATGAACAAATATTGACATTGAAATAAAAATGTACAAAAAATCTACAATGAAAACTACAAATGGAATGATGTTTTTTTTCATTAAAGAATTTGTTTTTGGACGGCAGAAAAGCATTTCCAAACAATATTATTAAAAATTATAAGAATACATTGTCCACTTCTGTAAAAGTTTTACAAAGTAGTTGAAAATATTTAAGGGATTTTAGAAAACATAGCAAAACATTTACATAATTTTAGTATCAAATTTTCTACTTATGTGAAAGTTTAACTAACTTTTTTCATTGCTATTAGAAAAAGTTTATTGAAATATATTTAAATGCATGAATATAATGGAAAGTTCGTTTATCTCGTTTGAGTCCGAATAAATCAAAGTAAAAGTATTCAAAAGGATAAAAACTTCTGAACGAGTAACTGAGCAAACGGTAAAGTTATGCAAAAGGAGCTCAAATTGTTATGTTAACTTATTAAGTATAAAAGTCAATTGTTACCATAAGGGGATATCATGAGTTTAACTAATGAAGCTTTAGCTTCGTAACTGTACTTAAAAATGTGTAAATTAGTTGTGTTACAGTTTTAACTGTAAAACTAGGGATTACATATTTTCGGACCAAAAGTGAAGTTATGCAAAAAAACTCTTCTGTGCTAAGCTAAGTTAGCTAAAATAATGGTTAAACAAAACAAACTATCTGTAGTAGTTATTCATAGTAGTGCCATTTAAATTTAAGCACCTATCATCTTTACAACATTTCAGCTGTTTTGTAGCAGCAAAGCTAACCTTAACTAATTGTATTTCTATAGCGTCACGTAGGTGGCTGTATGAGTATTATTATTTATTCTTAAGGAAATTGACAAACAAAATATCTTCGGCTAAGCCGCAGTGATGTGCTAGTTATTATATAAATATACTAGCTGAAACCCGTGTGCGTTGCTGCCACTCTCCCTTGTCAAACGCCCATTAAATGTTATCAGTTAAACAGCATGTCTAAATTGAGGTAGAATACATAATTCCGAGACTGTGCGACCTATATCCACAAAGCTATTCGATATAACAAATTTGGGTTGTATAGGAAGTGCCACGCCCTCTTGATCACCGCTCATAGAATGTAATCAATTAAACTGCATGTGTACATGGTGGTTGAATACCGAATTCCAAAACTGTGCGACATATAACTCCAAAACTATTCGATAGCACAAATTTGGGTTGTATGGGAGGTGCCACTGCCCTTTTCCTTACGCCCATAAAATTTTACCAATGAAACTGCATGTGTAAATTGAGGTCGAATACTGAATTCCGAGGCTGAGTTACCTATAACTCAAAAGCTATTCGATATCGCAAATTTGGGTTAAATTTAAGGTGTCACGCCCCCCCCCGACAAACTCTAAAAAATTTTATCAGTAAATCTGCAAGCGTAAATTTTGGTCGAATACTGAGTTCCGACGCTGTGCGACCTTGAACTCCAAAGCTATTCGATATCACAAATTTTCGTTGTATGGTAGGTGCCACTCCCCTTTGATCAACGCTTATAAAATGTAATTAATGAAACTGCATGTATAAATTGGGGCCGAATACTGAATTCTGACGCTGATATTCGATATCGCAAGTTTACGTTAAATGGGAGGTGCCACGCCCCTCTTACCAATGAACATAAAATTGAATCAATGAAACTGCATGTGTACATTGAGGTCGAATACTGAATTCCGGCGTTGTGCGACCTGTAACTCCAAAGCTATTTGATAGCACAAAGTTGGGTTGTATGGGAAGTGCCACTCCCCTTTGCCCTACGCTCATAAAATTTAGAGGAATGAAAGTGCATGCATAAATGTAGGTCGAATACCGAATTCTTACGCTGTCAACCTATAACTTCAAAGCAATTCGATATCGCAAATTTGGGTTGTAAGGGAGATGTCACGCCTCCGTGTCCAACGCCCATAAAATAAAACCATTGAAACTGCATGTGTAAATTGAGGTCAAAAACTGAATTCCAAAGCTGAATTCCTATAACTTCAAAGCTATTCGATATCACAAATTTGGGTTGTATGGGAGGTGCCCCTCCCCCTTGTCCACTCCCATAAAATTTCATCACTGAAACGGTACGTCTAAATTGTGGTCGAATACCGAATTTCTAAGCTGTGCGACTCATAACTCTAAAGCTATTCTATAACAACAATTTTTTAAATATATATGTGGGAGGTAAAAGGGGGTGTGGCATTTTCTCTTAAACCATCTTGTACTCAAAGCAAAGCGTACTTACAAAATTTGAGCTCAATCGGACCAATAGTTTCGAAGTATTTTGATATTTTCTTAAAAGTAAGCGTAGATAAAGTGTGACCACGCCCATTTTTATCAAAGTTAATGATAGTTATCATACGAACTTATTTACCAAATTTTAATTTAATACGACCAAAACCGTCTTAAATACAGCATTTTTATTGATTTGTGGGCGACAAAAGGAGGTGTGGCATTATATTTTTCCTAAACCAGTAGAAAGAAGTATCCAATTTGGTTCAGTCGTTTTCAAGTTTTAAGCATTCGAACAAATCACGATTAATTTTTATATATACAGATATTGATTTGTGGGCGGTAAAAGATTAAAGGGCTTGAAAACATTAATGTATCGTGACTGCCTCTTGGAGCACCTACACAGCAAGTTTCACTATAAAAATGTATAGAACTCCGGAATTGCCATGATTTCGAAAAAGTGGGCATATATATATTGCGACCACGCACATTTTTTGTACAGTTACTAATAGTAACCATCTGAACAAAATTATAAAATCTTAGTTTTTTACGATCGAAACCGTCTGATATATATCCTTTATTTGGTTTGTGGTCGATAGCGAAAATTTGGCTTGTATGGGAGGTACCACGCCCCCTCGTCCAAACGTTACCAAACCTCACAGGAACACTTTCAAGATGTGGCTTCAGTTTCCCTGAAAACTTCATAAAGATCGGTTCAGCGGTTTTGGAGTCTATATGTGATATAGCCACATACCCACATACCCACATACATACATCCATTTTTATATATATAGATTATTTTTTTTTTAAATTTAATTGAATTTCAATGCCTTCCAGAAGAAGTTTCTGAGAATGCTTCTTGAAAGTGCTCTTCGAAAAGGCTAAGAAGAAGCACAATTGGATCCATTGAATGTCTTCTGGAAGCAGTGTCTCGAAGAATGCATATAGTATTTGTATCAAAAATGTTGCTGGATAATGCCAAAAATATATGCAATAGCATAATTTTAGTGCATAATTTGCACCAAATAGTGTATAGATATATTTATTTTTGACTGACAATATATTTCCTTTAAATTGTTGTTGTTGTTGTTGTTGTTAAAAAACACACACAAACATGAAAAAGGGTTTTCTATTCTATGATATGATGTTTTAAAATAATTAATGTTACTCATACGCCCTGATGTTCGCTATAGAAATTATTTTAATTCAGTTGGGGAATTCTTAAGTTTTTAGTGTATTTGTTCCAATTTATTTCTTTATGCAAGTATATCATGAGTGCAAGTACATCCATGCAGTCATACGAGGGCCGTTTGATAATTCCGTGTAAAATGAAACAAGTAATGATTTTTACGGCAGAAAAACGTTTTATTTCTCAATATAGTCTCCTTTTAGCTCGATACACTTCGTCCAACGTTCCTCCAATTTTTTGATCCCATCCGAAAAATACGTTTTTGGAAGGTCCTAAAAATAGGCCTCTGTTTCGGTGATGGGCTCCTCTCTGGTGGTGAATCTCTTCCACCGAGCCATTTCTTCAGGTTTGGAAATAGAAAATAATCGGAGGGGACCAAATCTGTAGAATATTCTGGATGAGTTAGCAATTCGTACTTGAATTCATGAAATTTTGCCATGGAAACTGAGCATGTATGAACGCATGCATTGTCTTGATAAAAAAGCACTTTTTTCCTCGTCAAATAGGGACGTTTCTCTTTCAAAGCGTCGTTGAAACGGTCCAATTCGGCTGCATTGTATTCGCCATTGATCGTTATTTTCGGTGGAAAATAATCGATGTAGATTATACCTCGTTTACCCCGATACACTGTCGCCATAGCCTTTCCAGCCGATAGCATCGTCTTCACCTTTTTCGGAGCACGTTTTGTCGGTGAAGTCGACTGTTGCGACTGTTCCTTTGTCTCTGGTGTGAAGTAATGGATCCGTGTTTCGTTCACGGTTACTAATCGACGAAAAAAATCCCTCTTTTCTTTGTTCAACATCACCAAACATGCCTTCGAATCAGTCACACGATCGCGTTTATGGTCGAGAGAGAGCAAACGCGGAACCCATCTTGCGGACAATTTTTTCATATCCAAATGATTTCGCAAAATGTTCCATACACGTTCGTTTGGGATGCCTATGACCTCAAAAATCTCGTGCACTTTAACTCTACGATAGGAAGTGAATTAAAGTTACCATTTCTGGTGTGGTGACCTCATTTGGGCGCCCAGAACGTTCGGCGTAACTTGTGCTTGTACGATCACATCGGAATTCCGTAAGCGACTTGTGAATCATTCTAAGCGAAGGTCCCCATAGGCAGAGTCCCCATATTATTTATCAATCCTTTCCTTGGTTTGGCTGATGGTTTCTTTGAGCAAAAAATAATTCTTTGTGAGTACACTAAATACACTTTTGTCCATTTTCGCCAAAATTCACAAGATCGTCTGCTGTCAATGGCTACCAAACATAAACTAAGTGTCTACTAACAGATGGTCGTAGACAGGATCAATGTTGCATTTAAAGTTACTACGCAAAAAGTTAAAAAATTCACTTACTTCTCAAATTGCCCTCGTAGATACAGTACATATATTTTTTTTCCACTTTATTGCTCTCTTGAGGGCAGCAAAGCAACATTTTCAATTTTATAAATTCTTAACAAGCGTGTTGAGGGCATGTTGTAAAAACGTGATAGACTCCATTGTATGAGATTATTGCTTCTTTCTTTCTGCTTTTTGTGCCGCAATGACATGCAAGAAACATGCGCTCTTTATTTAACCCACGAGCAAAAATTTTTCGCCAAAAGTTGTCATTCTTAAAAAGCTTAAATATGTATATGTTTTTTTTTTTCAACGGCTTATCATGTTTCTTTGAAAAGCTTTTTAATTAAAAAGCGGCTCAGTCATCAGCATGTGCTTTTGTATGCGGGAAAACGTGAGAGTTCAAGATAATTAATATTGATGATGACAGCAACGTGTGCGCTATGCAATTTTTGAAACATATATCTACAAAATAGAGTGCAAAACAAAACATATATATATAAATATATATGTTTTTACAACAATTTGCATTTGTGTGAAAAATTTCATTTATCCATGTCAACTTTGTTTTCAAATATTTTTTTATTTTCGAATGGGAACAATAACCTCAACTTAAGATAATTCGAAGGTAGCACACTCAAATTGAGCCTTGGTTTAGACTCGACTGACTAATATTATAATCTAGTTACAAACACATTTGTTTATTTAATTTATTTATAAGTCATTCTACCTTTGGCTACCTCACAATTATTTTGTAACTTTCTCTAAGGATTTAATTAAATGTAAAAAAATTCGTCTCGTCGACAGCAAAGTTTATGCTTCTTAATTGCATTTTGGTTATTTATAAAGTTAAAACAGCTTAATCCATGCAATTGACAAACTTTTCTGGCATTCAAGAGTTTTCACCAGCAGTGTTCAAATGATCTGCCAACTTTCATTCAAAGCAAAAAAAAAAATAAATAAATAAATAAAACTTTCTGTCTGTGAAACTGTTAGACATAGAAAAAGCGCACGTTTGGAAAATTAGCAGTAAAACTCAACAAAGACTAAATGAACACAGTTAGTATTCAAGGACTCATACAATTTATTTGCAAAGAAAAGTCAAATAAAAACGGCAAACAAACATTTTTATTATCTAAATTATAAATTAGAAAACAGCATGTATGAGTCATACAAGTTAAGGAAACAGCTTTGCAAGCCAAAATATCGTGTTTGTTTTTTGTTTAATGTTACACCCACTTGAACTTTGTTCTACTTGTTTAAATTATTTCAAGTTTGTTTGTTTTTTAAAATCAATTTTTTGAATATGAACTTCAAAAAAAGAAAAATTTTTATAACGATTTTCAGAAAGAATTGAAACTCCGAGCTGGAAACATTTTATAATAAAATTTATTAAAAATTTAAAAAACTGTTTCAATTTTTAACTGGCGCCCAACGTAGGGCTTGCTAAATAAAATCATCGTTGGATCATCGCTAAACCTTTTTCTTAAATAACTTGTAAAGTTAAAAAAGGAATTTAAGAAGAAAATATAAATTTTCGCATAAGAAAGAGTACCAGCATTGAAAAATATCAGCAAGCTACCAGTGTTCGAATCCACATAACAAAATATGCAGATACAAAGGATCATCTACTAACTTTTCAACAGGTCTAGAACCATCTAAACAACAGCTACCAGCGCAAAACACTGCCAATCAGTTACCAATCAACCAAAAACAACAGTAGCCAATCCAAAAAAACAAATCCAGATACGAAGAATCATCCACCAACTTCTAAACAGATCTAAACAACAATCTAAAGAAGAAGATTACGTAGGATTAATTTACTGAATTCTATTTATAAAACTGTAAGTCCGAAATTGATTTTGCACTTAAAAACACTAAAAAAATTACATTTCTGATTTTAATAATTATCTAAAACACATTATTAAAACACAAATACAATTATAATAAAAATAGTCGTGAATTCATTTTCAAATTAACTAAACTTTAAATCTTAAAACAAAAATGAGTGTTTCAAGGGAACAAGTTTTAGAAATTGTACGGCAAACGACTGAGCAGACTAGACAGGAATTTAATGAACAGATAGAACACTTGACAATGGCAATCCATCGCCTTGAAATTCCTACGGTTGAAGCTTATTTACCAGTTTCAATCACAAGGTCTGAAGTGGACAATTCTAGTCTCGATCTCGTTAAGTCTCTGCCCGAGTTTAATGGCGATTCATCTGCTTATCCTGCATGGCGATCTGCTGCAGAATTTGCAATGAAATATTATTCGGAGGGGTCTGAAAAATATTACATCGCCATGGGTATATTTAGGAATAGAATTACAGGTTCTGCTAATGCCACACTATCTGCATTTAGTACAGTTTTGAATTTCAACGCAATCATAGCCAGACTTGATCAAACGTATTCGGACAGAAGGCCAATTTACGTATTGGAAAATGAATTAAGTATCCTTCGTCAGGATAACTTAACTATTTCTGAGTATTATGACACAGTAGACAAGAAACTTACCCTTATTATAAACAAAAATATAATGACTTACAGTGATAATGGTGAATTAACTTTTGCTCTTAACCAACGAGCTAGAGAAAATGCGTTGAGAGTTTTTATTTCTGGCCTTAGACGTCCATTGTGTGACACATTATTTTCATGTAGACCCAAAGATCTTCCAACTGCTTTAGCAGTTGCTCAGGAACTTGAAACAAATCATAGGCGGTATGATTTCGCCCGTACGTTTGCTGTAGGAAACTTAGTTAAAACTAACAGACCACAATACCAGCAACGATATAAAAACAATTCAAACTCGCAAACCCAAGCCTTTAGGGATGTTCCAATTCCAATGGATGTCGACCGTGGATCATCTGCATTCAAACATACGACCAATAAAGAAAAACCTTTCCAGACAAAAACCTTTGATCAAAATGATTTTAGGGTACCTCGGCAGAATGTTGATAACATGTTCCTTAAACGCACACGTGAATATGTTGACTCTGCTCGTTCACCACAACAAAAAATGCAAAGAGTTAATAATATGCAACAAGTGCAGCAACCAGGCTTCAGTGAGGAAAATGGTATAGGTTTTCAAGAAGATTGTTATCAAGATGATATAATTACTAGCCCTTACGACAACGAAATTAATTTTTTAGACTAAAGTCACTCCTACCATTTATTACAAAAACCTTTAAAAACGGTAAGGAGCTCAAAATTCTAATTGATACAGGAACTTCAAAAAATTATATAAAAGATCTTTGCTCTTTAAAAGGAATCATAAATGTTGATAAGCCATTTAAAGTTAAATCCCTAAATGGCATTAATATAATAAACAAAAAATGCAAAGTCAATCTTCTAAGTCATACATCTATTTTTTATCTGCTGCCAAACCTAACCACGTTTGATGGCATAATAGGATATGATTTTTTGAAAATAATTGAGGCAAAAATTGACACAAAGAGCGGTCATTTATTTTATAAAAATGGTAAAGAAAAAATCCAACACTATTCCTGTGAGCAAGTAAATTCTATGTCATTAGAAAAGGACTCAGTCCCTGCTCACATTAAAATTGATTTTGATGAAATGATAGCTAGAAATATTGAAGCGTTTGCAGAACCAAATATTGCATTACCTTACAATACAGCTGTAAAGGGTACAATTCGCACTATAAATGAAGAACCAATTTATACGAAAAGCTACCCATACCCTATTTCAGTAGCAGGATTCATAAATGACGAAATTAAAACTTTACTTAAGGACGGAATAATTCGAGCATCCTGCTCATCTTATAACTCACCCGTCCATGTAGTAAACAAAAAAGGCTTAGACGAAAAGGGAAACCAAAAACTACGTCTGGTTATTGACTTTAGAAAACTAAATGAAATAACTGTCTCCGATCGATACCCGATTCCAGATATTTCCGTTATTCTAGCTAATTTGGGTAAGTCACAATACTTTACCACCATTGATCTCAAATCAGGATTTCACCAAATTCTATTAGCTGAAAACGACAGGGAAAAGACAGCCTTTAGTGTCAATAATGGCAAATATGAATTTTGTCGGCTTCCTTTTGGCTTAAAAAATGCACCCAGCATTTTTCAGCGGGCGATTGATGATGTGCTTCGAGAGGATATAGGTAAGATATGTCATGTTTACATAGATGATATTATTATCTATTCACCTGATGAGAAATCGCATTTGCGAGATATAGAAAATATATTAAAAAAATTGCAGAATGCAGGAATGAGAGTGTCATCAGAAAAGTCAAAGTTTTTTAAGACAGATGTAGAATTTCTTGGTTTCAATGTTTCACAGAAAGGCATAAAAACATGCAGTAATAAAGTCGCTGACATACTTGGATATAAAACACCTCAAACCCTACGAGCACTACGCTCATTTCTGGGCTTATCAGGGTATTATCGTAGGTTCGTTAAGGACTACGCTGCAATAACAAAACCTTTGACAAAATATCTTCGCGGTGAGAACGGCCATGTATCAGCTAGAAGCTCAAAAAATATTAAAATAAGCTTTGACTTGGAAGCGATAAATGCTTTTGAAAAGATTAAGAAAATATTGTCCTCAGAGGACGTCTTGTTATATTATCCCGATTACAATAAGCCGTTTGAATTGACAACGGATGCTTCCTCTAGCGCTCTTGGCGCTGTGCTTTCACAAAACGGAAGACCAATAACAATGCTCTCTCGAACTCTGTCAAAGACGGAGGAAAATTATGCCACGAATGAGCGTGAACTACTAGCTATTGTTTGGTCGTTAAAAGCACTCCGTAATTATTTGTATGGCATAAAAGATGTCCATATATTTACTGATCATCAACCATTAACATTCGCTATTTCAAATAAAAATCCCAATACAAAAATTAAAAGATGGCGCGCCTTCATTGAAGAGTTCTCGCCCACATTTCATTATAAACCGGGAAGGGAAAACAAGGTAGCCGATGCGCTTTCAAGACAATACGTTAATAATATGACTGAATCAGGACTGACTAGACATAGTGAAGCATCCCTAACTTATATTATCCGGACAATAAATTACCCAGTTAATCAATTCAAAAAACAATTTATATTAACAAAAGCAAATTATTTTAGTAAAAATACAAAAATTTTATTTCAAAAACTTTATCGGCATTCAATAAATTACGATACAATGGACAATTTAGTGAAATACTTAAAAGAAAACATAGATCCTAACGTTACAAATGCAATCCACTGTGATCTTCAAACATTGTCGCAGATTCAAGATGACATAGTAAAAACATTCCCTGGAACTAAATTTATTCATACTGAAAAATTAGTAATAGATTTGTTAAACAAAAATGACCAACTGGAAGCTATAGCAACAGAACATAATCGAGCTCACCGATCTTTAAAGGAAAATTTTCAGCAAATTATAGGGGAATATTATTTTCCGTCCATTAGAAAAATGTTAAAAACAATGATTGCAAATTGTAAAATCTGCTTAGAAAATAAATATCAAAGAAAACCCCCTACTCCTGCGGTTGGAAAAACTCCAATCCCCAATCTTCCAGGCGAAATACTACATATTGACATATTGATTACAGCTAAGCAACAATTTTTGACTTGCATTGACAAGTTTTCAAAATTTGCCATAGTTAAGCCAATTTCGTCAAGGTCTACAATTGATATAAAAGATGCCTTGTTAGAAATATTAGGACAGTTTAGAAACCCGAAATTAATCGTTACAGACAATGAAAAAGCCTTTCATTCTAATTTTATAAAAACCATGCTAAGAGATAATTTTGCCATAGAACAATTTTTTATACCCACTCTTCACAGTGAAAGCAATGGCCAAATTGAAAGGTTTCATTCGACTCTTCTAGAAATAGCCCGATGTATTAAAATACAGCAAGAGATAAATGAAACTAAGGATTTAATACAGTTAGCAACACACAAGTATAATAACAGCATCCACTCAGTCATTAATGCCAAACCGATCGATGTGCTACAAAACTGTTCACCTGAAAAAATTAATGAAATAAAAGAGATGTTAATTTTGACTCAAGAAAAATCATTAGGTAGACTTAATGAAAACAGGACCACAAAAACTTATGAGCCTGGAGAGATAGTTTTCTTACGGCGAAATAAAAGATTAGGAAATAAGTTTGATAAGATTTATATTAAAAAAATTATCGAAAGAGACTTAGGAACAACGGTATTAATAGATGGGAAAAAAATTCATAAAGAAAATCTCCGATAAAACTTCTTTTATTCCTCGTTTTTTTTTGCATTAATTTAAGAAATTTGTTAATACTTCCACATAAATTATAAACTGTAACTCATGGCGATGTAACATTTTCTCGTTGAATTCACTCGCGAAAATCTTACCTAGTACCGTACAATTTCTAAATTAGTAAACACAAGCAACCACAGCATACAAATCAAACTGTAATTAATCAAATTACTATAATTTAGAGTGCACAGTTAATTTCGAACAATTTCTTTAGTACTAAGTATTATATTCTATCTTTTTTATTATTAATAATTTTCAATTTATGTTTAAATCAAAATCTTTTAAAATCTTATGTAATCTTAATTTATAACTTTTTCTGTAAGTTTTTACATATCTACCATTAACTCATACAACATTACTGATAATTTATAAACAAAGAGAGCAACAAAATTCAAAAATGTTATTACCCATTGGCTGAATGCAACGAAATTTTCTCAGTTACAACATGTAAACAACAAATAAGTATGCATGAAACAATCATTAAGAAATAATTCGAAACATGATGAACAGAATTATCGAAACAGAAATATCAAAAAACATGGAATTCATTATAGCAAACAAAAGACGTACCAAAAGTGAACTTAAAAAATTGGTCATATCTTCACTTCAACATTCTTAAAGAAGTCGGGACGACTCCTCTTTAAAGGGGGGAGTAGTTAAGGAAACAGCTTTGCAAGCCAAAATATCGTGTTTGTTTTTTGTTTAATGTTACACCCACTTGAACTTTGTTCTACTTGTTTAAATTATTTCAAGTTTGTTTGTTTTTTAAAATCAATTTTTTGATTTTGAACTTCAAAAAAAGAAAAATTTTTATAACGATTTTCAGAAAGAATTGAAACTCCGAGCTGGAAACATTTTATAATAAAATTTATTAAAAATTTAAAAAACTGTTTCAATTTTTAACTTACACAAAGAAATTATTGTTATTTCTGAAGATCTTAATGTAGCAATTACATAAAAACTGACATCAAATTTAGCTACTGTTTTATTTCATTACTTTTATATCACAACAAAATAATTTTTTAACGTCTTATGTAAAAAATTTTCTTTAATAGGAGAGATTTGCTGGAATGTGAAATAAAATGAGTAATGTTATGAGCACGCATCCGTTCCCTGTGTCAATTTGACACAATTTTCGAATTTAAAATGTTATTGTGCCTTTGTTTTTGCACACATTTAACCCATTAAGCGCCACTGTACTCATTTGGGTACAGCAAAATATTTTTAACTTTAAAAGTTTTGTTTGTTGTTCAGCATTAGTGAATATAGGAGAAATTTGCTGGAATGTGAAATAAAATGAGTAATGTGATGTGCACGCATCCGTTGCTTGTGTCAATTTGACACAATTTTCGAATTTAAAATGTTATTGTGCCTTTGTTTTTGCACACATTTAACCCATTAAGCACCACTGTACTCATTTGGGTACAGCAAAATATTTTTTACTTTTAAAGTTTTCTTTGTTGTTCAGCATTAGTGAGTTTTTTTGTTGATTGCCAATTGTTAAGCGGGTCAATTCCATTTGTTTCTCATCTTTTTTTTTTAAGATGTTTTCTTTAAGTGCCTCTACACTATGTGTTTCATACATATGACACGTCAAAAATTGCAAATAGTTTTAAGCTACAGATAGTGTGGCACATATGAAAATGTCGTTTTGAAATGTCGTTTGTATTTGCGTCTGTAAATTTTTGAATTAGAACAGTCTCTAATTTCGTATGTTTTTCCATCTGTGCAAAATGTCAGTTTAATAAATTTTTATGTGAAAATAGAAGAATAGGCAAGTTTTAAGATATTTATTCAATAAATTGATTTTTAATGAATTTATTCTTAGTTTGAATGACCAAAGGTGGACACTTTAGAGCTTTACGGCTTACAAAAATTTCAACAAAGTGTGGAGACAAAAGAAAAAACTGAATGACAAAAACTAAATTTTGACACACAGATGAAATTCGGTATGTAATTTTTTGACATGTCATCTGTATGAAACATATAGTCTGGGGGCGCCTTTAAAAAATAAAAAAAAAAATAAAGAAAAACATTTTTTTTGCTATTTTAGTTTGTTTTCTATTGTAAAATAAACATTTTTTGGACTTTTCACTTTTACTTTTCATTTGGCTGTTAATGGGTTAATAAGGTTGCGGTTCACTGACTAATTTTCGACGAAATTTTGAAAAATTTTATGCCCGATGTGTTTACATGCTTAGAGGCGTGGCAACAAGAAAAGTACCTTAAGAGTCGTTTGTGTGTCAATTTGACACACATAGGGAAAAGTGCGCGAAATATTTTTGTTAACGTGTCAGTTGTGTTTCGTTTGCTGAAGTGAGTGGTTTTTGCAGTTCAATGTCATCGTGACAAAAAAAAATTTTTTTCCGAAACATAAAATAATAAAAAAAACCGAAGTTGTAGATTCTACCTGGCCAGAGCTGGGTTGAAATGATTCCTTTTCAATACAATTCCACTTTAATTCCAATTCCAATTGGTAATTGTACATTTCAATTCCAAAGGAATGTAATTGGAAAACTTCACAATTACATTACAGGAATTGAAATTGGTAATTGGATGTCTCAATTCTTACAAAATGGAATTGGAAATAAATTGTCATATCCATTGCAGGGATTGTAATGGGTAGTTGACCATTATAATTCCTCACGAATAGAATTGAAAAAAATTTTAAATTTCATTAGGGGAATTGTAATTGGTAATTGAATGCCTCAATTCGTTAGGAATAGAATTGGAAAACATCGATTTATTAGTAGATTAATGAAATTTTGTACAAGGGTGTGGAAGTTGTGTACCAAGCACCTTGCAAAAAGTCGGCGGGATTGAACTAGGTAGCGGAGCAACACCTCAAATGTGCTATTAAATTAAAATTTGGTATCTCTGATAATACATTTTATTTGTAAATATTTCAATAGCTGACTAACAGTGGGAGTCAAATAAAGTTTTCTAGTACATAATGAAGTAATAGAATTCCTGTAATAGAAATGACTATTTTTTTCATACAATTTAAGGAGTTAAATTACCAATTACAATTCCTGTAATGGAATTGACGATTTTTCCAATTCCATTCCTGAAAAATTGAGGTGTTCAATTACCAATTACAATTCCTGTAATGGAATTGGCCATCTTTTCCAATTCCATTCCAAGGAATTGAGGTGTTCAATGACCAATTACAGTTACTGTAATGGAATTGATCACTTTTTCCAATTACATTCCTGAGGAATTGAGAGCACCAATTACCAATTCCTCATTCCAAGGATTTGCAATTGAATTGTAATGAGTACTTTTTGACTCATCTTTGTACCTGGCAAAATGAGTAGTTGAATGATGATAAAGACTTTGATGGAAGTGATGATGAAAATATTGATTGCGAACCAAATGACACTGATGTTGATGATACCTATCGGAGATCTGCAACGTATACTTAAAAATTAGTAGTACTCGAGTACTATTCGTCACAACTCAGTGATTCAAATCAGAGATTTGATATTAATCGCATCTTTAAATCATGAGCCACTAACTCAAAACTGAGTATGAATAAGTAAGTATAAGTACACTCTAAAAACTGATTGAAAAATCACTACAATAAATGTTGTGAAATTTCACGACATTTATTGGCGATTTTGTAAAAATATCACGCTAAGCAGCGGGTTTTTTTAAATACCTATATTTTCTCTGCATTTCACGATATTTCAGCGTTTTGTCGCTCAGAGAGCCCTACAATACAGTGTTGCGCAAAATAATAGCAACAAAATAAGTGCGCTGCAATAAAATCGTGTATCTTTTTTAATATTGGGGACACACAAAAATGATCATAGAAATCAAAGCATATATTCATACATCATATATAAAACAAATTAAGTTCAAATCTGGTTTTATTTTTTTTTTAATTAAATTTCAAATTAATGTGGCTGCATTCAATTTGTCTGAGAGCAAAACAAAAGCAACAAAATTTGAAAAATGTAAAAAGAGAACAGAAGTTCCAAGAATTACCGGTAAAAGTTCCGTTATTGTAAAGCACGTGTTGTTTATAAGTCATAAACATTTAAGTTTAGTTTAGTTTTTGCGTTAGTTGTGACATTGACTGTTCCATTTATAATGGCACGTTTTAAATACTGTGAAGCTCTTAAATTGCAAATTATTTCCGAACATAAAAACGGAAATTCACAAATGTCTAGCGTGAAACAGTTTGATATAAATCAGCCAATAGTTTGCAGATCAATAAAAAAATATACCATCACAAAAGACGTAACAACGGTACATTAAAGAGGGCGGCCGCGGAAGACATCGCTGCGTGATGACAGGAACATTTGTGGCGTGTTCAAACGAAATGCATTTGCCACATCCAAAGAGATTGTTCGGACACTTAATTTAGATATCCATCACAGCACTGTTTGATGACGAGCCGTTGAGAACGATTAAAGAAGTTACAGACCGGCAGAGAAACCTTTGCTTACTGCTAAGCATAAAAAAGAAGGTGAGGTGTAACAATTTAAACAATGCTGTCTGAAATTGTGACAAAAAGTGGCAATTTATTGTTTTTTAGACTCAGTCTTGCAAAAGAGCACCTAAATTGGACCGTTCAAAAATCTAAAACCGTTTCTTAGCGATGAATCAAAGTTCAACTTGATTAATTCAGATGGTTGGATGGATGTGCACGGTACGGTGCCACCCAGGTACATGACTTGAAGCCCGAAACTGCAAAATAAATTTTAAGCACGGAGGCGGTGGTATTATGGTCTGCACTTGTTTTTCCTAAGTTGAACCATTTCAAAAAATCGATGGATCGATTTGTATATAATGACATTTAAAAAAGCAAGATGCAACCACATTCAGAGAGGAATATGTCGCTTCAGTGAACGTTTCAGCCCGACCCGAAACACACTTCAAAGCTCATCAAAGATTACATTAGAGGCAATAGGATTCAAGTCCTTGATTGGCCGGCACAGTCACAATGACTTGAATCCCATTAAAAATCTTTTTGGGATTTTGAAGGTAAAAGTTTCTGGTCAAAGGTTTTCCAATAAGACTGCACTATATGAAGCCCTAAAAGTTAATTGGAAACATATATCTAATACTAACATATCTAATTTAATAGAGTCAATGTCGCTCAGATGTGCAGCGGTTATGAAGAATAATGAATCTTACACTAAATATTAATTATGTTGCTTGTGTTTTGCTCTCAGACAAACTGATTGAAATCACATTCTGAAGAAAACAAAACCAAATTTGTATATGATTTGTTTTTAATATGATGTATGAATATATGCTTTAGTTCCTATAATAATTTTTGTGTGTACCTAATATTTAAAAAGATACACGATTTTGTAGCAGCGTACTGTTTTTGTTGCTATTGTTTTGCGCAACACTGTATGTACATTTTCTCTATTTTTCACTCTATTTCAACGTGTTGTTGCTCAGAGAATCCTAAAAACGCTTCAGCAGCGATATTTTACGCTTTTGGAACGGGTGTTACGCTCAGTGTTGCCAGATTTTGGGAGAGATCATTCCTTTTTTTAATCTACACTTCAATAAGTTTTTCCTGTTTTTTCCTTAAAATTTTCCCGTTTTTTCCCCTTTTCTAAAGTTGAGTGTTTTCTTTTAAATAAAAACCATAACAATACAAACCTTACTAATATAATTAAAAATCTGCCTTAAGAAATTTATCACATATATGACTTGTTCATATTACTTGAGTCTAACTACAAACACTTTCTTTTGATTTTTATTCCTATGCAATTTTAATTTTTCATATGTATTTTGGTGTGTAAAATAACATTTACGGTACATTTGTCTAACGGCTTTCTTATATTAGTTTTATTCAAAATTTATGAGAGAAAAAGCTCTTTCAGGGCATGCACAGCTATGCGGAAGAGAAAAATTAACAATATAAAATTTATTTAATTTTTGGGAACATTTCACTTGTATCTGCAAATTTCATATTAAACCGTACAACTATGCACTCTGAAATACTCTTTGTCCTACTTTTTGCATAACAGAAACCGAAATATGTTCTTAAAAAGCAATGTTGCAAGGATTTTTATTTGACCTTTCTATATATAGATACTACGAATTTTCAAGTTAATTTTCAGAGTCTCAAATAACAGACTCTTTTAGCAAAACATCATGTTGGTATTCTTTTTTTTATATTTCCTCTTTAAAATTCCGTTTAAGATTTGAAAATTGGTTGTTCAGAAATAAAGTAACAAATTTTTGTTTGTTAAACAGGCCTGTAGCCAGGGTGGGGCAAGAGGGGCAATGCCACCCTACTACAACCGTTTTCCCCCCCTGGCGAAATTAGACAATGAAAACTTTAAATGAATAATTAATATGAATTTTGTTGATATATTTGTTTATTGCTTTAAAATTAGTTTAGTATAAAATAACAAAAAATATACACATTCACCTTATTCATGACTTGAATATGCATATGAAATTTGGTAAACAAAATATTTCAGACAAATTGTTACAATTTTTCAAATTTCTACTGCTACCAACAACCTACTGCCAACCTTTGCTACCAAAAAATAAGATTTGAATTTTAATAATTTTTTAACCTGCATCCATACACGCTGCTGATGCTGCGGCCATCGAAACTCAAACTGATATGATTCATACTCAAGATGATGCTTCTGTTCTAACTAATAGCAGTCAAGCTGATTTTGGTTTTTCTGTTGTTAAAAATAGAAGGAAGAAAAATCACTCTAAAACAAAAACGAACTCATCACAAACGATGCAAATTTTCGGATCGGATTCAACCACTAACTTGAATGTGGTTCCAAATCTTAAATAAGTGCACCTATCAAGATTTCTCCCAGATACAAATTCGAATTATATTGTTAACCACATATCAAATAAATTAAACATAACAGCGTCTCAATTTACATGTTTTCCTCTCATCAAAAAAGATGCCGACATGAGTAATAGATCTTATGTTAATTTTAAACTTGGTTATCCGGCTCAATATATCGACCGAATCATGGATGCCTCGGCATGGCCTTATAATGTCAGAGTAAAAAATTTTATAAATAAACCATTGCCAAAAAACTCAGAAATCAAAATCGGCTCCCTAGATCAAATGACGCTAGACCAAATGACAACAACATGATTTTACCTACTTCTAATCTTCTTACTTGTTATCACAATATTGGTGGCTTACGAACGAAAGCTACAAATTTTTTTATTATTTTCTTCTTCGCTTCAGCATGACGTTATTGCGCTCACCGAAACGTGGCTATCAGATAAGTTCAACAACGCTGAATACTTCAATTTAAATCAGTACAATGTCTTTAGAAAAGATCGATGCCCCCTCTCATCTGGACTTAGAAGAGGAGGTGGGGTTTTAATGGCTGTCCGCTCTGCGATTTCCTGTACGCAGATTGATTTGCCTTTTTCGAGTACACATCATAGTTTGAATCAGTTAATTGTAAAATTATCATGATTATACATAATTATCATGAAATTTTCTTTATATTAAGTTATATACCACCTAGCAGTGCTCTTGATTTGTACAAAATACATTTAGATAACTGTATTAGTATTTTAAATAATCTTAAAGATAATCAGCATGTAATTATTATGGGTGATTTCAATCTCCCCGATATAAACTGGATTTATGATGACGATTTGCATTATTGGCTACCTTACAATGTTACTAGCACATGTGAGAGCGAGGTAGTTGATAATCTGGCAGAATTTAATCTTCGCCAAATAAATGGTATTCAAAATAGTTTAAATCGCACTCTGGATCTGGTTTTCGTTGCCAGTGAATTGAATGCGGATGTCAACTGCCTAAGCTCTCCATCCTTGCATAACTCAAATCATCACAATGCATTATGCCTTAGTGCTAAGTTCTATAATTATATGAAACCAGTAAATGAAAATAGTCTTAGTTTCGATTTTGCTAAAGGCGATTTTCTTAGGATTTCAAATCTCTTGAGCGCAGTCGATTGGTTGTCAGTCTTAAGCAATAATAATAATCTTTTAGTTAATTATTATTTTTTTTTAACAAGCTTAATGAAGCTATCCATCTATATATTCCTAAAGTTTCATTAAGGAATTCTTCTAAACCAATATGGTTCAATAAAGAACTAATTAATTTAAATAATAAGAAAAATAAAGCATATAAACTCTATAGGAAATCTGATAACAATTCAATTCTTCTAAATAACTATCGATCTCTTCAAAGAAAAGTTGATTTTTTAAATAAATTCTTATACAAAAGTTATATCTATCAGATTGAACGCCAGCTCAAAAATAACAGCAAAAGTTTTTGGCATTTTATTAACAGCAAAAAAAAGTCAACGGGTATTCCAAATACCATAAATTATAAGGGTAATACAACATCCAACCACCTTTCTATATGCAATCTTTTCGCAGAATTTTTCAAATCAGTTTATATTTCGTCTAATATTATCTCAGATACTTACGCTTACTCATCTGTAAATTCACCTTTATTAATAGGTAGCCTAAATCTTAGCTTACAAGAAGTTTCCGAAGGCTTAAAACAATTGAATCAGGATAAACAGTCTGGGATAGACGGTTTTCCACCCATGCTCTGAAAAAATTGCGCTGACTCGTAAGCTTTATTTCTTATGATGATCTTCAATCAGTCACTTAAGGAAGGCAAATTTTTAGATAGTTGGAAAACTACCTTTATTATACCGATTCATAAATCTGGTTCAAAGAATGAGGTTACTAACTATCGCCCAATTTGTAAATTATCTACCATTCCGAAACTTTTTGAAAAATTAGTCTACAACAGACTTACTTTCTTAGTGAAGCAGTTAATATCACCGTTTCAGCATGGCTTCTTTCAGGGAAGGTATACAACTACAAATTTAGCAATATTTACAAAATATATTTTAAACTGTTTTGAGAATGGATATCAATGTGACGTTATATTCACGGACTTTTCAAAAGCATTTGACAGTGTTCATCATGACTTACGATTAAAAAAACTCAAATTCATTGGATTTCACTCTAATTTACTTAAGTGGTTCAAATCATACCTTATTTATTGGTCGTACTCAATTTGTTCGTATTAATAATTTCCAATCTAATGCGATAATGGTCTCTTCTGGTGTCCCGCAGTGTAGCCACCTAGGACCACTTCTGTTTTTATTATTTATAAACGATATTACCAAAATGTTGACTTTTTCAGAATGTTTAATGTACGCCAGAGAACTGCACAAGCCTACTTGAAGTTCAAGCTTTTTCAAGTACTTAAATTTAAGCACGTATCCAAGCTTGAAAAAGCAAGCTTTAGCCAGCTTGCAAAAATACCAAACAGATACAAGCCATATTCATGCTTGCTCGTTGGCTTGGCTTGTTTCGGCTTACTTTGTCGGGCGGAAAGTTGAAAAGCTTAAAACGATCGGCAAAAGCTTGTAGGCTCGCAAGTATCCAAATTATTGAATTAAAGCAAGTATCCAAAAAATTCAATGAGCTTCTTTAGAGAAAGCTTAAGCGTAATAGGACTTTTAAGGATTCTGTGGACTCCGTGGTGTGAAGTTTTAGGATAAATGATTTCGAAGATGCTGTCAAACTTTTAAAGTTAAGATGGCGGATAGAGTTGCCACCTAGATTTTTTTTTTATTTTTGCGAATTCTTGTAATTTTGATATTCTGACAACGGATTTGATTTCGAATATATTGTCACAGTTTTAAAATTTAAGATGGAGGTTAGAGTTGCCACCTAAATTTTTACCACAGTATTGCCACCTAATAATATGTACTTTTAAAAGTTTTAAACATCATTTATCAGTGTTAAGGGGTCGCTGATTTCGAATCTAAGGTCAGAATTTTAAAATTCAAGATGGTGGATAGGGTTGCCACCTTGATTTGTTTTAGTTTTATGAATTCGGGGCTAGCAAAAAAAATGGTAAACCAAAAATGGGTCGCTGAATCCGAATCCGTCGTCAGAATTTCAAAATTATAAAATTTTGAAAAATTAGGGTTGCCACCTAATAATATGTCTTTTTAAGATTTTTAAACGTCATTTAATAGTGTTAAGGGGTCGCTGATTTCGAATCTAAAGTCAGAATTTTAAATTTCAATATGGTGGATAGGGCTGCCACCTTTATTTTTTGTAGTTTTATGAATTCGGGGCTGGCAAAAAAAAAATGGTACACCAGAAATGGGTCGCTGAATCCGAATCCGAATCCGTCGTCAGAATTTCAAAATTATAAAATGTTGAAATAATAGGGTTGCCACCTAATAATATGTCTTTTCAAGAGTTTTAAACGTCATTTATCAGTGTTAAGGGGTCGCTGATTTCGAATTTCGAAAATTTTATAATTTGGAATTCTGACAACGGATTCGGATTCAGCGACCCATTTTTGGTGTACGATTTTTTTTTTGCCAGCCCCGAATTCATAAAACTACAAAAAATTAAGGTGGCAACCCTATCCACCATCTTGAATTTTAAAATTCTGACCTTAGATTTGAAATCAGCTACCCCTTAACACTGATAAATGACGTTTAAAACTCTTGAAAAGACATATTATTAGGTAATTATTTTAATATTTTAAAATATTTTCTAATTGACGCCGAAATTTGCTACACTTGGCCAAAAATCAGTTCAATACGCTGCACAGCAACCAGAACAGGATTTGTTTTTTACACCACACGACGGTAGTGATCGATCTTAATGACCGACACAAACAAAGACAATTTTGCAAACACCACTTGTTCATGTTGTAAAAATTGTCTTTGTTTTGGTTTTGACAAAGCCCTGAATTCTCCAACATGAACATTTTGACGCAAACATAAGTGTAAAACTGAAACACAGAGAATTGTTGAGATCGATCATTGTTTGAGTTTGTGACGCACAAGCAAATATTAAAATGAAGAATTCATGTTGGATGATCAAAAACACGATAACTACGTTACACACAAAAATGAAATGAAAATAAAATTGTGTGCTGTGTGCTTCAAGCAAATGTTTGTGAGTGAAGGTGTGTGAATATTCTGAACCCTGGTTTTTTCTCTTGCTGGTAATGTTATCTTTGAAACTATATCTATAAATTATGTTTAAAACTCTTAAAAAGACATATTATTAGGTGGCAACCCTATTATTTCAACATTTTATAATTTTGAAATTCTGACGACGGATTCGGATTCGGATTCAGCGACCCATTTTTGGTGTACCATTTTTTTTTTGCCAGCCCCGAATTCATAAAACTACAAAAAATAAAGGTGGCAACCCTATCCACCATATTGAAATTTAAATTTCTGACTTTAGATTCGAAATCAGCGACCCCTTAACACTAATAAATGACGTTTAAAACTCTTAAAAAGACATATTATTAGGTGGCAACCCTATTATTTCAAAATTTTATAATTTTGAAATTCTGACGACGGATTCGAATTCAGCGACCCATTTTTGGTGTACCATTTTTTTTTTGCCAGCCCCGAATTCATAAAACTAAAAAAAATCAAGGTGGCAACCCTATCCACCATCTTGAATTTTAAAATTCTGACCTTAGATTCGAAATCAGCGACCCCTTATCACTGATAAATGATGTTTAAAACTTTTAAAAGTACATATTATAAGGTGGCAATACTGTGGTAAAAATTTAGGTGGCAACCCTAACCTCCATCTTAAATTTTAAAACTGTGACAATATATTCGAAATCAAATCCGTTGTCAGAATATCAAAATTACAAAAATTCGCAAAAATAAAAAAAAATCTAGGTGGCAACTCTATCCGCCATTTTAAATTTTAAAGTTTGACAGCATCTTCGAAATCATTTATCCTAAAACTTCACACCACGGAGTCCACAGAATCCTTAAAAGTCCTATTACGCTTAAGCTCTCTCTAAAGAAGCTCATTGAATTTTTGGATACTTGCTTTAATTCAATAATTTGGATACTTGCGAGGCTTACAAGCTTTTGCCGAAGGCATCAAGCTTTCCATTGCTTGAAACTTCGTGCCGTTCGCTTGTAAGCTAGAATAGGTGCAAGCTGTGCGTGGGCTTATTTATATTCAATTACAAGCTATGCTTGATTCAAAATTATCAAGCTCAAGCTAGCTTGAACTTGTATTTTAAGGCAAGCGCTTGAAATAGACTTCAAGCAGGCTTGTGCAGTTCTCTGATACCTACCCTAACCCAAAAAGGACGATGACGTGTAACGATATCACATAAAAGTTAGTCAAAATCAAAATTAGGTTAAAATAAGCTCATGTGTGAAAGTATCGCGTCTCTAAAGAGTATTAACTCTTTATTAAGCATACCTTAGCAAAATGAAATATCTTATTTGTTAATAAGTCATTTGTGACCTTGTGATAAGCTAATGTTATGTTTCATACCTCTAATAATGAAGTGAAAAACTTGTTTTCCTTCATGTAATCTACTTTTTATTATCTATTTCCAGGAAATAAAAAGAGTAGTAAAATATTCCCACAGGAAGGTATTTAGTATGTAAGTAACATTATTGCTCGCATTGGCTATAAAAACAACCGTGTAGTAAATTTGCTGGTATATTTTTATGTTTGTTTTGCACAATTTAAATGAAATAAGTTGGTGTGTTTATATGCCACGTTTTAGCATTTGCCATATGAGTTAAAATTCCACCTTGTATTTTCAACTGTTTACAAATAACACAAATATCTACTAACATTAATTTAGTCAGATGCCAAAAATTTTGCTTGCTGCTGCAAGGAAGTTTATTTGCGTTTATGGCCTAGAGGTATCCCTGAGGCTGCAATACGTGTGAATCGGTATCAACATTAAATGTACACATACAGGCATATGTACATTAGGGTGGGCCACTCTTGTATGGGAGAAAAAAAATTATTAAGTTTTTAGTTCTAATAGCGATAGAAACTTGCCAAATGGTTATATGAACTGAAATACAAATTTTCATAGCATTTAAAAATTATCTTCTGCCTCCGGATTGACCTTGAACTTTTTGAAAATTTAAAAAATATATGTTTTTTGAAAAATTAATAAACTTTTTCTGTGTATTCCTTTTACCAATATAAATAAAGAAACACAATATTTGTAAATTATATTTGTTTAATTTTGATATTTTTAAGAAAAATAATACATATTTTACAAGAAAAAGGGTTTTAAATTTACACAAAAATCTTGTTTGCTATCAAATTTAGGCATAAGTTTGCGAGACTTAATTTGCGCTTTTATAAAGTCTTCTCATTCTGGTTTTGTGATCAAGGTTACTGCTGCTTCAGTTACTGTCTTAATTGCCCTCTCGACTGACTGCGTGTGAAAAGGTAATCGCAAAAAACTTAGTTCATCTTCTCCTTGGGCTTTGAAGGACTCAAACTCAGCATTTGACACACTTTTTAATATTGGAGTCTAAGCTTTCTATTAATTATTTTTTGATTTTTTAATTTCGTTGTAGCCACATCTAGGTTTCCTTTTATCATTGCTCGGTCAGTCCTTTGATCTGTGAGAAAACTTTTCTCCTGAAGAGGCACCGTTCTTTCTTTAGGGCAAGCACATTTTTTAAAATCTAAACACTTACAAGATGAAATATCAAATAAGGCTTTGCTCAATGCGAAAAAGTTTTATAACTTTATTTCCGGTATTTTAGGAAAAGATTTCAACAAATTTTTAAATTTTATGTGATAAGCTTTGAGAATTTGTTGCATTCGAATGAGTGAAACTGTCGGTAATGATGCTTTTTCTAAATAGTTTTAGTTTTCAGCATTACAATATCAGCTACTTCTTGAAAAGTCCACTCGTAACATTTTATTACATCTTTATAGGCTGCCAACATATTTAAAGGGTCCGCCATTTAACGTTTTTTTCAACTAGTGCTTATTTCGTGAATGGTAACACTAAGCTCATGTCTGATTTGACAGATAATTAGTTTTATCTTTCCTCTGAGTGAATATGGGAAATATTGCGACATTACTTTGAAAAACATTTGCGACATTTGCCAAAAACTCATCTTTTCAGATGAAGCTCATTTTTATCTTGGCGGGTATGTAAACAAGTAAAATTGTCGCATTTAGGGCACAGAGAACCCGCGCGCATACATTGAAAAGCCGCTGCACCCAAAACGAGTCACTGCTTGGTGCGGATTTTGGTCCAGAGGCAGAATTGGGCCATTTTTCTTCGAATATGAGCAAGGAGTGGCCGTTACAGTCAATGGCGATCGTTATCGGGCCATGTTGAACGAATTTTTGTTCACAAAAATTGAAGAGGAGGATATTGGCAACATTTAGTTTCAACAGGACGGCGCTACGTGCAACACAGCCGAAGCTACACTCGATGTTTTGCGCCCTGTTTTTGAAGATCACATTATCAGCCGCAGAGCTGATGTTTTTTGGCCACCTCGGAGCGGCGATTTGACACCGTTGGACTATTATTTGTGGGGTGCCCTCAAGGATAAGTGTTACGTCGACAAACCAGAGACAATTGACGCTTTAAAGAACAATATTCGTGAAGCCATTGGTGAAATACAGCTGCACACAATCGATAATATGCTTAAAAAACGGACCGATCGTGTAGGCTACTGCATGGCCAGCTGAGGCAGCCATTTAAATGAAATTATTTTTCATTATTAACCGGAAGAATTGTACTTTCAAATAAAAAAAGAAATTTGAGAAAATATCCAGTAGTTTTTTTATAGAATTTAAAAAAAAAAGTTATTTGGCGGACCCTTTACCTTTATATCACATGTATCACCAAATATTGGACATCTACAAGCTTTTTGAGTACGATCCATTACAAACGCTAGTATAAACACAAAATTTTTACAAATTACTAAAAATTAGCACGCGTTCTTTTACTAATAAGATGTTTATTGTTTGAAACTCTTGCACTATTTAAATTCATATAATTTTTTTTTTCTTTCTTGAAATAATTTTCCATTTTCGAAGCAAAGTAACCTAAATTCAAATTCAAATTATTTGATTACAATATTTGAAAATATTTTTGTAAATTATGTGGATTTTTGTCAAAGCGTTGCATAAGCCTTATTTTATGGAACCTTTTAGATGGTTTTAAATATTTTTAGCACAAATATTTAAATTTAATGAATTTAAAATGGACTTTCTTTAATCTAACAAGGGTACTGGATAATTTAAACCATTTCTTTTGTATTATTATTTAAGGCGGTTTTTTTTTATACACGCTTTCTTAAACTGTCTTTGGAGAAAAACCATTTTAATTTTTGAAACTTTGATGCTAATCCGGAGGCAGATGCTCTTGACCAATTGTAATAATATTTTACACACGTAATATCAGTCCTATAAGACAACAAAAAATTGCTATTAGAACATGTAATTTAAAAAATATTTTTTTTGACCCAGCCTAATGTACATACGAATGTGAAACAAGCTGCGAATGAATGCTTGTTTGTTTGCTTGTTTGTTTGTTGAAGAAAAACAAAAATAAATGGAAAAATATAAAGTGGTTTTTTTGATTTTATTGTAAGGAAATTGTAGTGGAGTTCTTTATATAGAGCAAGCGTAAGACCCAGTCGGATGTTTGATTCAGATGCAATATATATCAAAAAGAAAATTTTGGGTGCATGTCGAATTGTTTAAGATGCAGTTTTAAGCAATATTTGTTTTCTTATACTTTCTTTAAAAATTTTTAAAGAATTATCTTCGACTGAACCAACGTTTAAATGTCCTTTTGTCTAGTTTAAGTGTAATCAAAAGTTTAGAATGATTGGTTATTTTGAAAACATTATTTGGTTTTCATTCATTTTTTCAACTTCAAAATTCAAAGTATCTACGTTTTGATTATTAAAGCCTATGTATAAAATATCATATAAAAATCAATACATAATTTTTGTAAAATTTTACATATGCAATTATAATGATAACATTACTTTGTATCGGGGGTGGTAGGCAGAGTTTTCATGCTGTTATACAAAATTCCGCGAAAAGAATTTATTGTTCTTGAAACAGCGAAAAAAGTCGTTCAATATAATTAAATCGAGCGAACATACTGTAGAATCTGGGAATTATTTTAATAGAAGGAAAACCTGCTGCAGCTTTAAATTATTAAACAACTTCATTATTGAGTTCGCAGAAATTCAAATAAGTTGTTTTAGCTTATGACAAGGTAAAAAATATATTCTCTTTATTCTACTCTTCCTCTAATATTTAAATAAATGCTTAAGATTCCTGGAAAAACTAATGTATTACTGAGCAGAAAAACAAACGATGCAAGTCTTCAACCAACTGCTCGTGCGATGCATAAAAATTTTTTTTTTAAATTCTTGAAATTATTATAATTTTTTTATTTTTTTGTTAAAAAGTAAATTCATTCAAAAATATATCAAAGTACAAGTTGATAGTTACACTACAACTAAGGTTCAAGACTTTGTGACAACGTGAAACAAGGGGGGCGTGTCTAGAATGGGTTATCAAAAACTTGTGGTGTTTTCTATAGAGATCTATAGAGGTTTCTCCTTAATGTAAAAAAATTTTACATGATTTAACGACCTCACTTCTTGATGTCGTTGCAACGTTATCAAAAGAGCTTCTTAGTTTCGAAAACATGTTTTTACCTAAATATAAGAGATGAAGGTAGAATAAAAGCTAAATTTCCAAAAATTGTTTAAAAGCAGAAATAATTAGAAGAAAAACTGTATTGATATCAAGTCTGCTTGCAACATTCTACACCATGATTTCTTAAATTTGTAGAAATACAAGTTAAAATATTTGGATATTACATAGAAATGCATGCTTGTAATGTTTTTCTTTTTTGTGTATCACAAGTGATTTATTTTAAGGATGCTTCTCTTACATTTCTAGAAAAAATGCTGTAAAATTACTTACAAAGCGAACGATTCTTGATGAAGCAAATTAAACGACGATTGTTTAACAACTGCAAAGGTCGAATGGATAAGCTGATGTACTTACACTCACGCGGCCGAAGTTCAAGTCTCCGGATGGATGAAAATTTTTTCATTTAATTAAATGTTAATAATAACAAAAACTAGCTGATATACCCAGTATTACTTGGTAGTTCGTATAAATAATTATTACTGTCCTATATTACAGAAGTGCACGGTTGAAAGTTTTGGACTAAATGTTTAACTATTTTTATAATAGGACAACACCAAAATATTTAAGAATTACTTCTTAATTTAGGGAAAAAGTTACAATTTTCTAATTTAAAAAGGATTTATTTTTAATCCGAAAAAGTTTAAAATTCGAGAATGCATGTTCGCAAAAAAAAAAAAATTAAAAAAATGTAATCACATTAACTTAAAATCAAACTTTTCAATGACCATTTTGTAATTTGAGCCCAAGTCCTCTCGTCTGCCGGTCCGTTGTCTTACTTTTTCATCTATCGCAGTTGATAAAAAGTTTTTTTATTTTTTTGTTCTATTTTTACACACAGATTTTTTTAAAAAAAATTGTATGATAGTTTAAAAATTTTTTTTAAACGAATAATTATGATTTTTTTTTTCTCCCACTGGAATAACAACCTTGACGTTGGTGTGGGGGCTTAGGTCGCTAGGATGCAGTGGGCTGGAATGACGGAAGCGCAAGCTTCTGACAGGGGTCCTAGGTCATACAGGTCGCTGCATCCTGGCGATGCACTAGTAGCTATTCACTCCTACCCTATACCCCTTTTCACTCCCCATACCCTCCCTATTCATTCCATATATAACCTCTCCTATCCCACACCTAGCCCCTCCGATGGGCCGAATCAAGGTGTTATGCGACCCGTGCCGAGGATTTGCTAGGCTGGAGGCCCATTAAAAATAGTCCAGTCCCAAACGGAGCGTACCGGATACCAGGCGCCCTCCGGTACTATCCAGCCTTACCCGCACACAGGGACCTCTGTGGGGGTGGACCTTACCTTGTCCCACACTCGTGGGAATTATATGGAAGACCAAACAAACAAAAACAAACAAAAAGCACCAGCGACTGCCGGAGGACACAGTGAGGAGCAATCCTCACTTCGCGCCGCCAGCAGTCACACCTCCCCTATGGTTGAAGCAGGCCATAGCGGTTGCAAAGCTACTGCCAAAAATGTCACCAGGGCGGGAGCAGGCCTGGGTATAAAGACAACTACTGCCAAAAAATCCACCCTACTGCGCAGGGGTGCCATAGTCGATGCAGACTCGAACCACGATAGCGCAAACTCAGTTGAGGACAGGCTTCTCCTCTCTCCGGACAAGTCAGCGGGTTCCAGCTCCTCTCGCAAGGAAGGGCCCAAGACCAAGTCAAAGGAGGGGTTGAAGGCCAAGGCCAACTACAAAGCGGCCCTTAAAATCTGCAGCCGGCTATCAGGCAAGATTGATCTCTCTTCCAAAGAGAAGGAGTCGCTCGCCTGGGCTAAGCTAAAGGTGGAAGAGGGTCGCTTACACTTCGCGAGCAGACCAAGCTTTGCACCTACGACTTCGCAGTTCGCGAACAAAGTAGAAGAGCAGGCTGCTTAAAACCGCCAAAGATCGGTGGAAAGTGCGAAAGTCGGAGCTCCAGCAAGCAAACGACAGAAGCAGAAACCGACCACTAACACAATACCGTAGCCTAAACAGGAGGTAAGAACCAAGGCCAGTGACGTGACTAAACGACACCTGATCGTGGCACTGATCGACCGGAGTGATCCTCAAGGCAAAATGACCCTTGAGAGATGGAAATCCGTAGAGATGAAGCTTCTCGAGGTGATGTTCGCGAGGTTGGAAGCCCAACCTGACGCTCCCATGCCCACATTCGATGGAGCAAGCTGGCTCAATGGGGTTAAGATCCTAAAGTGCAACGACGATCCAACTCTGCACTGGGTGAAAGCAGTAACCTCGACACTCAAAGGCCTATGGAAGGGTGCCCAACTGGAAGTAGTGGACAGGACTAGTATCCCGTCTCTACCAAAAGCGAAGGTACTCTTCCCAAGAGCAGTGCCACAGGAGTCGGCACTGAAGCTTCTCCAAAAACAAAATCCGGACGTGCCAACAGCTGACTGGAGGGTGTTGAAGGTTGCTGATCCATTACCTGGTAGTAGTGGGGGCAACACTACATCCTCCAAATCAACAAGGAGGCAGAGGATATCCTCTACGCGCGTTGCAGGAAGATGGCGTGGGGCGTTGGTAGTGTTTATCTGCGCCTCAAAAAGCGCCACCCCAAGGACAACAACAGCAACACACTAGAGTCCGGAAAGGTGGAAAAAGACCTCGGCCTAGAAGCCGTGACCGACGCTGCCCAGTCTGGTAGATGCGGGTGACGGAGGCACACCAACAAGAGTTGACCTCGTAAAGGAACCTTCAGCCTAATGGAGTTGAAGGTCCTTCAAATAAACCTGCATAAATGCAAAACCGCCAGCGCAGAGCTCCTTCTCGTATTGGAGGAAGGAGGCTACGATGTGGCTTTAGTACAAGAGCCGTGGATTGCCTCGGGCAACGCGGTATCTGGCCTAAAGTCACAAAACTTTAATACGTTTTAGCAACAACAGTAAGTAGAACAAGAACAGCCATCCTTATAAGGAAAGGCATCTATACTTATCTAATGTCTCATTACAGCACTGACGATCTCACCGTTGTGGCGTTAGAGGGCGACGCGGACGAGCCGATCCTGGTCGCCTCATGCTACATGGCGCATGACGTCGACGCACCACCAGACGAGCTACAAAGAATGATAGCAGTCGCCGGCGGGAAGAACCAAGCAGTGGTCATCGGAGCAGATGCCAATGCACACCACCCAGTATGGGGCAGCACAGACATCAACGATCGAGGTGAGTCCCTACTTAACTTTATTCTACAATATAACCTTAGCGTAGCTAACATCGGCGAGGAACCCACGTATGTAGGCCCCACCTCGTCGAACGTGTTAGACCTAAAAATATCCTCAGACAACAACACTCTGGTCACAAATTGGAGGGTGCTAGCACAGCCCTCCTTCTCGGACCACAATTATATTAGCTTTAGTATTAGCTTTAACTACACTCCAGCTCAAAAGATCTTTAGAAGCCCCAGAAACACGAACTGGAACCGCTTCAGAAGTATCATTGAGACCAAATTACCAGCTACTAAACAAATTAATACGGAAGAGGGCATTGAAAGGTCACTGAAGATTCTCTCGGCCCATCTTCTCAAGACCTATCATGCCTCTTGTAAGCCCACGCGAACAAAGCGTAAGATCAGACCACCATGGTGGAGTCCGAATCTTACAGAGCAAAGACGCAACCTAAAAGATTTCTTTAAACTAGCTAAAATAGCTGACCAAGAGGAAATTTGGGGGGAATACAAATGTAGGCTCAAACTTTTTAAAACAAACGTACGCAGAGCAAAAAGACACTCGTGGAAGAACTTCTGCTCAAACATAGAAAAAACTGTGGACACAGCAAGGCTCAGGAAGCTACTCTCAAAGCAGCCCTCCCCATTCAGAGCCAACTACGCAAAGACAATGGCCAGTGGACGGAGAGCAGTCAGGAATCCCTCGAGGTGCTGTTAAAGGCGCATTTTCCTGGCTGTACCGAAGCTCCTAGCACTGCTACAATACGAGGGCACAGGACAACCCCGTTACAGGTTCCACACGACTTAATAACGTCGGATGGAATCGTATGGGTTATAAACTCGTTCTCGGGATACAAATCTCCGGGACCAGACGGTATAATTCCTGCCATGTTGCAAACGGCTGAATCGCGAGTCGTCCCATGGCTGAAGAATATATTTAACGGATGCATCAGGCTAAACTATGTACCTGTGGCTTGGAGGACAGCGAGGGTTGTATTCTTACCGAAGGCAGGTAAGAGCAGCCATCCATGTCCGAAAGACTACAGCCCAGTATGTCTGACCTCCTTCGTACTCAAAACGCTCGAGAAACTGATTGACTTGCACCTAAAAAACAATTCAATCCAGTTATCAACCAACCAGCACGCATACACGAAAGGGAAATAGGTTGAAACGGCACTACATTCCCTAGTAGTAACCCTAGAAAAAGCCCTCCACCACAAGGAATACGCACTCGGGGCGTTTCTAGATATCTCAGGTGCATTCAACAATGTATCAACCACCGCAATCCTCAGTGGATTACGAGCAATAGAGGCACCACCGCCAATAAACCTTTGGTTAGACAAGTTGCTAAGCTGCAGAAAGGTGCGGGCTGAGTGGGGCACTAAATCCATGGTAAGGGAAGCTCACAGTGGGACACCCCAGGGAGTGGTCCTCTCGCCACTACTATGGAATCTTGTAGTTAATGAACTACTCGAAAAGTTCGCAGGTAGAGCCCCGAGGATAACTGCCTATGCAGACGACATAAGCATTATTATAGTAGGGAAATGTCTATCAACAGTAAGCTCCATAATGGAGAGCACACTCAAAGATTTACTTAGATGGGCAAATTCAGTCGGTCTTAGTATTAACGATGAGAAAACGGATCTGGTTCTGTTCACGAAAAGGTACAAGATACCACAGTGGATACCACCGAAATTGAACGATATACGTCTCATACCGAAAACTCACACAAAATATCTAGGAGTCGTCCTGGACAGCAAGCTGTCATGGAAAACGAACGTGGAAGAAAGGGTGAAGAAATCCACCATTGCACTATACACATCCAAAAAGATGCTAGGCAGTACTTGGGGTCTCTCACCCTTTCTGATGCACTGGATCTATGTAACGGTAGTGCGTCCTATTCTACTCTACGGGATTATTGTGTGGTGGCCGGCTGTGAACAAATCAACATACCTCAGGCACTTGGAGAAAACTCAGCGGCAGGCAGCGCTATGCATCACGGGGGCACTGAAGGCAACTCCAACTAAAGCGCTTGAAACGATTCTAAGTATGGACCCCCTGGACATACACGCAAAACTAATAGCCGGAAAAACGGCACAACGCCTTACGGCAGCAGGCAACATGCACATTCAAAATTTTGGACATTGTACAATCGGAAAGGATCTACTTAGTAGCACGGACTACATGGTACCTCGAACGATAGTCAATTCCAAAGTACGAACTCTTCTGGGACCAAACGACTGGTGCAAAGGTATAGAACAAGCACAGCAGGCGGTCAACATATTTACCGACGGCTTCAAAATGCCTACGGGGGTAGGTGCGGCGGTGTATTGCGCAGAGCCTAATATAAGGCAGCCATATAAACTGCCGAACCACTGCAGTATCTTCCAGGCGGAAATATTTGCCATAAGGAAAGCTGCTGAGATAGCCCTCAGCATGGACACACAACACTCTAACATCAACATTTTCGTTGACAGCCAGGCGGCGATCAAATCCATGCGCTCCGCTAGCATCAAGTCCAAAAGTGTCTTGGCTGGCAGAGATGAACTAGATGCACTATGCGCTTCGAAAAGAGTGCGCATCTACTGGGTCCCTAGCCACCAGGGCATTGAGGGAAACGAGATGGCAGACGGTTTAGCAAAGGAAGGCGCCGGGCTGGACAGAACTCGCAGAACATATATTGTACTTACTCCGCTACAAGAGTTGTATAGGAACCTCGAAAGAAGAGCCACACTAGCAGTGATTCGTAGATGGAGAGATACGACAACGTGCAAAATCTCGAAAATCATATGCAATGCACAATGCGAAAAACGAACTCGGTTCATCTTGGCACGCCCGCGCAAAGATTGCAGGACACTAGTGGGCATGCTCACTGGTCACTGCATGACGGCAGCCCACGCGAGGAAGCTTGGCATCACCACGGATGACAACTGCAGGAAGTGCAAAGAACTGGGCACAGTGGAGACCCTGGAACACCTACTATGCACATGCCCCGCCCTACTTAGATCGAGACTAAAATACCTAGGCTCATCGACGTTCCCTTCACTTAAAGATGTAGCCAGGGTGTCTCTAGAATCCCTCCTAAGGTTTGCGAACTCAACGCAAATCTTTAAAGACTTTTAAAACAAACACAAAGGTTCCTTTTGTTCGCTACCGGTACCACTAAGGACCTGAATTGGTCTATGTGAGCCTCACGAAGGCATCCGGTCTAACCTAACCTAATTATGATTTTTGTTGGGCTCCAGGTCAATTATAAAATTAAAAAGTTTTTTATTATTTTTTTTTTTTATTTTAGATCTAATATTTCGACTTCCATCGGAGATCACCTTCAGGAAAACTAAAAACCAAAAATATTGACAAAAATCATAATTATTATAACAACAAAGTTCATGAATTAATATATAAAATTTTTTTACACGTTTTTTAACAATTTCTTCATACAAAACCTTAAAGTCTTATGCACTCGTCCAACTCAGCTGTGAACAAAGTTTCGCTTATTTTACATTATTACGAATGCAAGTGAGCTTTCGGAAATGTGGGTTTGAGACCCAACTCGGACAAAAAATATTATATATTATTTATATTTAAATTAAGATTTTTTTTTTGAAACTTTATTGTTTACTTAAATATTTTTTAACACCTTTTTTTAAAAAATTTCTTCATACAAAAGCTTAATGTAAATTCGTAGTCTTAAAATAGTCTTAAACTTAAAATTTTTTTAAATTGAAATAAATTAAAATTAAGTATGGATTAAAAATTTTAGGTACTTTTTTGATTAAAAATTCTAAATGATAAAAATACTCTAAATGCCTATTAGGATGCAATGTCAACGTAGCATAAAATAATAACTTCTTACCGTGTAGTAAAACTTACTTGAAAGTTATTTTTACTTAATTTAAAACGCACAGCAAAAACTAATGTTTGTTCAACATAGCTAATTTTTAAAACAAAAAAGTTGCACTTCTAAAATATCTAAATTTAATTTTCTAGCGGAAAATTTACACTCTCGTCTTAAGACATCAACGTCTTAACACTTACAGCGTTGTGTTCGGAATATGGTTTCAAAAATTGATGTTATGTCAAAGTTATGTTTGCAATTCCATCTCTTAGCAGTTGATTTTTATACCAGTTCGAAAAACGAAGCAAATGATAAACCATATCTGAACACAAATCATATAAGAAAAAAATTTCAACTAAACAGTTAAAAAAAATTACGTGCATTAGCTAAGTATGCTGTAGAAGCGAAAAGAAATCTTCCGTAAGAAATGCATTGCGTTTTTTGACAGCGAAAAGGTAGCGAAATTTTTTTTTCGTGGGTAAGTACGCTGTTGAACTGGAAAATTGTTCAATGCAGTCAAGTTCACAGCCATGACTGGGGAGTTTAAATGCCGAAATTTCGCTGCCTTTTATATGTCCGTACATTTAATTGGCGTGGAAATTTGACATTGAACATTAATGTTCAACTAACACATTCAACAAACAGGTTATGGTAAAGATGTGTTAGTGTTGAGTCTACACCAAAATTTAGCGTGTAGTATTAAATGCCTAAAAATGTTCGTTCCTACACCATACTAAGCTATTGGCAAAAAATCTTAAAATTACGAAATATGGTGCAAATAAATGCTAACTAATGGAACAGATTTATCTGCGTTTTTTGAGATAAATATAGGTTCATAACGCCACCTAGCTTTTGTATTTTGCAAATTTTGCATTTTTTTCACAAACGAAATAAACTTTTTGTAAAAGATTTTCCAAATTTGTAACAGAATATAGAATACACGATAAATTCTTTGGTGAAATAACTATATATAAGAAAAAACCGCACAATCTATGTATTTCTTAAGATTGGATTACCACTGGCTATGGATAAGAAAACAGTAAAAAAAAACCATTTTAAAAATGCTTAGTGGAAATAGGTGGGGGGTGGGGTGGGATGGGCGGGTGCCCAAAAAATTACTCTTCAGGGAAAAATATTTTCTTAAAATTATAAAAACAACATTTAAAAAAATTGATTTCGGCACAAAACTCAAAGTGGGTACCCTTGTATTTTTCTTAAAAAAATAGAAAAACCAATTTTGTGTCGCTCTGCAGTAATTTTTTTATGCAAAAATTGAAATGATACGTCTTATAAAACTGTATAAAAATTGAAATTTTTGGTTTTTATTACTTTTACAACCAAAACAACTTTTGCACCATTTTTTAGAAGAAAAAGAAATTGTTTTGACCTTTTTTAAAGAAAATATTAAAAATATAAATCCTTAGCTAACGGAGCTGTTGCAGTAGTTTTTTGCAAGTAATTTTAAAAACACAAAGAAGCTACTTGCGTTGAAAGTCAAAACTTTGAATTTGGAGTAGTTTTTTTGGGCAGTAGGTAATGATGTTATATACAAAAATTCATTGGACTATAGTTTTCAAGATACAAGAATGTTATTGGTGTCAAACAAAGGGACATTTTTTTATTTTAATATCCTTTTGAAAATTGAAAAAGTTAGTAGACTTTAACATATATTGGATGCAAAAATGCATATTGTAGGGTACTCATTAGAGATAAACGAAAACTGTTCAGGTGGTGTTTGTAGACCTTTTAATTACCAAAAACTCTTTCATAGGTTATTCAAATGTATCTCTAATTTTTAATTCACTTTTCAGTGTTTTTAATTTCCATTATTTTACAAAAGAACCATTATTTGGAAGGGAGTCCTTTTTTTGTTGATAAAAAATAACCTATGTCCCAACCAGGAACGTAAGGAACCTACATGTTTGAAGAAAATCCATCCAGTAGTTTTCACGTGATGCGTGATCAGACACACAGACAGACAATATTTTTAAAAATTACATTTTTGGAATCTACATCCTTTGAAAAATAAAAATATTCAAAATACAGTTTTTCTTTTAGTTTTATTATGAGCAAGATGTATTAAAGAAGGTGGAAAAACTAGGTGGCTTTAAAATATCAACACCGTAGTGCTGTCAAAATCAAACAAAATGAAGTGATGCCATATATTGAGTGAATAATCCAGTGAAAAATCCAATGTTTTGTTACTTGTTCTTATTGGTTCGAGATTTTGCCGATTTGTGCATATTTAATACTAATAATTAATGACAGTAAGATGATGTGAAAAACATGGAAAGAAAGGATATTTTTCACCGTAAAACAAAAAGCTTAAAGTTTTTCACGTAAAAAAATTGATTGCTTAACTTTACAACTAAAAATACATTGCTTAGCTTTACAACTAAAAAAAAGCCTAAAATTTTTCTTCTTGTGAAGCTTCTAAGCTTAATCCCCTTTCCCGACTACAAAACTCCCACACAATTTTTTGTACTACACAAAATAAAAAGAAAAATAAAGTGGCATCACTACAACAAAATTTGACAGTGCTACGGTGTCGATTTCAAAGACGTCAACCTACTTCTTCCACCTTCATACAAACATCTTGATTATGAGTAAAAATAATAATGTTTGCAAAGTTAATTAGTTTTTCTGATCTATTGAATAATTACATGAATTAAGATTGTGAGCTTTAGATCAAGTAAGTTTTCAAGAATGCAACAACAACAACAACAACTCTGTATAGAGTCAATCACTTAGCTGACTAGACAGTTTGTTTCGGAAATCGCTACATATTCCTCTTCAGTAGTCTTTGAGTGATTAAGCTGTGATCAACTCACTGTTTAAACTAGCATATGAATGTGCAGATTCTGGAATTCATTCTTATGAATTGTATGGCTGCTAATCATATGACATTTCAAAGCTGTAGGCTATTTATAGATCACCGCCATCAACTCTATCAAGGGTTGCCATCTGTTCTAGTCTAATAATTGATCGATTTTTCGGTCAAAGTCATGTGTAATTGAACATTTGGTTGTGAAAATAGCCACCTTTCAGTTAAAACACTAGCTTCTGGCGAAGCAAAAACTCGTTTCATTTCTATGGTGCATTTCGACAAACAATCGAACACCAATGAATATTGAAATAAATGAAGAAGCAACTAGAACAGATGGCAACCCTTGATAGAGTTGATGGCGGTGATCTATAAATAGCCTACTGCTTTGAAATGTCATATGATTAACAGCCATACAATTCATAAGAATGAATTCCAGAATCTGCAAATTCATATGCTAGTTTAAACAGTGAGTTGATCACAGCTTAATCACTCAAAGACTACTGAAGAGGAATATGTAGCGATTTCCGAAACAGACTGTCTAGTCAGCTAAGTGATTGACTCTATACAGAGTTGTTGTTGTTGTTGTTGTTGTTGCCTTCTTGAAAACTTACTTGATCTAAAGCTCACAATCTTAATTCAAATAATGTTTGCAGTTTTTTGTCAGTATAAAAATCAAAATTCTCACAGGATGCTGTTTCAAATCTTTCAAAAGGTTTTTTTTTACAAAAAATATTTCCAGAAATTCGATGAAAAATTTCCTATTTTCAGAGAAAATGTTTCTCTTACTTAGTTATAAACTTAGTAATAAACGGTAGAAAAGCTTACTCAAATGTAATAAGATTTAAAAACAATTGCGCTAAGTTTCTTTAATTTAGCGAAATAGTTCGTAAATGATTGGATAATTTTCACACTGAATTGACTCCATACGGAGTTGTTGTTGTTGTTGTTGTTCTTGCCTTCTTAAATCTGTGGTCACAAAGAATACTGACTAAACTCAAAATATCGTAAAAGCGGTATGGAATTTGCTTTATTGCCACTTTTTTGCCCATATCCATTTTCTGCCCAAAATTGAACATTACTTATGTCTGCACATATTTTGTTTGTAACGGTTCATATGTGGGTATTTTCACAGGAAAGCCTACCGTGACCGTGAAATTTAAACTTATTTAAAACTTATTATTTTATAATATTATCTAAGAGAAACATTTTAATCTTATTAATTTAAGCAATTTCTACTTATATTCATAAACCATGATGATCAAATCGTCTGCACTATTTCATAAATGTAGTTTTTCTTTTTCGTAAATGTTAAGTAAATGTTTCGTAAACATTTTTGTATTAGTAAAAATGGAAGGTAATGCTAAAGATAATGAAAAAAAAGGGTGGATGCAAGGAAAGGAAAATATATTAAATTTTTTTAATTACTAAATTACATAATTACTTAACTACCTAATTACTTAATTACCCAATTGAATTGCACTGAAAAAATATGTCGCGTGCTAGATGTCGCATGCTAGATTATAGTTAAGCTTTAAACAACGATGGTAACATGACAACATGACAGCTTTCATTCGAAGGATACATTAATCTATTTTAGTTTAAAGTTAATTGCTTTGAAATTTGATGTTTCGTTTCGCAGATTTCTGCATTTTTCTAGATGCAGTTGAAAACAATTTCCATTTTTTGTCGCGTGCTAGATCTCATGTTAATTGCTAATATATTGTAAACATAAAATCTTCGGAACCTACATTTTGTACTTAACATATTTTTACAAAAATTCTATCGAAAAATAAAAAAATTGTTTCCCTTATTTTATTTATTTTTTTTTTTCACCTTTAAGGCGTACGAATTTCGTGTGCTTGACCGTGGAAATGCACATATTTCAAAAAAATGGGTCCTAGTTCATGCAATTAAATTATCATTTTTATTCCTTGTGAACACAGAAATATCTTACTTGATCTTAAGCTCACAATTAAATTCATGTAAAATAAAAAATAATAAAAAAATTATTATTTATTTCGAATAACATTCGTAGTTGAAGAAAAAGCTTGAGGAACTTCGTTGGTTCGTATCTTACGTACTGGCCCACGTCGCTTCTGCTTCAGTTTATTGATTAAAGAATCTGCAAATCTTATGCAATTTTTTTCAAAGTAGATACTGTTGGGTATGTACTCATGGGGTACACAGTTAACGATCTACTCTCTTACTATATGAGTAAAAGCTTTCTTACATATTTATCAATAAGTAGGTTAAGCCCCAAGGGGAGAATAAAGCTGAGCCAGTCTAAAACCAGCCATAAGCCCAACCGTGTGTTTTATTAATTATCATTGGCGACGAGGAAAAATTTAAGAAAAAGTAGATCGCGTGGCAATAAAGGAAAATGGGACTCATTGGCGCTATTGAACCATACATACCTGGTGAAAAGTTTGTATCATGGGTAGAACGAGTGGAGCAATACTTCATGGTAAATGATATTAAAGAGGAGAAAAAGGTGCCGCTTTTCATCACGCTTCTAGGGGCCGAGTCTTATGACATTTTGGCGTCACTGACAATGCCAGCAAAGCCAAATGAAAAAACAATAAGCCAACTGGTAACAATACTCAGGGACCACTTCGCACCACAGATTAATATCACTGCGGAAAGATTTAAATTCTATTCAAGAAATCAGAAGGAAGGCGAATCGGTGGCTGATTTCATCGTCGAAGTAAAAGAATTGGCGTCCACGTGTAATTTTGGGAACTTTCTAGAGGTAGCGTTGCGGGATCGGTTGGTGTGCGGGGTACAAAGATCGAGCTTGAGAGCAAAGCTTTTAGATGACCCTATGCTTACATGGGAAAAAACAAAAACAATTGCGCTCAACAACGATATTACTCAAAAGAATATGGCGTCAATTGAATTGGAACGAGAGCCACTCTCTCAAGATGCAGTCGTCGTGAAAGACCGGTACCAAAAGCGGCAAAAAACACTTAAGCAACAAAAAAACTACAGACTTGTGGATTGTGAGAAATGTGGAAGACAACATGGTATAACTGAGTGCAAGGCTAAAAATTTCGTTTGCTACCACTGCTCTCGTAGAGGTCACATTGCGGCCATGTGTTGGAATAAGGGGAATACGGCAGCTGAGCGAAATAACGGGCAACAAGTATCGTCAGAAATTATGAATATTCAGTCAATTGACAGTTTTAATAATGCATGTTTTTTTAATGTTACAGTTGAAAATGTACCCATAACTTTTGAAGTAGATACTGGTGCAGCGGTTACAGTGGTTAATGAAGATATTTATAAAGAACATCTTTATCATTTGAAATGCGAACCATTTGTGAAAGATCTGTGGTCATTTAATGGAAGCTCAATTTTAGTTGTGGGACAGGTGAGAGTTAAGGTAGGTGAACGTAATCTCAGCTTGGTGATAGTAAAAAAAGGTAGGGCTTTGCTCGGTAGAGATTGGATTGATGAAATATTTCCAAACTGGAGAACATTTTTTAAAAATCAAAAAGAGAGCCTTAATATAGTCCGAGAAATAGATTGCAGAGAAAAAGAATTGTCAAGAAAATTTCCGCGAGTATTTTCGGGAACCTTGCAAGATCCTATTTTAATTTTTAAAGCACATATACATTTGAAAGAAAACAGCAATCCAATCTTTAAAAGAGCATATACAGTGCCGTACAAATTAAAAGAGGCCGTTGAGATAGAGCTAGATAGGTTGTGCGCAGAATCTATATTAGAGCCCGTGCAGCACAGTGACTGGGCTAGCCCAATTGTGATCGTTCCGAAGAAAGATTCTATTCGTATTTGCGTTGATTTTAAAAGTACTCTTAATAGGTGCATTGAAAGAGAACATTATCCTTTACCACAAGTTTCAGATTGTTTGGCAGAGCTTGCTGGTGCTAAAGTTTTCTGTGCGTTAGATATGACTGGCGCATACCAACAGGTCGCAGTCAACAAAAATTCTAAAAATCTCTTAGCTATAAACACACACAAAGGTTTATTTAGGTTTCTGAGGCTACCTTTCGGTATCTCTTCTGCCCCATCAATATTTCAAAATATTATGGATCAGATGCTGTCAGGGTGTAGCGGGGTTGTGTGTTTTCTTGATGATGTTCTTGTTGTAGGTAAAGACATTAAAGAATGTCAGGAACGACTTGAGCTAGTGTTGTTCAAATTTAATGAGAACAATGTTAGAATCAATTTAAAAAAATGTAAATTTTTTGTGGATTCAATTGATTTTTTGGGTCATGTTGTATCGTCTACTAGATGTTGTATCGTCTGGATTAAGCCTAATCCAGAAAAAGTGCGAGCAATTACAGATGCTCCAACTCCGTCGAACAAAAAAGAGCTGCAAGCTTATTTAGGTCTCATAAATTTTTATGGAAAGTTCGTACCAAATATTTCTGGAAAGCTTTCTACACTATATGAGTTGCTAAAAGGAAATGAAAAATTTGAATGGACGCAAAAATGCCATCAATGCTTTATCGATAGTAAAAACTGGTTATGTGAAAACTCAATTTTGCATCATTTTGACCCGTCCAAAGAAATTATAGTTTCATGCGACGCCAGCCCATATGGCATTGGTGCGGTGTTAGCTTATATAGATCAAGGCATAGAAAAGCCAGTATATTTTGCGTCGCGGGTCTTATCCGATGTAGAGAAAAATTATGCTCAAATTCATAGGGAAGGGTTGGCAATCGTTTTCGCTCTAAATAAATTTTTTAAATTCCTGTATGGCATTAAGTTCACAATTTTTACGGACCATAAGCCGCTCAAAAGTTTATTTGATCCAAAAAAGTGCTCATCGGCGGTGGCTTCAGCTCGGATTCATCGTTGGCAGTTGCTAGTAGCAAGTTATGATTGCGAAATAAAATACCGTAAGGGAACATCAGCTATTCCATTTGACTGAGGGTGATACGGTGGGCTTTTTAGGACTTCAATGCCGTAACGTTTACAGAAATTTAAAAATTTATACGAAGCAAACTGAGGACCGTTGTCCGTGCAAATGGATTTTGGAAGCCCAAAAGTTTTAGAAAATTTCAAAAGATATTCAATCACTTTTTCTGTCGTGGTCCATTTCATTACTTCAAGATCGATCCATTTCGTATATGCGTCAACTAATAAAAGAACATTATATTGTGCAAAGTTAAAAAAATCTAAATGAATTCTTTCAAACGGTTTATTGGTTTTAAACCACGGTATTAAGGTTGATTTTTTGGCATTTGAAGTTTTATTACATACTTCGCAAGACTTAACAAAATTCTCGATGTCCCCATCAATACCTTTCTACCAGACATAAGAGCGTGCCAACTGTTTCATTCGAACTATGCCAATGTGTCCCTCATGTATAAATTTAAGTACACCCAGTTGCATTTCGATTGGAAGAGTAGGAGTAAGAGAGTAGATTGTTAACTGTGTACCCCATGAGTACATACACAACAGATACTATAAATATACCAGAAAAATTTTGACTATCTATATTTTCTACTTTTTCCAAAAAACATTCATAAAAAATTGCCTATTTTTCGGCCTATCTAACCAGACTGGACCCTTAACTATTTTTTTTTTCACGGGCGACTCAAAGTAATCCTACCGACTGAATTTAAGAGACTATTACGCTTAAAGTTTAACTTGCATGCAGTGATTGAAAAATCTTGTGCAAAAACGCTCCACTCAACTGTAAAACTTCTTGTGAATATCCATAAGAGTATTTTTGAATTCTTTACGAAGTCTATCAAAATATGACTTTTTCAGAATTTTCAGTTAACCCTTTGTAGAGCCGTTTAACAGAAATGTAACAAACCGAATAAGTTCCTAGTTAAACACTTCATGGTCCATTTACACCAAATAAATAATTTTTGCTTAACTGTTGTTATGAACGATTTGAATCGAGTTCGTTGTCACTGTGCATTTCTATGTTATTATATCTAAGTTCGCTTATGATGTTTTTAAAGAATCCTAATCCAACAAGGAGATCTTGAAAGAGAAAAAAATCCTCTAGCTACCCCGTGTGCATCTGGCTTGTCCCGGAGCTTCAGTTTCGAGGGTTCGATGATAAAAAATAGCTAGAGATCTACGAACACTTGCACGCAATTCAAAAAGATAACAAAAATATTTGTTTTTATGCACACAAAAAAAAAATGTAAGTCAAAAATCAAATTTTAAATAAAATCAAACGAAGCCAGACAGACAGAACCATAGACAAACTTACAATCGACTACCACATAAACCTGAACATGATACCAAACAAAACAGCGCGAACATTTTTACGGCCGTTCTATTCCCGCCCTCCATTAGAAGTCCCAACTAGCATTATCAAACCACTTAATTTCAAATCATTATTCGAAATTTACCAATTCATTATAATTTTTATTCAAAACCAGAATCTATAGTAATAAAACTAATTTTCTGTTTGTTTGTTTGTTTGTTTGTTTGTTTGGCCTTTATACAAATCTAAACGGCTCAACGGATTTTGCTCAAACTAGGTATGCATATTAAGTGCATCCCAACTTAAAATGTTACATACTTAGTTTTTGCCACGCCCCCTTTAAAATTTTTCAATTAACGGTAATTTTGTTATTATAAAACTTTTTACCATCGGAGATTTTTGTGTATTTAATTTTAAAATTTTTTTGTTATTTTGACATAAAAAACACTCACATATCTTTAAAATTGGAGAAAATTTCAGTACAACGACTTTTTCATAAAACATCGTTGCCGAAGAATGAGAAAAAAACGACATGAAAATCAAAGTTTGGTCTTTCGAAGCAAATATCTCCGCTGTCCATTACTATTTTTCATTAAAATTTTTTTTGTTCAAAAGTTCAATAAAATCACTTCACAAAAATAGGTTGAACTGTATCGTTTTCAGTGTATGTTGTATGATTATGTCAAAAAAGGTCCAAAATATTGACTTTTTAATCAAAAAATGACTCAAAAATTGTTGTTGTTGTAAAAATGAAATCAATTAAAAATTGCACATCTGGCTACCTTTCATATGACCAGGGCTCGCAAACAAACTCTAAAGAAAAGTATTTTTCTGTTCTGTTTGTTTCTTCTTAAGATCACAACAAGTATTTTGGTTTGTTTAGTTTTCTCTCTCCGATTCAAAAAGTAGCACAAACCGAAGCAAGCAGAGATGAGAGAGAAAAGCAAAATGAAATGTTTCTTTTTTCGAATAGAAAAAACTTCCTCTCGGTGTTATGCTTTTGAATCGCGGGCACAAAAACAATCAAAGTAAAGTATCTTTAGCGATCTCTTGTAGGTTGATGGAAGCATCAAAATACAAAGCTCTCGTCAGCAATGTTTGTTCGTTTCATTTATGATGCGACTTTTTTTTTTGTTTTGAAAAAGTTATTGCGTTGGAATTTTTCTTTGTTTTGTTGCTTTTATTGAATTTGTTGTTTTATATAGATGCGTTGTGCTTTTGTGCATATGTATATGAGGTAACGTTTTGTTCGTGAAAAATAAAATGTCTCGGCGATTGGACAGTGCACAGCGGGGAAGATAGGTTATTTCAAATTTGAGGAATGGTCTAGATATTAGAAATAACATTTTTAATATCTATCCTAATTTTTTGCGAGTAAGGAGTGTTTAAAAATTAAATTATTATTATATTTATGAATAATATGCACTTTTTGCATTATTAATTTTTTGATATCCGCCTCCGCATCCGCATCTAAGATCTGTATTTTATTATCAACAAAAAAAGAAGAAGTTAAAAAACTAAGAAGCCATCAAGTATATACTTTACTTTTTATAAAATACAATTTACCCTTTATAAAAAATTAAATACAGTAAAACCTCAGAAATAAGAAGCTAATAAAATTATAATCATCTAGAAATTAGAAGTTGAATATTGAAAACATTAAAGCTTCTGAAATTAGAAGATTGTATTTTAATTTCCGAGGTAATTGTTTGTGCAATTTATATTTAACAGTGCAGAGTTTTCTACGAAAAATTTAAAATGAAGCTTGTGACCTTATTATAGTGTAGAATATTCGGTTTCGGTTACGGCCAGTTTCGGCCCTTTTTGTTTGTTTTGGCTATTCTGCTATATTGAGGCCATATTGAGGTATTTTTGGTAAAAATTTCTTGCATCAGTTATTTAATTCAAATACATATGTTTGGTTTAATAAAAATATTTACAACGCATTGTACTAATCAAAAATTATGAATTAGTCTATTATTTGATTTATCGTGTCAACGCAAAATATTTTGGTTAATTTAATGCGTTCGATATTATCATTTTCGATTTTATCATACCTTTTGTAATTAATATTAAAGTTTTATAGGTACTGAAGCCAAAATTGTTAATTAAACTTACGAACGAATTTTGTGTGTGTGGAATAAAGGAAAAGAAAACAAAATATTTCCATTTTTATAATACTAAACCTTTAAAAAAACAAAAAGACTGCTTTGTAGTTCTTTAAAAATATACATTGTAGCTGCATACTATTTTGAGTGTGTACGGAAGATATAAAGTAGGCAATACATTAGTAATAAAAAATAAATTAAAAAATAGTCTCATTTATTATTTTAGCAAACTTCAATTATTTACTATTAACTGCAATATTCAAGTAATACTTTATTTTGTATTAAATTTTTTCTTTTGTGTATGAGAGTTCCTTTTTTTTCTTTTAAAAAAAACAAATGATTTGAGTAAACTTAAATTATAACAACCATTTTCGGTTCCGATATTCGGCTAGGCCGAATATTCGGTTTCGGCCAAAATTACGGTATCGGTCGAACACTACTTATTATGCTTAATGTACGCAATCAATTCACTTGGAGTCTTTTGTGTGGCAATAATTTTCATAAGAAAATTTCAGTGAGAGAAAAAGATTTTGTTTTGCTTCATATGAAAACGAAATTTACCAGACAAAAGGACGTTTTACAAAATAAGGCCATTTACATAAAAATGAGTATAATTTTCTACACATTATAAGTGTGTTATTTTTATCCAGTAACTATATCTTTAAATTATTGCTTGAGCAATATTGTTATAAATTCAACTTTACAAATTTTAACGCCGAAATGATAAGATTTCAGAAATTAGAAAATCCCGACTTAAAAACAGCTTCTAACTTCTGAGGTACTGTATTAACATAATTTTTAAAATAATTTTAATAATTAAAGTTCTGCTTTAAGTTTGTCTAGTTGAGCTAAAAAACTATAAAAATCTTTTAAATTTAATATTTATACTTATTTTTTGTAATTAATGAGTTTGTTATTTTATTCCTTAAAAAGGTTTACATAAAAAAATAAATATTAGCAATAATAAAAAAATATTTAATAAAGTATGATTTAAACTATCAAACATTTAGAATTTGTTTTTAAATGATGTAAAAATCAATATTTAAAATTTAACTGAGAGCATCTGCATACGCTACCCGCGGTTCTTACATTCAATTGTCCACATCCGCATCCTCAAAGAAGGCCCTTTACAGATCCGCATCCGCAAAATGACATCCGTCACATACCTAGTTCTTTATTGAAAACGAATAAAGACAAAATTGTTCAACTTATTTTATTTGAATAAAAAAGTATGATTTTAATAAGTCCATTAGAGTGGAACGAATTTTTAACAAAATTGTAAATCAGATAGTTATCTTCAAAAATACCATTAACAGTTTTATCGTAAAAGCCACAGTTTTTACGCTATGAGGCTGATTATGGCTAAGCACTGCAAAGTATAGATTTCTTAATATAAGCAAATTTTTTAACTTTAATTAATAGTAGTTTATTAGCAGAATTTTAATGTATGTTTGTTATTTTCTCACTTCGAACATTGTTTTTCAAACAAACACATCGTCTAATAAATGTACATATATGCAGTTTAAATCGCTTAGCTGCCTATTCGCTTAAGAGATTATGTATGTTAACAGCACAAAATCAATGTTCTGCTTCATTTCTTAGCGTTATTGTAAAAAATTTAATTTTTAGCTGTCTCCCGCCTAAGGGAACATTTGCTTTAACATGTCCCAATGGTCGTACAGGGTTAAAATCAAAAAGTAGACTAGAATTGAAACTAATAACCGTATAAATTAATTTTGGCTACCTAAATCGGTCAAATACCCCAATGTGCACTGCTTAACAAATTTGTTTGCAATGTTGAATAGTGTTGCATATGTCCCAATGGTCGTGCAGGGTTAAAATCAAATAACAGATTTGAATAGAAAATTTGTACCGAATAAATTAATTTTGGCTGCCTAAATCGGTCATATACCCCTACGTGCGGTGCTAAACGAATTTTCTCAGAAACGAGACCAAGGTAGATCGCTTTTTCGCCCCTGTAAATCCCTATACTGAAAGTTTCATAAAAATAGTTTGGGCCGTTTACAAACAAACATATAAACAAATAAACAAACAAATAAATATTGCTCGTTTAAAAGTATAAGAAAGATATCAAAAATTCGATAACTAGGAGCGTGAAATGTATGAGCTGGTCATATTAAGTTTTCCCCTCAAAAATTCTTCTGAAAACACCTAAATTCTACCTGCCACCCTTCTGGGTGTCCGCATACAAACAATCATGTCACTAAAACCATGTCGTACAAATCTATCGGTTATTGAAATTTTCATGCAAGCAAATCAACAGAACGAGACTTAAAAAATCTTAGCTTAAAAAAATAAAAATACTGCTTAAAACATGACGAAATTTTTTTTGAATTTCCGTAGCAAAACGAACACAACATTTGTTACTTGTTGTGGTTGTGATCGTGACAACAAAATCTAAAAAACGAAATACTTGTTGTTTTTTTAGAACACAAAACAATAGTTTTCTTTCTCTCTTAATTTTCTGTTCACTTTGGTACGCATTTCTGTTTGTAGCAAAGATCCAAACCTAAGCAGATAGTGAAACTGTTTGCTTTCGCAGATTTAGCAGATGAAGAGTTTGTTTTTTCGTACAGTTTATTTTCAACCCCTGCATATGACATAGCATTCATTTGCAACAATTCTTCCAGCTAAGCGCAAAAATTATTTTACTGTTTTTGTCATCAAAACAACAAGGGCTGTTTTTCGCGAAATTTATTTTTTCCAAAATGTTGTTTTTATATTTTTACAAAAAAGTCAAGTCTCAAAAATAATATATGTGAAAAAATTACCCCAATATCTCTTTCCAATCAAAAGTTATGACTAAAAATCTATTTTTTCATACAATTGACTATCTATAGTAATAAAACTCATTTTCTGTTTGTTTGTTTGTTTGTTTGGCCTTTATACAAATCTAAACGGCTCAACGGATTTCGCTCAAACTAGGTACACATATTAAGTTTATCCCAACTTAAAATGTTATATACTTAGTTTTTGCCACGCCACCTCTGAAATTTTTCAATTAACGGTAATTTTGTTATTATAAAACTTTTTACCATCGGAGATTTTTGTGTATTTTATTTTAAAATTTTTTTGTTATTTTGACATAAAAAACACTCACATATCTTTAAAATTGGAGAAAATTTCAGTACAACGACTTTTTCATAAAACATCGTTGCCTAAGAATGAGAACAAAACGACATGAAAATCAAAGTTTGATCTTTCGATGCAAATATCTCCGCTGTCCATTACTATTTTTCATTAAAATTTTTTTTTGTTCAAAAGTTCAATAAAATCACTTCACAAAAATAGGTTGAACTGTATCGTTAAGTCAGTGTATGTTATATGATTATGTCAAAAAAGGTCCAAAATATTGACTTTTTAATCAAAAAATGACTCAAAAATTGTTGTTGTTGTAAAAATGAAATCAATTAAAAATTGCACATCTGGCTACCTTTCATATGACATAGCATTCATTTGCAACAATTCTTCCAGCTAAGCGCAAAAATTATTTTACTGTTTTTGTCATCAAAACAACAAGGGTTGTTTTTCGCGAAATTTATTATTTCCAAAATGTTGTTTTTATATTTTTACAAAAAAGTCAAGTCTCAAAAATAATTTATGTGAAAAAATTACCCCAATATCTCTTTCCAATCAAAAGTTATGACTAAAAATCTATTTTTTCATACAATTGACTATCTATAGTAATAAAACTCATTTTCTGTTTGTTTGTTTGTTTGTTTGGCCTTTATACAAATCTAAACGGCTCAACGGATTTCGCTCAAACTAGGTACACATATTAAGTTTATCCCAACTTAAAATGTTACATACTTAGTTTTTGCCACGCCCCCTCTGAAATTTTTCAACTAACGGTAATTTTGTTATTATAAAACTTTTTACTATCGGAGATTTTTGTGTATTTAATTTTAAAAATTTTTTGTTATTTTGACATCAAAAACACTCACATATCTTCAAAATTGGAGAAATTTTCAGTACAACGACTTTTTCATAAAACATCGTTACCTAAGAATGAGAAAAAAACGACATGAAAATCAAAGTTTGGTCTTTCGATGCAAATATCTCCGCTGTCCATTAATATATTTCATTAAAATTTTTTTTGTTAAAAAGTTCAATATGTTTTTTAATATTAATCTTTGTTTTGACGTTAAAATGTAAATATTTCAAGGACGCATTGAGTCCCACCATAATTTCTATTTCGTTCAATTACCTTTCTAACGGTATATAAATAAAATTAAATAAAATAAAATTCAAATAAAATTCGACATGTTTTTCATTGTTCCCGATTTTAAAAAACATTTAATCGAAAAGTGTATATTAAAATGTTTATATATGTGACTCTCGAGTAACACCGGGTATATCAGCTAGTAAACATATATTTATAACGATATAAAGGATACACAAATTCATGGCAGAAATATTAAATCTTAAACTTATAAATATTATTTTTATTTACATTGAACCTAGTGCAAGGTTAAAAATATTAAAAGGTCTAATTAATAAGGAGTGCCATTCTATGTTTTTTTTCTTTTTCCTTTTTTTTTTTTAAGTAAAATATTATAAGCAGTGTAAGACTCTAGAAAAAAATTTTTTTTTTAAAAAAAAAAATATTTTACTTTTCTGATAAGAAATTTTTTACTTTTACCCCACTGTACGAATTTGTATGCTGTGTATATTTCTATTAAATAATTCTTTTTCTCAAACAGCTGATCATTCTGTAAAGTTCATTGAACTCTCAAGTCTAGCATATAGTTCGTTTCCAACCTGTTCCAATTATAACTAAGTCTTAAAAAGGTTGAGAGCCAAACTAATGTTTACATATACTTAGTTATAACAACAAGAAAAATTTATATTTGTACTCACTTATATATACAGGATCTCGCCGAAGGCCTTCCAACGATGCTCTAATGCTACTTTTTGGTAAAATTTAGTTTTGCGCTCTACCTAATTGTTGCTAAATAGTAATTTTGATTAAAGTTAAATATTTCTATAAGTTGTTTTCTTTTCTCAGCTTCTTTTCTTTCTCTTTTATTTATATCACTTTCTTACCTCCGTATTTATTTCTTTTCATTAATTACTTTTTTTCCACCATTACACTATATCTATCTCTGTCTTGCTTTCTTGTTTCTTAACCCATTTTTACTAAAATCTTGCACTGCCATTTTATATATATACTAGCTGATATACCCGGTGTTACTCGAGAGTCATTTATATAAAAATTTTCATATACACTTTTCGATTTAATGTTTTTGTAAATTTTGGAATTTTGTAAAAACGTGTTAAATTTAAGTTTGAGACGACTGTAAAAATATTAGTTAAAAAATTTACCAAGCTTTTTTAACGAAAAAATTATTTTATCACTGTTTTTTACAAATCAAAAACTGTTTTTTAGTTCTAAACTGAATTTACTGGCTACTGGTAAGCATGTTACTTGCACTTGGCTAATGAAAATCAAATTTATAAAAATCTTCCTAAAATTTTTTAGTAGTTTTTCCAGTTGAAATATAACAATTAGATTGTCTCTAAATAAAAAATTAATATAAATTGAGTCAGATAGTCGATGCAATTTCTTAAATCTTCTGAATTCCTATTTTATACGAAAAATTGCACAGTCGTTTTTTAATGTAAATTAGCCAAAAAGGTGTAAGTTAAGAAAGCAGTCGCTTTTTAATTTTTATTATAGTATATACAGCAACCTGTAGCAATATTATCGACGTTAACAGATCGACATAAATACCAGCTGAAAAATCTGCAAGAACAGTGCAAGAAGTGCCATTATGTTATTTGCTGCAAGTTTACGCTGTGTGCGAAAAGTACTAAATTGGATAACAGTTACCGACTTTTCTAATATATTGGAATCGTGTCGGTAATGCAGTACTTATTTCTAATTTATAATATTTGCCAGCATACTTTTTAGCATACTTTCGCTTAGTACGCAATCGAACCAAAAAATTTGTTCAATGCAGCCAAGCCTTACAACCATGATTGGAGAGTTAAAATGTCAAAATTTCGCTGTGTTTAATATGTCGGTACATTTAATTGGCGTGGAAATTTGACTTTCAACAATATAGTTCAAATAACACATTAAACATGAAAAATTAACTCTTACAGCATTCTTATTCACAGTCATCTTTTCGATGATACAATGATATAAGTAGAACATTTAAAGTACCATTGATAAAGAACTGTGTGACAACGGTGAAACAATAGTGAGAAAAATGACAAATCACAACAAAACAAATTTAACAGGAGGGGCGGGGGTAGGGAGTCAAAAAGTATAGATTTTTAGCCATAACTTTTGATTGGAAAGAGATATTAGGTTAATTTTTTCACATAAATTATTTTTGAGACTTGAATTTTTTGTAAAAAAATATAAAAACAACATTTTGGAAAAATAACTTTCGCGAAAAAAATCAAAGGGGGTGTTGTTTTGATGATAAAAACAGTAAAATAATTTTTGCGCTTAGCTGGAAGAATTTTTGCAAATAAATGCTATGTCATATAAAAGGTAGCCAGATGTGCAATTTTTAATTGATTTCATTTTTACAACAACAACAATTTTTGAGTCATTTTTTGAGTAAAAAGTCAATATTTTGGACCTTTTTTGACATAATCATAAAACATATATACACTGACTTAACGGTACAGTTCAACCTATTTTTGTAAAGTGATTTTATTGAACTTTTAAACAAAAAAAAATTGAATGAAATATATTAATGGACAGCGGAGATATTTGCATCGAAAGACCAAACTTTGATTTTCATGTCGTTTTTTTCTCATTCTTAGGTAACGATGTTTTATGAAAAAGTCGTTGTACTGAAAATTTCTCCAATTTTGAAGATATGTGAGTGTTTTTGACGTCAAAATAACAAAAAATTTTAAAATTAAATACACAAAAATCTGCGATACTAAAAAGTTTTATAGTAACAAAATTACCGTTAGTTGAAAAATTTCAGAGGGGGCGTGGCAAAAACTAAGTATGTAACATTTTAAGTTGGAATAAACTTAATATGTGTACCTAGTTTGAGCGAAATCCTTTGAGCCGTTTAGATTTGTATAAAGGCCAAACAAACAAACAAACAAACAGAAAATTAGTTTTATTACTATAGATAGTCAGTTGTATGAAAAAATAGATTTTTAGCCATAACTTTTGATTGGAAAGAGATATTGGGATAATTTTTTCACATATATTATTTTTGAGACTTGAATTTTTTGTAAAAAATATAAAAACAACATTTTGGAAAAAATAAAGTTCACGAAAAAAATCAAAGGGGGTGTTGTTTTGATGATAAAAACAGTAAAATAATTTTTGCGCTTAGCTGGAAGAATTTTTGCAAATAAATGCTATGTCATATAAAAGGTAGCCAGATGTGCAATTTTTAATTGATTTCATTTTTACAACAACAACAATTTTTGAGTCATTTTTTGAGTAAAAAGTCAATATTTTGGACCTTTTTTGACATAATCATAAAACATATATACACTGACTTAACGGTACAGTTCAACCTATTTTTGTAAAGTGATTTTATTGAACTTTTAAACAAAAAAAAATTGAATGAAATATATTAATGGACAGCGGAGATATTTGCATCGAAAGACCAAACTTTGATTTTCATGTCGTTTTTTTCTCATTCTTAGGTAACGATGTTTTATGAAAAAGTCGTTGTACTGAAAATTTCTCCAATTTTGAAGATATGTGAGTGTTTTTGACGTCAAAATAACAAAAAATTTTAAAGTTAAATACACAAAAATCTGCGATACTAAAAAGTTTTATAATAACAAAATTACCGTTAGTTGAAAAATTTCAGAGGGGGCGTGGCAAAAATTAAGTATGTAACATTTTAAGTTGGGATAAACTTAATATGTGTACTTAGTTTGAGCAAAATCCGTTGAGCCGTTTAGATTTGTATAAAGGCCAAACAAACAAACAAACAAACAGAAAATGAGTTTTATTACTATAGATATGTATTCTTTTCTTTTGAACTAGATTAAATTTACATATCTTAAAATATTAAATTTTAAGTTTGTTTCTTTGCTTTAAACTTTGTTTGTTCTTCTGCACATATTCTAACCTTAAAATATGAAAATTTTTCTTTAATCGTTTTTTTAATGTATTTTTTTTATTGGGGGTTGGAATTAATTTTAAAGCTTTTTTTCGGTTTTTGAGCATTTATTTAGAAACAACGGTACAATGTATATTATTCAAAGTATTGTCCATCGTTAGCTACAACATTTTCCCATCTTTCTGGCAGCATATGGATTCCGCGCCGGAAGAACGATTCGTCTTTTGAGGCAATCCACGAATCGACCCATTTTTTGGTATCCTCGTAAGAAGTGAAGCGCTGCTCAGCCAAGCCATGCGTCATCGATCTGAATAGGTGGTAGTCGGAAGGGGCTATGTCTGGGCTATAAGGCGGGTGGGGTAGCACATCCCAATTCAGCGCCTCCAACGTTTCCTTGACGGTTCTTGCAACATGTGGCCGTGCGTTGTCATGTTGAAAAACCACTTTGTCGTGTCTTTTGGCATATTCCGGCCGTTTAACCTTTAATGCTCGGCTCAATTGCATCAATTGTTGTTGGTAGCGTTCCCCAGTGATGGTTTCGTTAGGTTTTAGCAGCTCATAGTACACGATACCCTTCTGATCCCACCAAATACACAGCATAAACTTGGCGCCATGAATATTCGGCTTGGCCCTCGATGTTGATGCATGGCCGGGTGGTCCCCACGATTTTTTTCGCTTAGGATTATCGTAATGGATCCACTTTTCATCGACAGTGACAATACGATGCAAAAAACTCTTCCTTTTATGCCGTTGAAGCAGTTGTTCGCACATGCAAAATCGCCGTTCTTGAAGGGTTTGACACGGGTCTTCATCGAGCAAAGCCTCCAATTCCTCATCTTCAAACTTTTTCGGCTGGCCCGGACGCTCTTTGTCTTCCGTATCAAAATCACCACTTTTAAACCGACGGAACCAGTACTCACAAGTAGAAATCGATGGAGCATAGTCCCCGTAAGCCTCAGTAAGCGTGCGTTGTGCTTCATCCGCTTTTTTCTTCAAATGGAAGCACAAAAGTAAACCTTCCCGCAAATTGCGTTTTGTTGGAACGAAAGTCGACATGTTCACAGAGAAAAAAATATATGTTGTTTACACTTCAGTGGAATGACACATACTGAAAATGAAGCTTAGACAATGTGCTTTGAAATGAATATAGTCACAGGTGTGCCCGATGCGATCTATTGATAGTTACGCCATCTATTAGAAAACCTTTAAAACTAATTCCAACCCCCAATATGTATTTTTTTTTATTTTTCACTACACGCGAACTGATCTGTCTGAATTAAAAGTCGACACTAAAATTCTCTCCCTTCTGACATTTCTATTACCTACACGTGGTTCGAGTTTATGAATAACCTCTTTCTTTCTATATACTCTCTTTAAAATTTTAAATTATATATATTTTGTTTTTTTTCTTTTTTTGTTTTTAGTTTTAGAATAACTTGTTCTTATCCATTGTCTTCTTAGAAATTAACTCTAAACATCCAGCTTCGATTTAACCCTTGTGAGCGACCACTTTCGGCCGCTCCACTAGCTGTGCTTTTTTTCCTCGATTATTTTTGTCGTTTACAGGATTAATAAATACTTTTTATATGATTTCCTTTAATTGTTTTTAGTATAATTGAAATCTCCAGATATATTATTGTAGACCTCTGCTTTATATTGTTGCTTAAACTAGCCAAAATGGTCCAGTAGATATTTGCTTCTGTTTCCAATTAATCTAAACCACTGAATGTCAATTAAACTGGAAAATTGGAGTTTAAATAAATTCTAATTAGTCTTACCAATGATGTAAAAAGTACTAAAGCAAAACCAGATAATTTTTGTAGTTTCTTGAACCAAAACGTCTTGTTTCAACTTCAGCTTAATTAGAAAAGACAGATTTTTCTTGACATGGCCCGGAAGTGAAAAATTATTTTTTTCCCCTTTCTATTATATAAAAATTCGATAACAAACATATGAGATATATTGAAAAGAAACAAGGCTACTGTCGGTAATGCAGTTCACAATAGAGAAACATCCATTTGTAATTAAACATATCTTTATAAAATTTTAAAATGGATTAAATGTTTATTATTTATTTGAAGTACGTAACCCAGCACACTGTCACAAATTGAAGAATGTGATTCTAAGACAGAAATGGAAAAATAGCAGGAGTTTTTTTTCATAAAAAAAATATATGATCAAAAAACTATGTGCAAGAAAAAAAACAACATAGAATTAAAAAGAATAAATACAAGATATTGTATTAAGATCAATACTGAGTAAAGAATTCATTGATTGAATTAGCTAAAAATGTTCACAATTTACAACAAAATTGCGAATTTTTAGCCCAAAGCGCGTTTAGAAATTTTAATGTGTCACTCGTTTTTTTTTTTTTTTTTAATAAGTAACCGAATAAATTGAATAAGTTTTCAATTTGGTTTTTCATATTAAAATCACTGTCGACTCTAAATTTACAGGTCTATTCTGGCAAAGTATCAGTTATTACCCAGTATTTTTATAGTTTCTATGTGTTTGCTGCATTTTTTTGATTTCGAAACCAAATTTGAAGCTCAAAAATAATAAGTGTTGATAGAAAATGTCACCTGCTTTTCAGATAGGCACAATATCATTCAAAAATTTTGTGTTTTGAGCTTCAATCTTTCAATAAATCTCAGCTTTTGTTTTGAAATCACAAAATTGCAGCAAACACATAGAAATAATAAAAATACTGGGTAAAAATTGATACTTTGCCAGAATAGACCTGTTAGTGTAAGCTTTTTGACAACAAATTCTATAGAAATAATATCAGAAAAGCTCGCACTAAACTTAGAGTCGACATTAAAACGTTTTTTGGCAAGGCCCACTATATTTATCCATTTAAATGATACTTTTCAAAAAAGAAGCACTTGCCCTATCAAGGGTTAAACTTTCTGTCTGAGTTAGCTTTCAGGCTGATATTTTACACATCAACGAACAACACCTAAATGCGGCCTCAGGCGCCCCTTAACCTCTGAGCTTTTGAACAGCTTTTCTTGTTCTATTAAGCTTTAGTCGTATTTCGCTCACTTTTGAAGATGTGTTTGCATAATTTTGGGACTGTTAATGGTTTGTTTGCAGCTTTATTTATTTGTACCTTTCTGAGAATTAATGAAAAAATTTGATAAATGTCATGATGGTTTGATTTTGTGTTAAATGTGAGGGCGAAAATAAAACGAAACAATGTTGACAGAAATAAACTGGATGCTCCTTAGCCCATTCACTACGGTTGGGTATTTTTTACCCATGAAAATGGGTTTCTGCAGAATTGATCATATCTCGGGATTGGTAACAGCTAAGTTTCTAATTTTTTGTTTGTTGTTTTAAGAAAACTTAGAGCTATGAATGGTTTTTGGAGTGTGTCAAGAAATTTCCAAGTCAAAAGTCATTTAATTAAAAAATCAGAAAGTTTGTGTTTTTAACATTTGTAAAACAATTTATATATTAAAAAAAATATAAAAGCTCGCTTAGCCAATTAACCAACTATACCTACAATTAAGAGAAAATTCCTGATATAAAACTATGCTGTCACGCTGCAACAGAATTTGAGCCCAATTAGAACACATTAACCTATTAATGCTCACTACCAGAACCCGTTGAGTTTAGCTTTTGAAATTTTCAGCAAAAGCTTGTATTAATATTAGACGGAAAACTCTGAAGTTTAAAAAAAAATCTAAAGGATTTGGGTGTGGTGAAGCGCATGATTATAAACGCATAAGGGGTCTGTAAGTAGAGAAATAAAAAAAAAATCTAAAAAAAAATTAGAAAAAATTATAAATTGGAAAATTTTCATTTCGTAGAGTAGGAGTTACACTTTAACCTAATGCACTTTTTTAATTATATTTTCTTTTTTCTTGAGGTTTATAAAACAAAAAAACTCATCTGAGTGGCATTGTTCACTTTTTTTTAAATACTGCACGAATTGGCGCAAAAAAGTACACAAAAAGGCTTTTAATGTCAATTTTATAATTTTTTTTTTTTTAGAAAAAGCATACTTTTGCACTTCTCTTACTGTTGGTAGTAAAAGCTTTACAGTGGCTGAGGGTTTTTGAGGAATTTTTAAAAAATGCTTTTATCGCGTATGATATATCTATCATACGTTGTCATTAATGGGTTAACGACGGTTTGGTATTTTTATACCCAACACATATCTCGACTACGGTGAAAGTTATAATACAAAGTTGAAATTTGATGTGGTAGTTCCTTGGATCAATACATATAAGAAAGCGCATCTAAATCGTTCTAAGTGTTTAGCAGCCGCAGTTAATGGGTTAAGCAGCAATTTTCACTGAATTTTGTGTGTATTCCAAAAATGTTTTCCAAGTGCGAAAAGTAACATAAACTAAAATTAACAAAAATTTTACTGAGCAAAATAAAGAGCACGATTCACATGGATGCTTCAAAGGAATTTAGACACTTTCGGAATGATGCATCGTTTCTAAATAATTAAAGTTAATTGAACTTTGGTTAATTTAAAAGACCCTAGCAGAAATTTGATTAAAATTTAAGGCCTAATCTGCGGTTTACTTTGGCCATAATATTAACGGAAATCATTGAACTTGAATCTTTTTTGCCACACTGTGCAATCAAGCACAACCCCCTTTTATTTAATTAACCATTAAACTTGTGCAATGACACAAGGCATGGCATAACATACGTTGTGGAGACTTAACATATTTGTAGGTACTTAAATATTTTAATGTATATGCAAATTTGAGCGACAGTTAATGGCTTTCAAAGAACATATTTTTTAAGGATTATAAAAGTATAAACTTTGTCGTTGACATTGAAATATGCAGAAATGAAAATGACAGCATGTTGAAAAGCTTCAAATAAGCAAAAGTTTTTCATTATTAAATATCCTCTTTACCCCTGCATTAACATAAAGTTATAAGTACGAATAATTTTGGCTTGATAAACATAAATTAGGTTTGATTGAAAGAAAGAAAAAAATTTTATTCAAAGCAACACACAGAGCGTGAAAGAATTTCATCAACGCAGACTGAATAAATCACCGGAAGCAGTGGCTAAACATTTCAACACGTCCAACTTGAAGCAGTTGCCCGCACTTAAGATTTGGCAGGTATGGATTTTATTTCGACAATCACTTAAATCTTTTGAAAGCATCATAACTGCTCCAAAAGAGATGTTTTGCATCAATAAATTTTCATTTCGAAAGGACAAAATAAAAATTATGCAAATTTGTTTAAGAACTTTTAAGAAGCATACTATCAAGGAACAAAGAAGCATTTAAACACTATGCAAAATAGGCCTAATAGGTTTGGTGAAAAAATAAATAAAAAATTATTTAACTTTCAAGCAGTAAAATAATATAATCTAAGAATTCGTTAAAATTGTTACCAAGGTCGTTGACAGGCTTAAAGGCAGGGCTTGAGTACAGCAAAATAAAAAGAAGCGCGTTTTACTAGAAACAACATTTTTGCATTGAGTTGACAAGTTCTCAAAACCATTTATCCGATAGCTTTGAAATGTTCCGGTTAATTAATGAATAAACACACAATTTAAGTCGAATCACTGAGTTGTAAATCGAATACTACTCGAATAATACTTCTTTTTAATTATTCGTTGCAGATCTCTGTTCCTTACATATAAATTTCACACAAATAGTACGTGTGAAATCAAAGTTAAAAAATTTGTATGGGAAAACTAGCCATTTTCCATCACGATTTCCCATTTTTTTTAAAATGGCCTAACTCCCGTACGAAAAGTTTAAGCCTTAGTCCCATTTTCTTAAAAAAACATTGTATATTTGTAAAATTCTTGCATAAAAAAATTGTCTATAAATATTTTATAAGTTTTTCTCTGAACGAAATAGAAGTTTACCTCTGAATATCCAATGCACGTTTCGTTCGTATTACACAAAGCTGCTAATTAACAATAAGAAAATCGTATTTCATTTTCATGAAATTAAGCCGCTTATTACTTTCCAAACAACTTATTATACAATATTTAAACTCTTATGCGTAAAAAAAATCAAAAATTTCATATAACTGTTTTACTACGAATTTAAATGTGTGAAGAGAAAATTCCAAACTACTGAATTTCCGTCAAACAGAATAACAAGCACACGATAATCGAAAATTTAACAAGAAATTACACAGATTACCTTTATTTCATAGTAAAACAAAATCTGCAACATCAACGTAAATAATTGTATTATTCAACATAAATCTATGATTGTTTTTTGAAAACAACGTGTTTTTATTCACCGTTAATCAAAAAGTTTTCTTCATACCACAAACTATACACATTCTAGCATGAAAGCACACTTATATGCAGCACACACTTGCACACACGCATAACCACCTGATGTAATGAAGTTAAGCCAGCGGTTTTCTCCAATTAAGATTAAACGTGGGCTGGCTTAACTTCTCATCCTACCATCAATCGGTTCATCGATGCTTACACATATTTTCGCTGCATTCAGAGCGCATTTTTGTGCATCGTATTGTCGAAGTGTATACACATATGTGTGCTGCCGTCATAAGGAAGAGTCACGCGGCATCTAGATACATATTTTAATATTCTGAGATAATCGACTTACAGTAATTTTTCAAAAATTCACTGATTAGGGCTTGAAAGATTGTAAAATTGTGGAACAAACACTGCAGTTTTTTTTTGCGCCTTATACAAACAAGATTTGGTCTTGGACCTAAAAGGAAAGGGATAGATTAATTTAGAGGAATTGATTGGAACCATATGTGAATTATTGATTAGACGAAACAACCGTGAAAGACAATTTGAATTTCTTTTAACCAAGGCTAGTGTTATGCCTTAACCTCGGCAAGCATTTCCAGCCCTTAGTTGTTCCTATCCTTTAATTCCACAATTTTAGTTTTGGATTTTTAGTTTTCCATAATTCTTAAATGTAGGAAACAACAAAGAAAGTGAAAAGAACCATGCTCGAACCCGGATTCGAACCAGGGACCTCTGGGTTGATAGCCTAGCGCACTCTCCACTAGACTACAAAGGCCGACAAATGCAGTTGCTACTTATTTTGATTGTTTGATTGTGATAAGTTAAATCTAGCACAAACAGTTCAAATAGCCGTATCTACATTAACTGTACGTTCTATATAGTAAAACGTTTTTTTGTTTATATATTTATAATATTTAAATTATATATATATTTTAAAAACCATTATATCTTGTACAAGAATATTTAATAAAAAATCAATATTTCAAAAATTTTTTGGGGCACAAAAATTAGTAGAATTAAATATATTTTAAAAAGCATTAACTGCAACTACAAAGGGAAAACGCAGTATCTGCCTGTATATATTGCTTTTTAACTCTGTTTATGTAGATACTTTGTTTTTTGCTTGAATGATTGCTTGAAGTTGTGAAAATATGCATTTCTGTAGTGGAATTCCCAAACGCGTTAACGATGATTTTCGATATCCTTAGTTAGCGATAACTGTCATTTTCTATGAACGTGGCACGCACAATGACTAATAGCGACAGCGATTATTATCGTTAATTTTTGGAAAATTCCACTATAGGTTAAAATATTCAGCAATTGAAAAAAAAATCCGTAATTTTTATTTTATTTTTTGAAGACGGAAGAAAGATACATATTTAAGAAAAAAACATAAAACTAATTTGAACTTTCATGCTAGATACCGCGCTCTTCCTTATGACGGGAGTGTAGTGGGCTGGTCACCAATTTCGAAGTTTTGGTATGTGTCTGGTATGGCTTCCAGCTCAAGTCTTGTGACGTGGTTTTATCAAAGGCGGAGGGAAAACTTAGCCGCTCCAGGGTCCTGTACACTAAAAGGTCCACCAACTCTCACAAATTATTTTGAAAATAAAAGACGCAGGGTTTTCAGTAATTCACAAAGTTACTTTATTAAATACATTATCCTTATTATGCCTCTTAGTTATGCAGCTTCGGGTAGTCTTTAATGGGCTTAGTAATCAGTTGCTAATCGCTTCGGTAATCAGTTGGTAATCGCTTTGGTATTCAGTAATCGGTAGGTAATCACTTCGGTTATCGGTAATCAGTTGGTAATCACTTTGGTAATCAGTAATCGGTTGGTAATCACTTAGGTAATTGGTAGTCGGTTGGTAATCGCTTCGGTAATCGCTTCGGTAATCGGTTGGTAATCACTTCGGTAATTAGTAATCTGTTAGTAATCTCTTCGGTAATTGGTATTCCGTTGGTAATCGATTCGGTAATCGGTTGGCAATCGCTAAAAAGGAATGCTCCGTTATTTCTAATACTACATAATAGAGTAAAGCGGTCAACGGTAGACTCCGTGGTGGCGTAGCAGAGAGTGCCTACGAGCAGAGAGGCGTAGCAGAGAGTTTTGGCCACACATGTGACACTGTGCGTCGCAGTCCCGGTGATAGGCCTTGCGGTCAACCGGGGTAGTGACGTGGCTTCATGAAACAACAAAATCTGACTAAAAATGACGCTCTAGTGGCGTGGCAGCGAGTCAGCGTTCAGTCTTTCTGAAAACTTTCATATCTATAACATTAAAACAAAGTGGGAAAAAGCGTCGGTTTCCCTCTACTGGACTTAATTTTCAACAAAGTTTGTTGGTTTTTTTAATGTAGATATTTACGAATCGAAGGTAATAGACAAAAAAAAATGTGACAATCAAATCACGGATGCACAAAATATGTGTACCATCTAGAAGCACATACACTCGAAACAAATATCGAAATACAAAACAAAAGATTTTAATAAACAAAATTTTAATTTATTTCTTGTGAAAAGTTCTTAATTTTATTTGAGAATAACTATATATCTACCATTTAAAGATACACTGCATTCAATTAAAACACAGAAACAAGCACATGTGGTTAAGCGCTAAAATACATTGAGAGCATAAGGAAGCTTCAATGACTTTTAGCTTCTTAGCTTCTTGCAAAGGATTTTTTGCAGCAGCAAGTTGAAATGCATTAAAAAATTCTTGGGAATAACATCTTTATAAAATGTCATCATTTCAAAATAAAACTGCATGCCACAGATTTTAGTACATCTTTAAATTAGATGCATTTGGAATGTTAGCACATTCAGCAAAGTATTTTAAGAATACACATAGAATAAGTTTTTGTGATAAAAGCGTGGTAGTTCACAGAATATCAGCAAAGCTACTATAAATAAAGTTCAGGTTTTATGATTCTAAAGTTATTTTGTGTGGAATTGGTATGAGTTTTCAATGTAATTTAAATACACACACAAAGTTAATGGTCGTAAATAAAATGGCATCAAAGTAGGTATGCAGAACGATATGTTTTGTTATGAATTTTCCTCAAATAGCTTCAAATAAAGAATCAAGTATCTAGCGAATGGAAAAAAGATCACCAAAGAAGCAGCGAAAATGTGCGCCTCTATAAAATAAAGCCCCAGTAAATAAAGCCCTGAAATTAAAATTTAATAAGCTCTAAAATAGCGCACGTTCCATGAAATAAAGCTCCAAGGCAATAAAATAACACCACAAAATAAGTGAAATAAGACCTCAAAAATTTAAAAAAAGTATATCAAACACAAAATAACACCCCATATTAAGGCTCATAGCCTGAACACATTGACGACGACAAGCGACAAGCGCCAAATGCCAGTTTCAGTTTACAAGTATTTCTTATAGCTTAGTATGCTGTAGAAGCGAAAAGAAATCTTCCGTAAGAAATGCATTACGTTTTTGACAGCGAAAAGGTAGCGAAATTTTTTTCGTTGGTTTGTACGCTGTTGAACCGAAAAATTAGTTTAATGCAGCAAAGTTCACAATCATGATTGGAGAGTTAAAATGTCAAAAACTTCGCTGTCTTTTATATGTCCGTACATTTAATTGGGTTGGAAATTTGACATTTAACAATAGTGTTCAACACATTCAACAAACACGTTATTGTAAGTATGTGTTAGTGTTGAGTCTACACCAAAATTTCGCGTGTAGAATTAAATGCCTAAATATTTTCGTTCCTACAGCATACTAAGCTTATGGAAAGAATTCTTGGAGACTTTTGCGACGACATTGTCGCGCGGCATCGAATGTCTTTGTCGCCGGATTCAATTTATAGCTTGAACACATTGACGACGACAAGCGACGAACGACATGTCTTCATTCTGTCGTTGTAGTGATATGTTGAGCAACTTGATTTTAATAAACGCAACAGCAGCAAACTTCAGCAGCAAATGTTTTTGACATTTGATATTTACAATCAATTATTTTTGTGAAATAAATTTCCCTTTGACGCGTGTCAAATTAATATTAAATTGAAGCCGACGACAACGACATTCGATGCCACGTACCAATGTCATCGCAAAAGTTTCAAGAATTCTTCCCATACGAAATACATGTAAATTAAAAGTGACATTTGGTGCTCCTCGCTTGTTGTCGTCAATGTGTTCAGGCTATTAATGCTAATTTGACACGCGACAAAGGGAAATTTCTTCCATTGTTTACATATGTCATTGTTTCGTGCTACAAATGTTGCAAATTAAATTTTAAAGAATTATGTACATACATTAAATGAGCACAAATCCACAAAAATAATTGATTGTGAATATCAAATGCCAAAAAACATTTGCCACCGAAGTTTGCTGCAGTCGCGTTAATTAAAATAAAGTTGCTCAACATATCTCCACAACGACAGAATGAAGACATGTCGTTATCGCTTGTCGTCGTCAATATGTTCAGGCTATCATTTATAAAGTTGTGGCACTTGAAAGCGAGCTCGGTCGAGCTGTCCAAATAAATAAAAAGAAGGTGTCCAAATGAATGCATAGAACAAAAAAAATACACAGTGGACAGTTTGAGCAAAGACGACAAAGAGCGCATCTCTCTCAAGTGCCACAACCGTATAAATGAACCTTGCTCCAAATAATATTTTGCTTTCGATTTGCTTCAAAACTTGAGGGCCCATCCATAGGTACTGTTTACTATTATATAAAATTGAAGTGCATATGAATATTATTTTACCAATAAACTCCAAAAGTACTGGGCCGGTTTTTATGAAAAATGTTTTTAAATATCATATTTGAACTGCAGCATTTTATACAGTATTTTCCTTTCGAAATTTAAATAATAAGTATTTTTAATTAAAGTGTTAAGTTTTTTAAGAAACTACCCCAAATGCCATGCATTGCTAAATCGTTTTCTTTCATGCGTTTGTGTTGCGAGAGTTTTAATACACTTTCTCTACTCTTCTCGTTTTGTATAAAAATAAAAATTGTTTAAACAACAGTTTGACTCTATTCGTCTGTGTAGCAACATCGTGTTTGCTAGTGGGATGTTTTACAGTGAAGTGTTTTTACAGTTTTACATACAGTAAAGTATGTTTGTGAAATGTATTAATCTTTATGTTTCAACCAAAACAAAGTTTTATGTATAAAATAATTAAATGATATTTTTATTCTGAAATGTTCTATAAAAGGTAATAAAATCGTTAGTTAATTGTAAATATTATTGTCGAAATAGTTCTAGTTTCGTTTGTATTATAGTTCTAGATCGTATAGTTCTAGATCGTTTGCTTCTTCTCAATGTGTTCTCTTTCGTTTTCGTTGTATTTTTGGCGTAGAGAGGGTTTTCGTACAATTTTTGTTTGTTCTACTTAATTTTGTGCGTCAGTTTTGTTTTTTCCTATCTTGTGCATACCTACTCCCAGCGCCGCTTACTGTGTAAGGCGGATGTCATCAGTGTTTTAGCCAAAATGCCTGAATTAATGTAATTCAGAACTGTATACAGGCGTTGGAGGCCTACATTGTATTTAAGAAATAATTGGTTACATCATGTGTTCACCTGATTGTTAAAATTTGTCGGCAATGACATTGTAATGCAGAACTGTAAGCGGGGTGTGACAAAATCTTGTTTGTGCTCAAACTATTTTCTTTTCATTGTTTAAACAACAGTTTGACTTGTCTCATCTGTGAAGAAATATCTTGTTTTCTAGCAGGCAGTTTTGCAGTGACGTTTGTTTTTCAAAATTATTAATTTTTATTTTTAAACTAGATCAAAAAAATTACTAAGTGTTATTCAACATAAATTCTGAAATGCTCAATAAAAGGCAAAAAATTCGTGCATTTAATTGTAAAAATTATTGTGAAAATTAATTTGTATCGTCACTTGCCTTAATTTGCTTCTTTTCGGTGTGTTCTCTTTCGTTTTCGTTGTATTTTTGGCGTAGTGACGATTTTCGTTTAGGTGTTCTCTCAAATTTTGTGCGTTATTTTTCTTTCTCTCCTATCTTGTGCATACCTACTCCCATCGTCGCTTACTGTGTAAGGTAGAAGCCATCAGTGTCTTAGCGGCCATGTCTGAACATATGTAATTGAGAACTGTAAACAGACTGCGGAGACCTCACAGATACATTGTATTTAAGAAATTATTGCTTATGTCATGTGTCTATTTACCACTGAATATTTACCACTGGGTACATCATGTGTTAATTTACCACTGGAAAAAAACAAGCGACATTTTCAACACCCCACTTACAGTTTTGCATTACAATGTCATCATCGAAAAATTTTTTCAAGCTCCTGTCAGCTAGAACAGTGCAACAAAAAAAACCAATGAACTTGGAGTAAGGCAAAAAGTTAGACACATAAACATGCAGTGCTGCTTTTAAAAGAAAAAAAAACAAAACAAAGTAATGTAAAGAAGAAATAATTTTTTATTTCGTTTGACATTTATTGTCTTAGCAGATTGATAAAACAAAACATCCTGCATAGTTGCCAACTTTGTGGGAAAAATACCTTTTGTGGTATTTTTTAATTGCTGTGGGAAAAGGAAATTCCCATGGTATCTTTCAATTCGGAGTGATATTTTTTAATGTCTGTGGGATTTTGTGGCATTTTACGATTAAAGTGTTTTTTTTTTCAATATATGTGGGAATTTCGTGGTATTTTTTAATAAGTGTGGGGAATTTTTGTGGCATTTCTTAATTCAAAATTTTTTATTTTTTTACGGTATTTTGCAATGAAAGTGCAATTTTTTTAATAAATGAAGGAATTGTTGGCATTTTTTAATGATTGTTTAATTGAATTTTTGTGGTATTTTTAGTTGCTGTGGTGTTTTTTTTTTATTTAAAACATGCCGCGGGAATTTCTGTGGTAATTTGTAATTTTTGATGTGGGAAAAAGGTATTTTTTTGTGGTAAAATTTGTTGGCAGCTATGCGTCCATGGCGAAAAAATAAATTTTTAAGGGGAGGTTCTAGTAGAAATCGACGGAAAATTTTGGTTTTTGTTTCTTGCTTTATTGTCATCCTTAGGATCTTGAAAATATCTGGTCAAAAGGATATTTCCCTATCTAATTTATTTTACGAGTCATAGCGTATTAGACGAGAGAGTGCGTCGGCAGAAAACAGGTATAAATGTTTCTCTCGAAACACCTTTCTTCTTCGCGCTGTACACGATTCCGCTTCAACGACTTGACCTATTTCGATATTTGACGACTCAAATTAAAGCTTATTCAATTTAGGGGGCCTTCAGGAAGCGTTTTTTCCAAAAAAATATATTATCATTATTTTTTAACGTTAAAGCAAAGGAAAAAGGAGGAAAAACAGGTTTTTTTCAAAGCGCACCCATTTTTTTTAAAAAGGGTTTTATTAAAATCAGAAATCTACAAGGCCCCTCAAATTTCTTACTTACTTACTTAGTTGGCGCTACAACCGTATGTCGGTCTTGGCCTCATCTAAGAATTTGCGCCAGCCATTTCTGTCTTTCGCTTGCTGGCGCCAGTTGGAAATTCCAAGCTGCGTCAGGTTGTCCTCTACTTGGTCTTTCCAACGAAGATGCGGTCGTCCTCTTCTGCGTTGACCGCCGCTGGGTACCGAATCGAATGTTTTCTTCACTGGAGCATCGTCTTTCATGCGCTGAACATGACCAAGCCAGCGAAGCCGTTCGATTTTAATGCGCTTGACTATGTTGATGTCAGCGTACAGCTCATACAGTTCATCATTCCACCGTATTCGGTACTCGCCATTGACGCAGTTTAGTCCGTAGATCTTACGAAGAATCTTTCTCTCGAATGCTCCTAAAGTCTTTTCATCTAAACTGCTCAGCGTCCAGGTTTGTGATGCGTAAAGCAGGACGGGCATGATGAGCGATTTATAGAGCGTGATTTTCGTTCGTCGAGAGAGGGCTCTGCTTCTCAATTGCCTACTGAGCCCAAAGTAACACCTGTTGGCAAGAGTTATTCTTCGCTTGATCTCAATGCTGATGTCGTTGGTTGAGTTAATGTTGGATCCCAGATAAATGAAGCTCTTCACAACCTCGAATGAGGTATTGTCAACGGTAACGTGGGTTCCAAGACGCTGGGACTGTTTGTTTGTTGACACTAAGTATTTCGTCTTATCTGCATTCACTGCCAGACCCATTCGACTTGACTCGCTTTCTAATCTGGAAAATGCTGCACTGACTTCGCGCATATTATGGCCAATGATATCGATGTCATCAGCATACGCAAGCAGCATAACTCTCTTGTAGAATATTGTGCCACTACGTCTCAGATCAGCAGCTCGGATGATCTTTTCCATCATTAGGTTGAAAAAGTCGCACGATAAGGAATCATCTTATCTGAAACCTCGTTTGGTAACAGATGGTGGGGAGAGGTCCTTCCCGATTTTAACTGCGCTGCTGGTGTTGCTCAGTGTCATCCTGCAAAGTCGTATTAGTTTTGCAGGAATACCAAATTCAGACATGATGGAGTACAGATGCTTCCTTATTGGGCTGTCGAAGGCGGCTTTGTAGTCGACAAAAAGATGGTGGGTGTTGACTTGTTTTTCTTGAGTTTTCTCCAAGATTTGTCGTAGCGTGAAAATCTGGTCGATGGTGGACTTTCCAGGTCTGAAGCCACACTGATAAGGCCCGATCCGTTTGTTTACAATGGGCTTCAATCTTTCACATAAAACGCTCGACAGGACCTTATATGCGATATTAAGAAGGCTTATCCCACGGTAATTGGCACAGATAGTGGGATCGCCTTTCTTGTGGATTGGGCAGAGCACACTGAGATTCCAATCGTTCGGAATGCATTCTTCCGACCATATTCTGCATAGAAGCTCGTGAATGCATTTAAGTAGAGCTTCGCCTCCGTTCTTAAACAGCTCAGCAGGTAAGCCATCAGCTCCCGCGGCTTTGTTATTTTTAAGCCGAGCTATAGCTGTCAGAACTTCATCATAGTCGGGCAGCGGAACCTCAACGCTGTCATCCAAAATTGGGATTTCCGGAATATCATCTCTATTGGCGGGATTGTTGTCAGCGTCGCCATTAAGAAGCTTAGAGAAGTGTTCCCTCGATAACGTCAGTGTACTCTGGACATCTGTCACTAGATTCCCGTTTTCATCCTTGCAGGAACAGGCCCCGGTTTTAAAACCATCGGCAAGGCGTCTTATTTTTTCAAAAAATTTTCGGGCCTCATTCCTGTCACATCTTAACATCTCAATCTTCTCTTGCTCGCGCTTTTCTGCCTCTCTTTTTTTCCGCCTGAAAATATGTCTCTCTTCCCTCCTCTTTTCTTTGTATCGCTCCTCAGCAGCGCGCGTTACAACCGACTGCAGGGTGGCTTTGTAGGTGGCGTCTTTCTCTGCAGTGGCGTCGCGACACTCTTGATCGTACCACTGGTTTCGGCGAGGGCGTTGGTAGCCAATCACCTCTTCAGCAGCCGCACGCATGGAGTTGGAAATGTGTGTCCACTGCGCGCATATATCATTGATTGGAGGAGTGCTTTGAAGCAGGAGTGAGAGTCGAGTGGCGAAAGCATCGGCTGTCTGTTTCGATTGCAGCTTGTCGAAGTCTAGCTTTCTCTGTGTAGGGTTGCGTGTATTCTTAGCTGCGCACAGATGTGTACGGATCTTGGCTGCAACAAGATAGTGATCGCTCAAATTTCATCTAAGTCAATAATTTTTTCGTTTCAGATTACTTGGCAGGACTGTAAAGTGTACAGCGCACATCGACTATCGCCGCGCATGGCTTTGAACAGCGAGACCTTCAGCCGCCATTTTGAATTATTTTTCATCGAAAATATTGTATAATGCATCGCTCAAAAAAATCCTGAAATTACGTTACGTTTCTACCAGCACCTACTATGACCTCCGCTAAAACACAAACTATCACCACAATTATTCCACTTTTGTTTTCTATAGAAATGACTGCGGTCTTATTTCTTTTTTTCTTTTTTTTTTTTGGGCCTTACTCCACAGAGCCGCCCCTCATCGCTCAAACTGTCATCATTACAGTGCTTTTACAACATATAATGTTCTCAAAAATGTTCAGCCTGAAAGTATGCACAGAAAATTCTTTTGATACTTACAGTGTTGCGCAAAACAATAGCAACAAAATAAGTGCGCTGTAACAAAATCGTGTATCTTTCTTAATATTGTTGACACACAAAAATGATTACAGGAATCAAAGCATATATTCATACATCATATATAAAACATAGTCGGCCTTCGTAGTCTAGTGGAGAGTGCGCTAGACTCTCAACCCAAAGGTCCCTGGTTCGAATCCGGGCTCGGGCATGGTTCTTTTCACTTTCTTTGTTCTTTCTTTGTCCTACATTAAAGAATTATGGAAAACTAAATCCACAACTAAATTGTGGAAAATGTGAAGGAATGGAACAACTAAGGGCTTGAAATGCTTGCCGAGGTTAAGGCATAACACTAGCTTCGGTTAAAAAGCAATTCAAATTGTCTTTCGCGGTTGTTTCGCCTAATCAATAATTCACGTATGGTTTCCAATCAATTCCTCTAAATAATCTATCCCTTTCCTTTCAGATCAAAGACCAAACCTTGTTTGTATAAGGCGCAAGCCTTGGTTCTTTGATCTTTTTTAAAAAAAAAAAAAAAAAAAAAATCAAATTCAAATTTGGTTATGTTTTTTTTTAATTAAATTTCAAATTAATGTGGCTAGATTTAATGTGTCTGAGAGCAAAACAAAAGCAACAAAACTTGAAAATATAAAAAGAGAACAGAAGTTCCAAGAATTATTCGTAAAAGTTCCGTTATTGTAAAACACGTGTTGTTTGTAAGTCATAAACATTTAAGTTTAGTTTTGTTTTTGCGCTAGTTGTGACATTGACCGTTCCATTTATAATGGCACGTTTTAAATACTGTGAAGCTCTGTAATTGCAAATTATTTCCGAATATAAAAACGGAAGTTCACAAATATCTAACGTGAAGCAGTTTGATCAATCAATAGTTTGCAGATTAATAAAGAAATATACCATCATAAAAGACGTAACAACGGTACATTAAAGAGGGCGGCCGCGGAAGACATCGCTGCATGATGACAGGAACATTTGTGGTGTGCTCAAACGAAATGCATTTGCCACATCTAAAGAGGTTGTTCGGACACTTGATTTAGATATCCATCACAGCACTGTGTGATGACAAGCCGTTGAGAACGATAAAAGAAGTTACAGACCGGCAGAGAAACCTTTGCTTACAGCTAAGCATAAAAAACAAGGTGAGGTGTAACAATTTAAACAATTCTGTCTGAAATTGTGACAAAAAGTGGCAATTTATTGTTTTTTAGACTCAGTCTTGCAAAAGAGCACCTAAATTGGACCGTTCAAAAATCGGAAACCATTTTTTAGCGATGAATCAAAGTTCAACTTGATTAATTTAGATGGTTGGATGGATGTGCACGGTACAGCGCCACCCAGGCACAACACGACTTGAAGTCCGAAACTGCAAAATAAATTTTAAGCACGGAGGCGGTGGCATTATGGTCTGCACTTGTTTTTCTTATAATGAAGTTAAACCATTTAAAAAAATTTATGAAATTATGGATCAATTTGTATATAATGACATTTTAGAAAGCAAGATGCAACCACATGCAGAGTGGAATATGTCGCTTCAGTGAACGTTTCAGCCCGACAACGCCCCGAAACACACTTCAAAGCTCATCAAAGATTACATTAGAGCCAATGGTATTCAAGTCCTTGATGGGCCGGCACAGTCACAAAGACTTGAATCCCATTGAAAATCTTTTTGGGATTTTGAAGGTAAAAGTTTCTGGTCGAAGGTTTTCCAATAAGACTGCACTGTATGAAGCCATGAAAGTTAATTGGGAACATATACCTAATACCAACATATCTAATTTAATAGAGTCAATGTCGCTCAGATGTGCAGCGGTTATCAAGAATAATGAATCTTACACCAAATATTAATTATGTTGCTTGTGTTTTGCTCTCAGACAAACTGAATGAAATCACATTAATTTTAAATTTAATAAAGAAAACAAAACCAAATTTGAATATGAATTGTTTTTAATATGATGTATGAATATATGCTTTGGTTTCTGTAATAGTTTTTGTGTGTACCTAATATTTAAAAGCATACAAGATTTTGTTGCAGCGTACCGATTTTGTTGCTATTGTTTTGCGCAACACTGTATATGACAAGATAGAGTTGCTCTTATAGTACGTTTTTGATTTAACTACTTTTTTTCATCCTTTTATACTACTAGAGACTAGGCGGCCTCGATAGTCTAGTGTTAGCGCGCTGGACTGTCACTTAGGGGTCCCGAGCTCGAATCCTGGGCGGGCCATTCGTCCTGCACTATAACCTTTCGTTTCTTATTTCTGATCAACGGAAGTTCTGTTTCAATACGTAAAGTGTTAATTAACCTGGTATATTTGCATTTTGCAAACATCAAGTGTATAACAAATCAAGCTTTAAAAGGCCAAAAAAGTGTTTTCGGCAAATGAGTCCAAAAAGGAAGTGTGCGGAGGACCCGTCATAGGACGGACTTTTATATTAGTATTAAAAAAATAACATACAATACTCAAACTTTTTCCAATGAATTCCATTACACGTTTACTTTGCGTTCCGTCTATATTGTTATTATTTCTAATCGTTTTAATAAAAAAATATTTAACAACAGTTTTTAATATTCAGTTTTGATGCCTTATACACAAAGCTCTCATCTCTTTTTCGCCAAAAACAGGACAAATTGACAAAATTTGTAAGACTTTACAGTATTTACAGTACGCAACTTAAAGTCGAAAAATTATTATTATTACTTGTATGTTCAAAGAATTAAAAGAAGCATTTTCATTGATATTATTATCAAATTTATTATTTAATTTAGGAATTGCAGCATGAGCTTCAAATACCAATAGATATGAGGTATTTGTATTTATTATGTAATTTTGTTAAAACAAAAATAGAATTCAATCTGCTTATTTAAATATTCAATTATATTCAATATAACAAGAGTATAACAAAAAAAAACAAAAAAAAAAACAAAATAAAACAACTTAGTCTTATTAAAATGGCACATTAATTAGATTTTCCAGGTACTCCTTGGCACTTTGAGCAGAACATCTCACTATTTGTTTACTCTAGGAATGAATATTTTTTTAAGTTGATTGGTTAACACACACTTTCGCTTCGACATTTCGACAAGTTACAAAAATTAGTTACACAGACACTTTTAACAGGGTCACAAAAAAGGGAAAAGTGTAGTAAGGGAATCTTTTGACATACTACTAAAAAAAGTATAAATAATAAACAAAGTAGACTAAATTCCAAACAAGGAAATAAATAAAAAAAACAAGACAAAATAATATGAAATCGTATTTAGAGCCCATTACACAGGACACAGGACTTTGCTCGAAAAACTAGGACTGTCCTGCAAAATAAACAATGGAAATATCTGAAATTCCTACGAAAATTACACAATGAATTTACGTGGAAAAAACATTGTAATCGGTAAATATTACTTGGAATCTATACAAAAACCATTCATGAGTGAGTAATTAAACGATTATTGTTATGGTCATATGAGCAGAAGTGATGATAAATGGACTGTTTGGCCAGAAGTGTGTTTTCCTACGAAAAATGAACCGAAACATTTATGGAAACACTTCAAAATTTCATCCAGTTGAATTGTTTACAAATGCTTACATTCGAAGCATCTGTTATGAACGGGCATGAGTTAAAATTTCTGAAGTGGACACACTTAAAATAAACTTATTTCTATTGATGAACTTTAAAGATTTACTGATGAAAATTAGTCTTTCTTTTCTTCAAAATTTGAATTTTTCTTTTCAAGAAATATTGAGTAAAAGTTAAGGAATTTTTTTGTGACAGAACTTAAAATAACACACAATTTCAGAAAAAACAAAAGTTTTCCAAAAAAATTTTATAAATATTTTGATTTTATATGATTTAAATACAAATTTTAAATGTTTGATAGTTTAAATCATACTTGATATATTCATATGAACGATGGACATTAATTGGATATTAAACAACTGGAATTTGTATTTAAATCATATAAAATCAACATAATAAATAACGAGGTCATTTAGAAAAAAATTTAATTTTTATAAATATTTTTACATTATTTAAATTTTATTATTACTATTAATTTATTAATAATATTAATTTATTATTATTTTTTTATTATTATCATATTATTATTAATATGATTAAATTATTATAATTATAATTACTAGTATCGCATGTGGTCGAAGTTCGACCATATCAAAAGCGATTTGTCTTTTGTTTTTTTTTAATTTTTGTTGAAAAACGTTTATCAAAGTTAAAAAACATTACATTGATAAATAATTTTGGCTAATAACGTCATGTGTCTATTTACCACTGGGTTCATTGAATGAAATTACTTCATTCTGTTCAGGTTATCAGTTCGAGAGAGACAACAACAATGCCACACAGCCACTGATGTTACACGTACAGTAATTACTGTACTTTACAGTAATTTTGAGCCCCGTACAGGCAAACAGTAATTAGTGAATTAAATAAAGTAATTATGAATTTTTACCCTAAAATCAACGTTTTGTACATTAATTTTATTAAAATGCGCAAAAAGAATTCTTGCGAAAAAACATTATCAACATCTACCTACCTTAACTTTTTAAAGTTATATTCATTTTGGATACTCTACTAATAAACGAATTCAGAAAAAATTGCTTAGCTTTTTTTTTGTTCAATGTGTTACTCAATTAAAGAAAAGATTACCTTTCGATTCTCAGGAATCAAATTGCTTGAAAAGGTCCAGGTACCTTTATGTTTTAAAACAAATACTTCGGTAGTTCCATTATATACACATTTTCCACAAATCATAAAAAAGATAATAAGGGTTCTCATCTAAGCATGTAAACATGTAAACGTGTATAGCATTTAAACTTTTGACGAGCGATAAAGTGTAGATAGCGTAAATATCGATAAAATGGCTGCTGCGGCTGCGACAACATTATGACTTTTCTAAATTTTAAACCTTTTAAAAAACCTTCATTAACATAGAAAAATAAATAAAACGTGTTCAAATTTACTTCAACTACTTCAAAATATGTAATAATTAGCGCCAAAGGCAACCCTCATTCACACACGTATATTTACATGCTAGTTTACACTACAAAATAGGCTCGGAAATGATGTAAACTCACGCCCATACAAATTTTGACAGATAGTTTACGCGCATGTAAGTTCACAAGGTTTACGGGTATGTTACATGCTTAGATGAGAACCCTTAATATTAATGATCTTGAAATAGCATTTCGCTAAGTAAGACATATTAAAAACAATTGATAAAACGGACTTTTTCCCATTTTGGAAACAAACCTGCAATCTTAAAAAAAGAGACGATTTTTGTATGTTTCCGCATTTCAGTAAATTACTAAAATATTTATTTAGTTTGCAACATAGTTCAGCCACAGTGCAGCGAATGCTTTTTATTATTAACTTAAATTAAATGAAAATACGTAATAGATATTAAACACGGAAACACTTAAATGAGTATTGCACACCAAGGTTAGGTTAGGTAACGGTGGCTGAGCCGATAGACGACTCGTACACTTAGGCCAATGCAGGCCCGTTGTGATACCACATGATCTCTTAAAAAAACCTAATAGAGATTTCCCTCCTCAAACCAGTTCGAGCGGATAATGAATTTGAGTATATGCTTGATTTCCAGGCATGAGACTTCGGCAAGTCCGTTTAAAAAGGGAAAGCCCAGAGTTGCCATTCTCCTTTTAGCTAGAGCCGGACATTCGCAGAGGAGGTGCTGAACGCTTTCTACCTCCTCCTCACATCTGCAGCTTCTGCAGAAATCGTTCGATGCAACTCCCAACCGAAGGGCATGCGCTCCGATCAGGCAGTGACCCGTTAGGATTCGTACTATTTTTGACAGGTTTACCCTGCTTAACTCAAGCAGTGAGTTGGTGCGTTTTAAATCGTAGGTAGGCCATGTTAGCTTAGTTATCCTACATGTATCAAGGCGTTCCCAGCGTTCTTGTGCAAGACGTAGGGATCTGTTCTTGCACTGGAGTTTATAGGAGGAAATTGGTATACCAATAAAGTCCTCATTTAAGAGGGTGTTAGAGGTCGTACCCTTCCTTGCCAATTCGTCGGCCAAATTGTTGCCCTCGATATCCCTGTGTCCGGGTACCCATGTGAGGTGAATCCTGAGTAGCCTTGCCATCTCGTTAAGAGATTTGCGGCACTCAGTGAGAGTTTTACTTTTTCCTTCAAGGTCTTTTTGACCTAGAATCCTAGTGGTTTCGTGAATAGCCATCATTTCCGCTTGGTAGACACTACAATAGCTAGGAAGTCTAAAGGACGCTTCGATTTCGAGATCCTGGGAGTAAATACCTCCCCCTACTTGTTCTCGAAGTTTGGATCCATCTGTGAAGATTTTTATGGCGGAGGTTTTAAGGGGGATTTTGTTTGCCCAGTCTAGCCGTGAAGTGATGAAAACTGCATAGTTATTTTCAAGATTTAAGCACGGCACACAGTAGTCTGTTTTGTCGGGTGCAGACGAGTTCAGAATAATTGTGTGGCCGCAGTTGTTACCTATCCAATAACCAGATTCTCTAAGTCTCAGGGCTGCTGTGTTGGCACATTCCCTGGCAAAGATATCGAGAGGAGGAAGGTGAAGCATGACATTGAGGGCGCTAGTTGGTGTTGAGGACAGTGCCCCCGTAATACAAAGACCTGCGCTTCTTTGCACCTTTGCAAACTTCTGAAGTGCGGTTGCCTTATCAAGGGCCCTTCACCATACCAGTGAGCCATACATTAGTATGGGGCGGACAATTGCTGTATAAATCCAGCGTACTATTTTGGGGGAAAAACCCCACTTTTTACCTATAGCTTTTTTACAGGCAAATAGTGCTATGTTTGCCTTTTTAACCCGTTCCGTAATGTTAACATTCCAGATAAGCTTCTTATCCAGGATAACTCCTAGGTATTTCGTGCTATCGCTAAAGAGCAACCTCGTGCCGTTCAGACGCGGAGGTTCTAAGTTGGGGGTTTTATATTTCCTAGTCAAAAGAATGAGATCTGTTTTCTCGGGGTTTACACTTAAACCACACGTGGATGCCCATCTCGAGAGAATTAAGAGTGCTCTCTCCATGAGTTGACAGAGAGTCTGGGGAAACTTTCCGTTAAAAATGATTGCAATATCGTTTCCATAAGCAACAACCCTGTAGCCTTCCCCTTCCATGATGCGCAACAGCTGGTCAACCGTCACGGACCACAGAAGTGGAGACAAAACTCCTCCCTGCGGAGTGCCTCTGCTTACAAACCTACGAGTGGAGGATCCTCCCAGTTCTGAGTTCACCACCCTGCCCAAGAGCATCTGGTGTATGAAGCTCACGAGAAAATCCTCCACCCCCAGTTCCGACAAGGCCGAGGTGACTGCACATGGAAGGACGTTATTGAATGCCCCTGCTATATCTAGAAAAGCAGCAAGTGCGTATTCTTTGTTCTCAAGTGATTTTTCGATGGTAGACACAAGAGAGTGCAGAGCTGTCTCTGTAGATTTGCCTTTAATGTCTTTAATGCCTTTAATTTGCCGCTTTCGGTATAAAGATAACTTTTGTCTCTCCAAGCTGTTGGAATATAGTTAAGGCGTAGGCAACCATAGTAGATTGTCTGAAGTCAGGGTACTATTGCATTGAAGCTATAGTGGAGTTGAGCTGGTATAATGCCATCGGGACCTGGAGATTTATAAGGTTGGAATGAATAGATCGCCCATTTTAACTTCTCCTTGCTGGTCAGTTGCTCAATCTGTTGAGGCATAAGGTCGCAGGGAAGTGTTTGAAAGCTGGAAATGTCAGAGTAAACATTACCAGGAAAATGCGCATCCATGAGTATATCTAGGGTTTCGATGCATGAATCCGTCCAGGTGCCATCTTCCTTTTGAAGAAAGCTTGGTACTGTCGGGGATTTCGATAGTATTTTCCTGAGCCTTGAAGCCTCGGAAGTACCCTCTATTTCTGTGCAGAAGGAGGACCAAGAGGCCCTCTTTGCTTTTCTGATTGCAGTTTTGTAAATGCCTAGTTTAGACTTATAGCTATTCCATGAGTCCTCACTATTGCTACGCCTTGCGTAGATTGCACACCAAAGCTTTAATAAAAAATTGTGATTGTAGCATTACCGTTCTTGAAGATACTCACTTCCAATCTCTTAACAAAAGCTTGTATAACACAGTGACGCAATATTCAACTTTTTGACTCCAGACAAAAAATCACTTATCCCAGCCGAAAGTACTCGATGATAGGAGAAAAGTGATTTCTGGATTTTGCTAGATTGGTTGCCGTTCGTTTTTTTATGAGATTTTGACAAATACGCATTTATTTTGTTGTTTCGTATATAAAAAACGAAAATAAAAAAAAAATTGCAAAATCCGTATCAAGGAGTGGTCGTAGAAGTTGGTATGTACTAAAAAGTTGTTCATAATTTTATAGGCGACATTTCTTTGTTTGGTAAAATTTTCAATAGTTCAAGAACTGTAGTCGAAAAACGGAAAAAATCGGTGAAAAAAGTGGTAATTTTTTCGGCATTTTTGGGGTTTTGAGCATGAAGATGAAATTTTTCCGACTTAATATATTCAGCATTTTTGTTGGCCGAGTCAAGAGCTACAACTTTGCTGAAGACTGCAAATAAAAATTCACAGCATTTTTCGAGCTATGGCCATGCGAAAAATAGAAGAAAATTGCAAAAAAGTGCTCAAATCCAATTTGGCGAAAAAACTATAGAGGCTCATAAAAAACGAACGGCAACCAATCTAGCAAAATCCAGAAATTACTTTTCTCCTCTCATCGAGTACTTTCGGCTGGGATAAGTGATTTTTTGTTTGGAATTTTTGTGTTGTGTTGTGTAATCACCATGTAGACAAATAGTATGCAATACATACATATCTGTTCCGACAAGGAATAACAGCTAAGTGTAAGTTCAATGTTTCGATAAATTTTGCTTTAAAGTTTTCGATCTCCATATAAGTTCTAAGAAAGGCAGTTTTCTTTTTGTGTGATAATTTTGGCTTTAATCACGCTATAATCGCTCGATTTTGTGTGTGTACGGAACTATATGCGTGGAACACATCTCCATCATTAGCTCAACTTTGACTTAACTCGACTTTAGCGGTTATTCCTTTAACACCAAAAAAATCTTTAAATTCAATTTTTTATAAATCTAAAGAATATGTTCATAAATATACCGTATAAAAACAAAAAATTAAACTGCATGTTAATAAATCAGTCTATGTTAAATACTTTAAGACATATCGCTCATTTGCTCGAATAACTTCATAACTCAAAAAGAGTCATTTTGTATGAAACGCATTTAAAATTTTCAATTGACTCACACCTTGCATGAGGTAGAGATAGAGGCATTTTCTCTTCCCACGCGGAGAATATTAAAAAAATAACATGAAATTTTTACACAATATGAAGCATGATATAAAGAACAATTCGTTTGTGAGTTATGACGTTATTGAAGCAAATGAGCAATATGTATGTTACAAAACTATTTAAATTATAACTGCTTTTGTTACTTAACTTTTTAACTTTATTGAAATATTTTTGATTTTCTAAGTATAAGTAATGCTTTTTTATGAATACTTGCGTTTTTGTTCTTTTTAAAAAGTATAGTAAATTTTACTGTTTTACACTGTACTGCTTTTACAGCATAGTAATTTCACTGTAAAAACTGTTTTACAGTAAAAATTTACTGTACGGTACAGTATTCAGACAAATTTGATGTAACATCACTGCACACAGCTCTGTTAAATTGTTCTGAGTCACTCTCTTCTCTCTCGTGTATGCTACAGCAACGATGTTCAACAGAGCTGTGTTGCTATTGGTTTGCACTGTCCCATTGGGAAAAAAGGTTTTTTTACATTTGCTCAGTCTTACCTATCTTAATGACAACTTATTCGAATAAAAATTATATTCTGCAAATATACTCGAAAATACCTATCCAACGATGTAAGATTTATGTGAATATGCTGCCGTTAACACGGATAAAATGGTACCACAATTTTTTTGTTTGCGTAATAATATATAGATAATAATTATTTTTATTTATAAGCACATAGAAACTTAACCAACGTCTCTAACAGAGAAAACCAAATTTTTACACAGAACTGTTCTGTTAAAACTACGCAACATTATTAACATTATTGTCAAAGCTGTAAAGTCAGAATACATATTCAAAGTTTTAACTACAACTGAATAACAACATCAGAATGCATTTAATGTATGCAAAATTGAATCCTAAACAAAATTTCTAATTCACATTCAATTTTAAAAAATTCAGTAATTATTAATTTTATTTATTCGTTTCAATTTATCAATTAATTATTCATATTAATGCTATTCACAAAGAATGTCAGATTTTTCAATGATTCTTTTTTATCCATTATTCCGTTTTTATTCCTTATTTATTTGTTGTTAATTTTGTATTCATTATTCATTTGTTATTCATTACTAATTTGTTATTTATTACTCATTTTTTATTTCAAAAGTGAATAACAAATTAATAATGAATAAAAATATAATTTTGAATAAAACCTTAATATTGAATAACAAATAAATAATAATTTAAAAACTAATAAAAAAATTACTCTATAAGGAAATAAATAAAATTAATTAAAAACAATGTTGTTTTTAATAGTTCTAAAACAATATTATTTTTTTTAAATTATATTTGAGTATAATGTGAATTACAGCTTAGTATGCTGTAGAAGAAATGCATTGCGTTTTTTGGTAGCAGCTTGAAAGGCGAAAAGATAGCGAAAAGGTAGCGAAATTTTGTATGCGTTGGTTAGTACGCTGTTGAACCAAAAATTTGTTCTATGCATCTGTTTGCAACTATGATGGGAGAGTTAAAATGTAAAAATTTTGCTGTCTTTTATATAGCTTAGGATGCTGTAGGAACGGAAAATTTTTAGGCATCCAAATCTACACGCGAAATTTAAGTGTAGACTCAACACTAACACATACTTACTATAAGCTGTTTGTTGAATGTGTTATTTGAACATTACCCAGTGGGCAAATGCATCAGTCCGAAGGCCTTTAAACAGGCCAAATTTGTCAGTACTTCCGTAATCACTATGCTCAAAAGCGCTTCAGAAAGGTCTTTTTTGACAATGCATTCTTTAAGTACTATTTTCATAAGGCCTTTTTATTGCACTTCATATGTTATGCCTTGAAAAGGTGCTCTCTCAGCAGGTCTTTAAAATAGCTTTGATTCGTTTATATTAAACATGCCTTTTGCACTCCTTGTATTTTTTGTATGTAATTGGAACATTTTTTATCTACTGATCATTGTGAATTGCGGGTTGAATTATTTTCCTTACATAATAAACACCCTAAATATTATATCACCCCCGGGCGGCGCCGGGGATTCCAGCTAGTAATAATATAATTTTTAGACATATTTCTAATATTTAAAACGTTTTATACAATAAATAAAAACAGGTTACAACGCTCAATTAATCATCGCAGGGAAATAAGAAAAACTTCTTTCGTTGCGATGTAGTAGCGATGATAGAAGCAGTATTGACACCAAATAAACCACTTTAAACAGGCCTTTTTTTAAGGAGGCCTAACAGAATTGACCAGTGGGTATTGTTGAATGTTAAATTTCCACGCCAATTAAACGTACGGACATATAAAAGACAGAGAAATTTTGACATTTTAACTCTCCAATCACGGTTGTGAACTTAGCTGTATTGAACAAATTTTTCGGTTCAACAGCATACTAACCAACAAAAAAAAAATGTCGCTACCTTTTCGCTGCCAAAAACGCAATGCCTTTCTTACGGAATATTTATTTTCGCTTATGTCGGTACATTTAATTGGCGTGGAAATTTGACATTACTTAATAACCCAGTTGGAAATGGCAGGAGTTTGAAGCACTACTAGCAGGCCTTCATATGGATTTCGAAGTACTTTTACACTCATATCCAAGTATACTTTATTTTATCTATGAAACGAGAAAATTTTTCAGGCCTTCCGACATCTTATCCACTCGCCCACCGCAGCTCTTAATAAAATTAAGCTTTTTTTGCATCATTACAAATGAAAGTAAGCTCTCGGGAGCGCGGGTTCGAGACTTAGCTCGGACAAAAAATAAATAGTTTTTTTTATTTTTTTTAAAATCTGCATTTCTTACAAATTTTTCTGTTCATTTAAATTTTTTTTTTAATTTTTTTGTAAAATTTCTTCATACAAAAATATAAGAAAAGACTTGGAATTTTTCCATATAATTATTTTCATATAATATGATATGTAATGTGCTAGATTAGAGGAGACCTGGGTTCAAGAATAAACTCGGAAATTACTGTACTGTAAAAACTGTTTTACACTGTACTGTTTTTACTGTACAATTACTAGGCGAAATTACAATGCTGTTAAAGCAGTAGTGTATTTTTTGTTTTTTAAAAATTTTGTTTTCTTAAATTGTTCTGATCATTTTCATATAAAATAATATGAAAAAACTCAGAACCTTCAAAAGGTAGGCCTTACAGAAGCACACATCAATGCAGTGGTCGTGGAAGGTGTGACGCTAATAATAACTGTTCTAGTATGACTTCTTTTACGGAGCACTCGCTTAATTGCCTGCTGGGAATGTTCAACTAACACCTTCAACAAACATGATAAGTATGTGTTAGTGTTGAGTCTACACCAAAATTTAGCGTGTAGAATTAAATGTCTAAATATGTTCGTTCCTACAGCATACTAAGCTTGATAGAGACACCCACTTCAGCTTATCTCACTCTGCTGCTCAGACAGAGCTGCGGACGCACTTAGCAAATTCTCAAACCAAGGTGCGGGCAAAGACTATGTGTAAGGGCAAAAGTGATTTATTCAGTATTAAAATTTGCAACTAATCCTTTTATTTATGAACTAAAATAAGGAAAAGCATGTATACAATCACTTTACTGCTTTAAATAAAAGTTACAAGTTCTTACTAGTCAAGCGTTCACGTAATCGAAAAACTTGCAACGAGTGAGGAAAACGAGAACGTAAAAAAATAAGAGCTCGCTTGTAAGAACTTGTCAGTGATGGCATTGTAAGGAAAAATTGTAAAGGCTGATTCACTGACTACCTTCAGCAAGTTTTGTTTTCGTTTGAATAAATTTTCTCATTCAATGTTATTGGTTTTGTTCGTTATATATATTTACAAAAATTGGTCTCAACACTCTTGTCTAATGGTAAAATTAGAAAAATGTTCTCATACCCACAACAAAATATATAAATAGAAATCTAGTGGGACAATAATTTTGAAACGTGATGTATTTTACCTTAACTCACCATTTAGAGCATCACTAAATTTTCAAACACTGTCTTTTCGCTTTCTGATTTTTAATTTTCCACTTCCATTGACACTTTATCCAAGTTTATGAGTTTGCAAATTATCCACTCCAAGAATTTAAAAAATGTACTTGATACACTTGACTTTAAAGTAAAAAATATCCCAAAGTATCATTAATTTAGGAATTTTAGCGATTAATTTAAGCGAAACTTTAGTTAAAAACATTAAAGGTAAACCATTTCTTCATATAGAAATACGGCAATTAAATAATATCTTAAACTTGAATTTTTTTTTTGTTAGTTATCCTTAGAATTATTCGTATATCTTTCGTTAGTCCTTATATCTTTCTTATTATAAATATATAGCAGTCTCACAAAAAAAAATAACAAGCTGACAGGGTGCAACAACATGTTATGTCATGTCATTTACAATTTGGTTCTGTGAATTTTCTTGACTATACAACTAGTTTTATATTTGATATTTTCATTTATGCACTGATATCACAAAGCTGTCATATGAATTGAAAAATCATTCAATAAAGTTTGACTTTCCATTGAAGTTTAACTGAAATGCTGTGAAATGGAAAATATATTAATCTACCTTTTTTGATATCAAATAAGCATTGACTTTTAGTGCAGTTTCAAGCTGAAATTTTCATAGTTATAATAAAATAAGCCTATATGACAGAAAAAAAAGCACATAGGCAGTTTATGGTAATCCTAGTAAATTGATATTTAAATCCAAAAATAATCTATAGTGATAAAACTAATTTCTGTTTGTTTGTTTGTTTGGCCTTTATAGAAGTCTAAGCGGCTTAACGGATTTCGCTCAAACTTAAAATATGTATACCTTATTAAGTGCATTCTAACTGAAAATTTAACATACTTATTTTTTTGGCACGCCTCCTCTGAAATTTTTCAACTAACGGTAATTTTGTTATTATAAAACTTTTTAGTATCGGAGATTTTTGTGCATTTAATTTTAAAAATTTTTTGGTATTTTGACATCAAAACTTTCTTGAACAAATATATAACGAAAACTCATTTGAAATTGTATTTAAACATTTAATAAGCGACATATATCTTGCCCGCTTTCAACGCTTCAAAGCAAATAATGTTACTCATACGCTATGTTGTTCGAATATTTTTGGAAGCGATTTTTTCATATTCATTTATTCAGCAAAGCTGTTGGCCAGAATAATCGAAAGAGTTTTGCCCAAAAAACAAAAATTAAAATCCTAATGGTTCAAGAGTTATCAACATGAAAATGAGTGTATATCTTAAGTAATTTTTGAAATATCAGTGGTCACAAGGAATAACGACTAAACTCAAAGTATCGTAAAAAAACAATATTTAATTGCACGAACTACGAACCATTTTTTTGAAATATATGAACCGTTACAAACAAAATATGTGCAGATATATGTGATGATCAATTCCAGGTAAAAAATGGATATCTGCATACTTAAAAAAATTGACAATAAAGTAAATTCTATATCGCTTTTTTACGATATTTTGAGTTCTTTAAAAAAAATGTTGTTCCTTAATGTTCTGTAAAGCTTAGTATGCTGTAGGAACGAAAAAAAATTTTCATAAGAAAAACATTGAGATTTTTGACAACGAACAGGCAGCGAAATTTTTTTTCGCCAGCTAGTACGCTGTAGAAGCGAAAATTATTGCTTTGTTGCCAAATTTCCATTCGTGAGTGGAGAGTTGGAATATCAAAATTTTGCTGTCGATTATGTGCCCGTACATTTTATTGGCGCGAAAATTTGCCAATCAACAATAAAAAGTAAGCAGTAAGTATGTTTAAGTGTTGAATTTGTTATTTAACAAATTTATTGTTGCATTTATATAGTTTATTAATGTGTAGTCTTGATTTTTATAGGATATAAAATTGCAGTAATAAAAATATGAATCTGTCAATCAGAACAGCAAGTGCTTTTTCTCCTCACAAAAATTTTGACTCTACACCAAAATTTCGCGTGTAGAGTTATATGTCCAAAAATTTTCGTTCCTACAGCATACTAAGCTTAAAGTGGTAAAACAAATGTCACCACGTGATTCTTTATACCAAAATTAAGTGTAAAACGTTTAAATTATCAAATATAGAGAAAAAAATATGCAATAAAGCGCACAGTGTAGCTCATCTCAAAGAGAATATTATATAATAATTTTGTTATTTGTTTTCTACATACTATTAATTAATTAATTAATTTAAATATTATGTAATTAATAAAATTATAGCAGATTTTAATAGTTATATTAACTAAGTAAATATTGTAAATGTATAAAATGCAACCTAAACTAAATGGTGTCAATAAAGCAGTGCTTCCTAATTTAGGAAGCATTTAGGTAGCTCGAGAATTTTCTAAGTTATTTAGAATGCACTGCCTTATCGACACCATTTCGTTTAAGTCGCATTTAGATCAATTTTCACACAGCCTTAGTCGTGAAAAGTATGCTCGAAAATGTTCTTAGCTCTTCTTAGCACTGCATTACCAACACTGTTAAAATAATTTAGAAAAGTCGGTAACTGTTAGTTTAGTTCTTTTCGCACACAGCCTAAACTTGCAGCAAAACACATAATGGCACTTCCTGCACTGTTCTTGCAGTTTTTTCAGCTGTGTTTATGTCGATCAACTGCTTACGTCGATAATATTTTAACAGATTGCTGTGTATACTAAATTGAAAATTAAAAAGCAACTCTTTTCTTAACTTACACCTTTTTGCTAATTTACATTAAGAAAAGACTGTACAATTTTTCGCATATAAAATTAATTCTGAAGATTTAAGAAATTGCATCAACTATCAGCATCAGTTTATTTTATTTTTTATTTAAGACACAAACCAATTGTTATTTTCCATCTTAAAAAACTGCTAGAAAATTTAGGAAGTTTGGTGTCCATTTTCTTTTTTTTTTATAAATTTTTTATAATTTTATAAAATTTTTACCAGTAACCAATAAATTCAGTTTGAAACTAAAAAACAATTTTTGATTGTGAAAAAACACTGATAAAATTATTCCTTCGTTAAAAAAAGCACGGTAAATTTATAAAAATTTTTGAAAGTGGTCTTAAACTTAAAAACAAAATTAATCGAGAAGTGTTTATTAAAATGTTTATATAAATTACTCTCGAGTTACACCGGGTATAGCAGCCAGTCTACTATAAAATTCTCTGGAAGCAAAGCAAATGTTGTGTAAAACAATTTTGCTGCCAAAAAAAAAAAATGCATTCATCCTACATTTTGTTTTTACTCATACATCTGTGTATTCGATGAAAGCTCTGAAAAATACAGAAATTGCATTTCTCTTTGTTTTCAAATAATTGAAATATACAAATGGTTAAATTTTGTATGCATATATTTTAGTAGATATTTTATGCAGTGTTGATGCTCGTTTCTGGGTAAAACAATTCCGAAGAGATTTGTTATCCTTCATGTTCCTTCTGCGGTTTTCGTGCTCAGTTTATACAAAGAGCAGTTAAGTTATCCTTTGCTATTGCAAAATATTTTCATTTAAAAATATATATTCATTTTCTCTTCAAAAGACCGTATCTTTGGGCATAGCTCAGTTTAAGTTTTGATAAATTTTTTAAGTATAATGTAATTGAATTCAACTTCTTGTCTGCCAAGAATAACGAGATGGCATTAAAAGCATGGCATTCATTACCTTGGTTACATAAATTATAATAAAGTTTATTCATGCTTTGAATATTATATTCAAATTAACTTTGTTCCCACGTTAAAATACCTGTAATCTGAATTTAGCGTCTCCCCACAAATTGTTGGATTATTTCTCGTTCAAAGATAAAATCTTATGAAATATCTTTGCATAAAATTGTTTGCTTTAATGTTGAACAAGTAAGTGTCTTCTTTTTTTATACTTTTCGTCATAGCAGCGGTTTACTGTGCAATTAAGTGCTTCTACTTAATTTTAATAATGATTTATTTTAGAACTGACACACAGTAAATAATTCATTTAATCTCTTTAACCTATAGTCCTTGCGGAAACTTTCAAGGGCTTCCTCGCCCATTCCACTGGTCAATAGAAAGCACAGCCTGTGCAATAATTTAACCCATATGAATAAGATAACACACTTTGCCTTATATGAGGTAAAAGCACAAAATTTCTTTGGCATCAATTCTATGCCAATAATGAATGTGTTAGTAAAATATATCAAAACATATAAATAATTAAAAAAAAACAAAATGCAAAATAGAATAATTATTACGTTAAATAATTGCTAAAGCGCAGTCAAAGTAAAAACTTTGATGCTTTTGCTAATTTGGCAGCAGCAATTAAAACCCTGAACAATAGTATGCATCGAAGTCATGAAATAACATTTAACCCCGTAACGCCTAAAGGTGCGAAAATCGAACTCCTCCCCTTTCCGTACAATTTTTTGCTTCACTAGACCAGCTCTTTACCCTCCGTAAATATTCGTACTCTTACACTGGACACTCTGTATATGTATATATTTTTGTCTTGTTTGTATAGAAATTTGAATGGTTCGATAAATTTTCATCAGATTAACATAAATACTTACAATACAAATGGTACAAAAACGCCAAATTAACAATCAATAAAAATTTTTACGAAATATTCTAAACACTAGCAGTTTTCACTATTACTGATACTTTCTAATCGTACACCGACAAACAAACGTGAACTTGTCCTTCCATGGCGATCGGTTTTTTGACAGATACATAAATTTGTTTTGTTTGCACAACAAAAGCAATAAGAAGCAGTAAGCTGAAGCAAAGTGAATTCAGCGAACAACAACAACTTGTGTATGGAAATATTTTTTCAACTAATTTATAAACTAAATAGAATTTTGAAATTTTGGCTTCGTTAGGAAATAATATAAGAGGCGTAGAACAGTTTATAAAAAAACAATTTTAAAATCGGTCAACTCATTTAGAAGTTATGCTCTGTCTAACATTTTTCAAGCAAGCTGTTCTATGGGAGCTTCGCTTGCCAAAATGTTCGTAATTACTCTAGACACACAACTGCATTCTTAGAGATAAATGGGAAGTTTCAAATTATATGGAGAATTTTAAAACAAAACTCAGTTTTATTAATAGTCGGTATTAAAAAAGAGATTTTTAGCCATAAATTTTGATTGGAAAGGGATATTGGGGTAATTTTTTCACATAAATTATTTTTGAGACTTGATTGTTTTGTAAAAAATATAAAAACAACATTTTGGAAAAAATTAATTTCTCGAAAAAAATCAAAGGGAAAAACATGTGGTTTTTTGTCATAACTCCCAAACCATACATCCTCTAAGGACGATTTATGCACCAAAATGTTTGTCATTAAAATATCCATACGACTGCATTCTTAGAAAAATATTTTCTTTTCAGGAATCTTAGTTTTCTACGTCATTTTTTGTAATTTTCTACTTTTTTTCATTTTTGGCCATAAATCCTAAATCATAAAACCCAAAAAGACGATTTATGCACCAAATTCTTCGTCAAGTTTTTGCCTACAAGACTGAATTCTTGGTAAAATTCTCAAAATTATGCATCATGTTAATTTCTTATGTCCTTTTTTGTGAATTTCTTATTTTTTATTTTTTCGCCATAAAATTCGTCCTAAAATCCAAACTTCACCTCTGACAAGGACGAATTATGCATCAAAATGATCACCATGACATCGTCCTTAAGGGAGGTACTTCTTTGTTGAAATGCATTTTGCTCTATCTCTTGTAGCTTAGGAGTTGTAGAACACTTTTTGGAGTGGTAGTTGGACAAAAACATGTGGCTTTTTCGTCATAACTCCCAAATCATACATCCTCCAAGGACGATTTATGCACCAAAATATTTGTCATTAAAATGCCCACACGACCGCATTCTTAGAAAAAATATTTTCTTTTCAGGAATCTTAGTTTTTTACGTCATATTTTGTGATTTTCTACTTTTTTCGTTTTTGGCCATAATTCCTAAATCATACATCCTAAAAGGACGATTTATGCACCAAAATGTTTGTCATTAAAATACCCACATGACTGCATTCTTAGAAAAAATGTTTTTTTCAGGAATCTTAGTTTTCTACGTCATTTTTTGTGATTTTCTACTTTTTTTCGTTTTTGGCCATAATTCCTAAATCATAAAACCCAAAAAGACGATTTATGCACCAAATTGTTCGTCGAACCTCTGCCTACAAGACTGCATTTTTGGAAAAATTCTCAAAATTATGCATCATGTTAATTTCTTATGTCCTTTTTTGTGAATTTTTTATTTTTTATTTTTTCGCCATAAAATTCGCCCTAAAATCCAAACTTCACCTCTGACAAGGACAAATTATGCATCAAAATGATCACCATGGCATCGTCCTAAAGAGGGGGGGGGGGTACTTCTTTGTTGAAATGCAATTTGCTCTATCTCTTGTAGTTTAGGAGTTGTAGAACACTTTTTGGAGTGGTAGTTGGACAAAATTATGTGGTTTTTTCGTCATAACTCCCAAACCATACCCTTGTTGTTTTGATGACAAAAACAGTAAAATAATAACTCCTAAACCATACATCCTAAAAGGACGATTTATGCACCAAATTGTTCGTCAAATCTCTGCCTACAAGTCTGCATCCTTGGAAAAATTCTCAAAATTATGCATCATGTTAATTTCTTATGTCCTTTTTTGTGAATTTTTTATTTTTTTTTTTTCGCCATAAAATTCACCCTAAAATCCAAACTACACCTCTGACAAGGACGAATTATGCATCAAAATGATCACCATGGTATCGTCCTTAAAAGGGGTAATTCTTTGTTGAAATGCATTTTGCTCTATCTCTTGTAGTTGAGGAGTTGTAGAACACTTTTTGGAGTGTTAGTTTGCCAAAAACATGTGGTTTTTTTTTGTCATAACTCCCAAATCATACATCCTTCAAGGACGATTTATGCACCAAAATGTTTGTCATTAAAATACCATACGACTGCATTTTTTTGAAAAAATATTTTTTTTTCAGGAATCTAAGTTTTCTACGTAATTTTTTGTGATTTTCAATTTTTTTTCGTTTTTTGGGCATAACTCCTAAATCATACATCCTAAAAGAACGATTTAATCACCAAATTGTTCGTCAAGCCTCTGCCTACAAGACTACATCCTTGGAAAAATTCTCAAAACTATGCATCATGTTAATTTCTTATGTCCTTTTTTGTGAATTTCTTATTTTTTATTTTTTCGCCATAAAATTCGTCCTAAAATCCAAACTTCACCTCTGACAAAGACAAATTATGCATCAAAATGATCACCATGGCATCGTCCTTAAGGAGGGGGGGTACTTCTTTGTTGCAATGCAATTTGCTCTATCTCTTGTAGTTGAGGAGTTGTAGAACACTTTTTGGAGTGGTAGTTGGACAAAAACATAAGGCTTTTTCGTCATAACTCCCAAATCATACATCCTCCAAGGACGATTTATGCACCAAAATGTTTGTCATTAAAATACCCACACGACTGCATTCTTAGAAAAAAATATTTTTTTCAGGAATCTTAGTTTTCTACGTCATTTTTTGTGATTTTCTACTTTTTTCGTTTTTTGGCCATAACTCCTAAACCATACATCCTAAAAGAACAATTAATGCACCAAATTGTTCGTCAAGCCTCTACATCACGGTAATATCTTATGTCCTTTTTTGTGAATTTATTATTTTTTATTTTTTCGCCATAATTTTCGCCCTAAAATCCAAACTTCACCTCTGACAAGGACAAATTATGCATCAAAATGATCACCATGGCATCGTCGTTAAGGGGAGGGGGGGTAATTCTTTGTTGAAATGCACTTTGCTCTATCTCTTGTACACTCACAGAACTAAACCCATTGCCGCAACCGAAAAATTGCCCTACTAACTTTGTCGATTGTCGGCAATTTTCTAAATGCAATTGCCACAATCGCCAATTTCCCAATTGAGCTAATTGCGTCATTCCGTTGCGAGAACAGAACTGCAGACAAGCTTTTGAGCCATTCGGTTGTGCACAACGAACTGTTTGTTATATGAACCGAGTCTTCCCATCGTTTCGACTTACGAGTGTGAAAAATAAACGATGAAAATAAACATGCTTTGTTGCTGCTAATTTTGCAAATTTGTATATTTTTAAGAAGAAATAAATTAGATTTATTTCAACTGCACAAGTTTTATTTATTAAACATTGAATCACTTCACTTTGAATACTTAACCAACCACTTGCAGCGAGAAAACCGACCGAACCATAAACAAAGGCGCGACGAGCAACATAGCGAGTGTAAAAATCAAACGACGGAAACAAGGATTGCTTTGTTGTTTCTTAATGTACATTTGCAGTTATTTAAGAAGAAATTAATTTAATAAATACAGACTGCACAAGTTATATATATTATATATTAGATAAAATATAATTTTTAAATTATTCCTTTACCTAAAAACACTTCAACAACTTGCACCGAGAACACACACTAGAAATCAACCGAATACTGAACAAAAGAGGAACGAGCAACTCAGCGAGCGTGAAAAAAGCGACGGTTGTGGTTAAGGTGACCACATGTAAGTTATTTTTATTGACTATTCGTCTGTTGCAATTGACTTTGGTGGCGGTGCAACTGAATATTGAAACATCGTTGCAATTCGGTGGTAACGCAAGAAAAATTCTATTGACAGAATTAATAATGCGGATATTTCAACTACTCCTTTTATCCGTAAATCTGTAATTGTACTGGTCAGTTGTTTTGGATAAATTGAGATTGCTTAGACGGGAAGTAAGTTGAAATGACAAATTCCATTCAGTTCTTACAACTACAGCATAAATATTGAATTTTAACCAAATTGTTATTTAGGCATGAAGTTACAATAATAAAATAAGCATTTACGTCAGCTGAAAGTCGATTATGCTTATTTAATTACAGTTAAATAAACAGAGTTTTAATTGAAACAAACACTTTATGAGTACCACACTTAAAATGTATTTACTATAACCTAACGCCAACAAATTATTTTTGTGAGTGTAGTTTAGGAGTTGTAGAACACTTTTTGGAGTGGTAGTTGGACAAAAACGTGTGGTTTTTTCGTCATAACTCCCAAACCATACCCTTGTTGTTTTGCTGAAAAAAAAGTAAAATAATTTTTGCGCTTAGCTGGAAGAATTTTTGCAAATAAATGCTATGTCATATGAAAGGTAGCCAGATGTGCAATTTTTAATTAATTTAATTTTTACAACAACAGCAATTTTTGAGTCATTTTTTTTGATTAAAAGTCAATATATTGCACCTTTTTTCACATAATGATAAAACATATATACACTGACTTAACGGTACAGTTCAACCTATTTTTGTGAAGTGATTTTAGTGAACTTTTAAATAAAAAAAATTTGAATGAAATATATTAATGGACAGCGGAGATATTTGCATCGAAAGACCAAACTTTGATTTTCATGTCGTTTTTTTCTCATTCTTTGGCAACGATGTTTTATGAAAAAGTCGTTGTACTCAAAATTTCTCCAATTTTGAAGATATGTGAGTGTTTTTGATGTCAAAATTACAGAAATTTTTCAAAATTAAATACACAAAAATCTCCGATGCTAAAAAGTTTTATAATAACAAAATTACCGTTAGTTGAAAAATTTCGGAGGGGGAGTGGCAAAAACTAAGTATGTAACATTTTAAGTTGGTATGCACTTAATATGTATACTTAGTTTGAGCGAAATCTGTTGAGCCGTTTAGATTTGTATAAAGGCCACACAAACAAACAGAAAATTAGTTTTATTGCTATAGATAGTCAATTGTATGAAAAATTAGATTTTTAGCCATAACTTTTAATTGGAAAGAGATATTGGGGTCATTTTTTCACATAAACTATTTTTGAGACTTCAATTTTTTGTAAAAAATATAATAAAATATTTTGGAAAAAATTAATTTCGCGTAAAAAATCAAATTTTTGATGACAAAAACAGTAAAATAATTTTTGCGCTAAGCTGGAAGAATTTTCGCAAATAAATGCTATGTCATATGAAAGGTAGTCATATTTGCTATTTTTAATTGATTTCATGTTTACAACAACAACAACAATTTTTGAGTCATTTTTTGAGTAAAAAGTCAATTTTTGGACCTTTTTTGACATAATCATAAAACATATATACACTGACTTAACGGTACAGTTCAACCTATTTTTGTGAAGTGATTTTAGTGAACTTTTGAACAAAAAAAAATTTGAATGAAATATATTAATGGACAGCGGAGATATTTGCATCGAAAGACCAAACTTTGATTTTCATGTCGTTTTTTTCTCAGTCTTTGGCAACGATGTTTTATGAAAAAGTCGTTGTACTCAAAATTTCTCCAATTTTGAAGATATGTGAATGTTTTTGATGTCAAAATAATAAAAAAATTTTAAAATTATATATACAAAAATCTCTAATACTAAAAAGTTTTATAATAACAAAATAACCGTTAGTTGAAAAATTTCAAGGGGGGCGTGGCAAAAACTAAGTATGTAACATTTTAAGTTGGGATAAGCTTAATATGTGTACCTAGTTTGAGCAAAATCCGTTGAGCCGTTTAGATTTGTATAAAGGCCAAACAAACAAACAAACAGAAAATGAGTTTTATTTATATAGATAATTACAGATTTAAAAGTCTAAAATTCCTTTAAAATGAATAAAAGTTACATTGTATGTTATATTTTGAAGTTTAAGTTATAGTTACATAACTAAAAGTTATAGTTGTTAACTATTTTTACTTTTAGTTATGTTTTACGTTGTTTGTAACTTTTATAAGTTAAATGCAAATTTTATAAAAGAAATCTAATATACAAAAAATTTGTAAAAAAGTATTAATGACTTCAAATGAGTATTTTTATTAGCTGTTAGTTTTAAATTGACAAAAAAATATGTATATAAATTTGCTAACACGGATTTTTTATGTCGCATTAGTGGATTTTTACTCTCCTTAGGCTGGCATCACTGGTTTCAGCTGTGAAATTATAAAAGATTATTCGCCAGTATAACAGTTTCATAGCAGTGGCGCTAAATACCTCACATATTTTTAGGCATATGCTGAAATTAAGAAGGGAAGAGGCACCATAACAACAACAATTATATGCAAACTTTAACTTGCTATAACTTACAAAATATAAATTTTTAAGAAATTTAAAGTCCAGTTTGCACATATCCAGGTTTAGATCTGTAAACCTACCAAAGCACACTAAATTTATTAAGATTGGACTTGTTAAGTACCTTTGGCCGTACAAAATTAGATATATATATATAAGAAGAATAGGTTACATTTTCTTTATGTGTATTCTGGACTCCTTTATGCCCTCTTTCCCCCCCTAGAACAAATCCTGTGGACGCCTTTGACTCATGCTGTTTGGAAAAGCAGTAGCCATATTTCAAGTTTGTTGAACTTAGGGTAAATTTTTCAGTGCGAGTACTAAACTAAGGTTAACTCACTAAAAGCGAACATTTAAGCTCGGTTAAGGCACAAAAGAAATACAAAATACAAAATTTTAAGTCAATATAACATCAACGAATGGTATCCGAATTCAGCTAAACCTAGTTTAAATGTCCAATTTTGGTGAGTTAACCTCAGTTTAATTTGCCTAGAGCTTAAGCTTGCACTGAAAAATTGACCCTTTAAGGTAAGTGAGTTATATTTTTAGCATTTCTACTGCTTCTACGATTAGTGCTAAAATGTAAGAGAGCTAAAAGTTCTGGAGAATCGAATACACCGGTTATAAGTTATTGTAAATAGACAATATCAGCAAGATTGCATTTTTAATAGTTTTACACGATCCTTATCGATCGATACGTATTCATACTCAAACCCCCAACTCCCCCTCTCCCCCTCTCCCCCTCTCCCCCTCTCCCCCACTGGAATATCCTATCTACGGACATGTCTCAAGTTCACTTTTGCGTGTGTGTGTGTGTGTGTGTGTGTGTGTGTGTGTGTGTGTGTGTGTGTGTGTGTGTGTGTGTGTGTGTGTGTGTGTGTGTGTGTGTGTGTGTGTGTGTGTGTGTGTGTGTGTGTGTGTGTGTGTGTGTGTGTGTGTGTGTGTGTGTGTGTGTGTGTGTGTGTGTGTGTGTGTGTGTGTGTGTGTGTGTGTGTGTGTGTGTGTGTGTGTGTGTGTGTGTGTGTGTGTGTGTGTGTGTGTGTGTGTGTGTGTGTGTGTGTGTGTGTGTGTGTGTGTGTGTGTGTGTGTGTGTGTGTGTGTGTGTGTGTGTGTGTGTGTGTGTGTGTGTGTGTGTGTGTGTGTGTGTGTGTGTGTGTGTGTGTGTGTGTGTGTGTGTGTGTGTGTGTGTGTGTGTGTGTGTGTGTGTGTGTGTGTGTGTGTGTGTGTGTGTGTGTGTGTGTGTGTGTGTGTGTGTGTGTGTGTGTGTGTGTGTGTGTGTGTGTGTGTGTGTGTGTGTGTGTGTGTGTGTGTGTGTGTGTGTGTGTGTGTGTGTGTGTGTGTGTGTGTGTGTGTGTGTGTGTGTGTGTGTGTGTGTGTGTGTGTGTGTGTGTGTGTGTGTGTGTGTGTGTGTGTGTGTGTGTGTGTGTGTGTGTGTGTGTGTGTGTGTGTGTGTGTGTGTGTGTGTGTGTGTGTGTGTGTGTGTGTGTGTGTGTGTGTGTGTGTGTGTGTGTGTGTGTGTGTGTGTGTGTGTGTGTGTGTGTGTGTGTGTGTGTGTGTGTGTGTGTGTGTGTGTGTGTGTGTGTGTGTGTGTGTGTGTGTGTGTGTGTGTGTGTGTGTGTGTGTGTGTGTGTGTGTGTGTGTGTGTGTGTGTGTGTGTGTGTGTGTGTGTGTGTGTGTGTGTGTGTGTGTGTGTGTGTGTGTGTGTGTGTGTGTGTGTGTGTGTGTGTGTGTGTGTGTGTGTGTGTGTGTGTGTGTGTGTGTGTGTGTGTGTGTGTGTGTGTGTGTGTGTGTGTGTGTGTGTGTGTGTGTGTGTGTGTGTGTGTGTGTGTGTGTGTTTTTAACGAGGAGTAAAAGCATCGAAAGCCTTAGTCAGTGCGCGACTTTAACACGCTAAAAATCTCCTCAGTCGGACGGTTGGTTCCTCCAGGAACCACCGGTGGGTATTACGTCTGGAGGCCGTCAGAGCATTATTGCTCAATCGTCAGTGGTGATCATTAGATCGTCTCAGTCTGGTCGTCCGTCGTTGGTATAGAGGGATTATGGCTGCTTTCACCTACGTTGCGTTGGTTTGTACGCTCATTATATCTTACCCGGTCGATGCGGCGAAGTTCGGTCATAATTTTCGCTGCTGCTGCTTGAAACACCTTCCATTTTTGGGGAGTATCGCACATGTGGTGAACAATATTCCTTAAAGTGGGGGTCACACCAAAAGCTTCTGTCAGTTCAGCTCGCTCTGCGTTAAAGCGTGGGCAGTTGAAGAGGATATGCCGAGCATCTTCAATTTCACCCGGACAGTTTGGGCAAAATGGGTCTTCTTCATGCTTAAATCGGTGGAAGTAGTGTTTGAAACATCCATGACCGCTAAGAAGTTGTGTCACATAGAAGTCCACATCTCCGTGCTTCCGATTGGCCCATTTTTCCACGTCTGGGATAAGGGAAAAGGTCCATCTTCCGTTTTGAGACTGCTCCCAGCGACGTTGCCAACACTCATTGCTGCGCCGTCTTTCGTCAGCCTTTGAGGCATTTTCACCAGCTTTGTAGCAGCGCTGCAGTTCACATGCCAGTATATCGATCGGTGGCATAGCTGCTATTACACCAATAGCGTCATCTGACACTGTGCGGAACGCACTAGCGACCCTCAATGCGCTGAGACGATAAGTCGCCCGAATGCCAGATATGAAGGACGACCTTTGCGTAGCATCCGCCCATACTGGTGCTGCATAAAGCATGATGGAACTCGTAACATTTGCTAGGAGTTTTCTTCTGCTGGATCTAGGTCCACCGATATTCGCCATGATGCGCGAGAGTGCACCATTGACATTCGATGCCTTTTCGCTAACGGACATTAGGTGGTCTTTAAAAGACATGCGTGTGTCAATTATAACACCAAGATATCGCAAATTTGGTTGTGAGGCTATAATATGTTCTTCTGCTCTGAAGGTGAAACACTCCCTCACTTTACGTGAGCTCAGAAGAACCGCCTCTGTTTTTTGCGCTGCAAGCTTAAGATCAACACTTCGCAGCCACGTCGTAATTCTTGAAATCGCTTCACTGCATGATGCTTCTAAAGTGTAAAGTTGCTTTGCTACTACAACCAGGGCGATATCATCCGCGTAGCCTACCAATGAAGTATTCTCAGGGAGAACAATACGGAAAATATCATCGTACATAACGTTCCACAAGGTTGGTCCCAATACTGAGCCTTGTGGGACACCCCGGGACACTTTGTACCGCTTGACGCCATCGTCAGTGTCGTAAAGCAGCATTCTGTTGCTAAGGTAATCGGCGATAATTCGCTGAAGATATCCGGGAATACCGAATGTGCCTAGCGCTTGCAATATGCGTGGCCAGCTAGCAGAATTGAAAGCATTTTTAATGTCGAGTGTTACCACTGCGCAGTACTGCTTATCACCCCATTTCCACCTAATGCCACTTCTAGCGTCGCGAGCTATAGTCAGAACTGCCTGGATAGCATCGATGGTCGATTTTCCTCGTCTAAAACCAAATTGCTTGGAAGATAGTCCGCCTGGTGATTCAAGGGTATCTTGGAGTCTTCTGACGATGATACTCTCTAGTACTTTGCCCAGCGAGTCAAGCATGCATAGTGGTCTGTATGCAGAGGGTTGATCGGGCTGTTTCCCTGGTTTAAGCAGCAACACTAATCTTTGGACTTTCCAGAAAGACGGGAATGTTCCTTCGTTAAGGCACGCTGTGTACATTCTAGCAAACACGCCGGGATCTGCTCGTATGGCGGTTTTCATCGCCACGTTAGGGATGCCATCCAGCCCAGGCGTTTTGGTGTCGGAAATTTTCTACAATGTCAGAAGCACTTCTTCCGGTGTCACCGGAGGGATATCACCTATGTCTTCAGGTAGCCTATAGCCTTGTAACTGTGCTAGCTGTGGTGGGAAGAGTTCAGACACCACGCTGTTCATAATAGCTAGTTCCGATGGCTGTGGTGCTTTAGGTCCACGTAGTCTGCTCATCACCACTTTGTACGCCTTGCCCCACGGGTCAATATCCGCCATGTCCCGAAGCCTTTGGAAGCCTGACTCTTTGCTTTTTTCGATCGCCTTCTTTAGCTGTTTTCGGCATTCCTTTTAAGGTTTTCATGCAACGATTGCCACGTTGGGCGATTTCGAGCACGCGTTACTTTCCTTCGCGCCTCAATGCATCGTCTTCTACATTCCGCAATTTCGTCATTCCACCAGTAGGCCGGTTTCCTGATTGGCGCTTTTTTCCTTCTCGGCATTGCTGCGTCACATGAGGTTATTATTCGCTGTCGGATGTTTGCCGCCATGTTTGTCGCTCTTTCATCCACAGTTTCTCCCTCATTCCAAACAATCTGAAACACTTCAGCATCGAAAGCGTGTTGCTTCCATCCCTGCGTCTGTGCTTTAATTATCCTTCTCGGGATAAATAAATGCTGCAGTTCAATGACGATCGCACGATGATCACTGTGCGTATAATAATCATCAACATTACATGTGCTGTTAAGCGCAATGGAATTGTGCGCAAACGTGAGATCCACTGCTGACTGTCTATTACCAACTTCAAATGTGTGGTGACCATTGTTGAGAAGCTCAACATCCAGGGTTGCAAGGCATTCCATAAGGAGTGTCCCTCTACGATTTGTGTGTGTGTGTGTGTGTGTGTGTGTGTGTGTGTGCGAGAGTGGGTTTCGTTGTCATTTTTGTATAGAGTCCGTTCTATTTAGTTTTCTAAGTACCCATCACGAGCCATAAAAGTTTCACTTCAAAAATTTTAGGCTATTTATGAAACACCTTCTTTAAACATTATTTCACGATTTTTACAATCTTAAACTTAATGCGAAAATCAATCAAAAAAGCTATTTTTAAGTGAATTCCTGGAATTCACAGGCCAAAGAAACGTCTGCACGGAATTCTAAGAACTTCAAAGTGAATTTAATAAATAAAAGCACATAGCTTAGAATTGTTTTGTTGTTGATGGATGTTGCCAATGTTGCTGCTGAGAGAAAAAAAAAGAAATAAGACAACTGCTTTTGTTAATAAAACTGATGAATGTGTCAAGAGGCAGCCAAACAAGTTCGTTCGCATGCTGAAAATACAACTGAATACCAACTTTTAACTGACACCTACTCTGTAAAGTTAAATTTTAAGTATTGGTTGGAAGGATTTTTCATTTTTGCACACCCACGCACACGAGAAAGAAAAATATGTGTGGCAACAAAAACAAAAAAAAAGAATTTCTTAAAGTTAAGTACTATGTCTTAGAGAGCTCAAACATACTTGGCATCATTTATGCTTTCCAAATTATCCTTATTCTCGATGATGCTTGAGAGCAAATTAACAACCTCGGAACGATTGAAGTTATTGATGATGGAGGTGTTGACGATGGTGTTCAACTGAAAACGGCTAACAGCTAGCAGCGTGCAATTGACCAACATTTCAGTGTCAATGATTTCCGACATTGTTGCGGTTAGTTGGTTAGTTAGTGGATTGATTGGATTCTTTTTTGTTGTTTTTTTTTTTTTGTTTGTTTTCTTAACAATTCTTCTATTTTACATTTTTTTTTTTTTTTTTTTTTTTGTTATTTATATGTTTTGATATATTTTACTAACACATTCATTATTGGCATAGAATTGATGCCAAAGCAATTTTGTGCTTTTGCACGAATAATAGTTTTCAAAGAAAGGACCACTTCTAGTTTAAACTCACTAACACTAACACTAGTACTTACGCACACACAGAATTAAAACACGTATTGCTTGTGCGTCACAAAGTTACAACACATTTTTTAAATCAAATTTTTTGGGCTTTTTAAATTTTTTTCAATACTTTAAATACTTTATTAAAACGCATTATTAACATTAATTTGCACATTTTTTAAATTTTTTCAAAATATTATTATTTGTTGATATATGCATTTAATATTTTGTTTTTTGTTGAATTCTTTTTTAAAATAATTTTTGGATCTGCTTGAAAAATATGCGCGTTTACAGCGGCCACACTTTTTTCGCGTACTTGTTTTAGCGGTATACCAGCACCAACTGAAATCAAAAAGTTTCGATGCTCGGATGTCCTGCCGCAAGCACGCATACACAGCAACACACTCTGCTACTCCCGTGTTATTTGCCGATTGTTTCATTCTTCAGCAAGCGACGCTCACACACAACCTGTTGAGAGCGTTTTATAGCAAGTTTTGTATAAATTTATAGCAACGTAAGCTTTTGCCGTTGATGCCTGCTTTCCTATAGCATGCAAGGAGTGCAGGCGTTGTGTGGAAAGCTTTTTAGTATGACATTGAATAGCATAAATCTCGTGCTTTTATGATGAATAACCTGCTGGGAAGGACATGTGTTGCCTACATGGCTTGGCAAAGTGCGTTAAGCGTGAGGGATCAGTCAACAATAAAGTACGTGAGCATATTTTTTTAGTCACATTGAGTTTAACCACTCAGCATCTTGATCTTATTATTTAATATTCCAATCATAGACGGCAATGATTCTTTGCATTATTTTCTGATTGTTGTTTTGGCTTAAAAGGAAAAATAAAAAAAAATCAACTTATAGCCAATTATAATTAGGTTACAACTACACCAGTTGTGAAAATTTTGCTATTTTGTGGCAAAAAACTTAATTGAATAAAAGTGCGTTGTAGAATTTTATTAAGGAATTCAAGCACGTTTCCTTAAATTATAGTCCCAAATTTCCCTTTTAGCTATATTTTTTGGCAAGCATGACCTTTAACCTTTTTTAACGGTAAGTCAAGTGTAATAAACACCTATTCAATCAAGCTTTGACAGAAATTGACGGATTATTATTATTATAGAGGACGGAAAGCAGTCAAGTGAAAAAATTATACATTCATAATAAAACAGAATAACAATGGCTAAGAAAGGTCAAGAGGATTGATAGTCAATCTGATGTACATAAATCAAGGATGTTTAGCAAGATGGCGTACTAAGGCTTTTTCAATCATGTCTGTATTTTATGTAAGACCAGTTTGAAAAGTCTTAAGAAAATAATTTGTCGCGGCTTACCGTTATGCGTGAACGAAGTATAACCAAGAATAACGAGGAAGGATTGCTTCAGTATGCAATACAAAATACAGTTTAATTACGTTTGTGCTTTCACGTGTGTAATATTTGTGTACCAAGCTCTGCATTTTATTTATTATTATTTATTATTTATTTGAACATAAATTAGTACAGTAAGATACAAAAAGATCTTTAATTAGTACAACGCATAAGAATATATCGACACTTGGAAAATTGCATGTATTACTCCTATTTTTAAATCAGGTCCCAAGAATGATGTCACAAATTATAGACCCATTTCTAAGCTATCTACCGTCTCTAAGCTCTTTGAAAGAATCATTAAAGAAAAATTATATTTTCTTCTGAGACAGTTTATTATTCCGAACCAGCATGGTTTTGTTTCTGGACGCTCGGCGGTTACAAATCTTGCTCTTTTCACAGAGTATTGTATAAATTCTTTTGAATCTGGTTGTCAAGTTGATGTAATTTACACAGACTTTTCTAAAGCCTTCGATAAGGTCTCTCACACAATTTTGATTAATAAACTTTGCAATTTTGGATTCCATTCTCGCTTTTTAAAATGGATTGAATCATATCTTCGAGACAGACTTTCTTATGTTTGTATTAATAATGTACGTTCGTACTCTTTTATTGCAACTTCGGGGGTTCCCCAAGGTAGCATTCTTGGCCCTTTGCTCTTTATCTTATTTGTAAATGATATCGCTGACTGTTTTATTAATTTAAATTTTTTGCTGTACGCTGACGATTTAAAAATTTTCTCCAGAATTGAGAATCCTTTAGATATTTGTTCTCTTCAGTTGGATATAAATAATCTTCTAACTTGGAGTAAAGCTAATAGATTATCTTTGAACATTTCTAAATGTTATCATGCAACTTTTGCTAAATCAAAAAATATTTTTGACTCTTCCTATAAGTTAGATAACAGTATGCTAAAAACAGTTGGTGAAATTCTTGACTTGGGAATAGTTTTTGATACTAAATTTTCCTTTATTCCACATATTAATTATATCATTCCGAAAGCATATTCTTTGCTTGCTTTTTTTCGTCGCAATAGTTCTGAATTCTTAGATCCGTATACGCATAAATTGCTTTATACCTCATTTGTAAGATCGAAGCTGGAATATGCATCTTTTATTTGGAATCCTTTCTACTCCACACACTCTGTGCGACTTGAACGAGTTCAAAAAAAGTTTCTGAGGTTCTCCCTTAGGACTTTAAATTTTGTTGAACCACTTCCCTCATATAATGTGCGTTGTTTGCTAATACGTCTTCAATCGCTTGAAAGCAGAAGAAGAATTCGCTCACTTATGATAATTTTTGATATTATTTCTGGATACATTGATTGTCCTGCATTATTAAATGTGGTAAATTTCTTTGTTCCTACTATTCTACTATTGTTCTATTCCATTTCATAGTAGCAATTATGCAGTCAATGAGCCTCTAACGTGAACTATGCTTGATTTTAATGCTCTGCATAGAATTCATAATATCGATTTTTCTTTATCTAGAAATGATTTTAAATCTTTATTAAATGAAATTTTCTTATTTTAGTTTACCCTACTTTATTTCTTGTTATGAACTTTTTCAATTAGTATTTAGGTAATTAATTATAATCAAATTTTTTTACTACTAGTCTGTAAGGAATGTATCCATAGACGAAATAATAAAAAATAAATAAATAAATATAATCAACTAATGAAATTAAAGGTAGCACTTAAAGACAGTAATTTTATAGGTAAAAATAAAATAGAAATAAACACAAAAATAAAAAAATCATAATCAACAGATGGCAAATAAATATCTTAAAGTTAGATAACTAATTATTTATTTATTGATCCTATATACAATACATATAACATATGATTATTTATAATTAAAATCAAATTGATTAAAACATCAAAATTTTAAGGCTTTTATTAAACTGTTTTAGATGTTCAAAAAATATAACATAATAGATTGTTTGAATTTGTTCGTACTGACGATAGATTTAATATTAAGTGGTAGTGAATTCCATAGTTTAATGGCGTTGATGAAGAAAAGACGTTTAGATAGTAAACAACTAAATTTCGGTATTATAAGATTACATGTTCGATTTGAGGCACAGAAGCGCAATTTTTGATAAAGGTATGAAGGAGTCCTGTAAATCCAGTCAGCACAGAACTCGCATAGAGAACGGCCGCCTTTTAAGCAAACATAAACAATGAAAGTCAATTGCAGCAAGTGTTCCGGTGTAATACACAAAGCTGATTTGATAGAGTGTCGCGCTGGTTGCAAACTATTTTTTCATGCCAAGTGCGTTTCAATAGACAAAAATTTATTAAATATTATAAACATATCACCAAATATTTTTTGGCTTTGCGATTCGTGTTCGAGTGTGTCAAATCTCGGAGTTTTGTCGAAGCTTAGTGCCGTTTCGGAGCGAATAAATAACTTAGTGGACGAGGTCTCTAAATTGAACTTTGGCTACATAAGTGAAACGAACAAAAACATTGCTCGAAGTTCAACTGTGCAGACTCTTAACGCTTTGAGTGAAACTGCAGCATCTGAGCCAATTGTTTTAACTGAGCTGGCAGCTCCTTTAAATGTAGTTCCTCTCCAGCCACAGACAGCAGTTATGAAAAAAAGCTTTAAAGAAAAGCGCGCAAAAAGTGAACATGTTGATGCAGCAGCATAATCAAAACCATCAACAGGAACAACAATATGAATCACGATATGAACAACCACAGACAGCATCGTCAACCCATTTATCAGCAAAATAAACGTCAAAAAACTCTAAACATTAAAAAACTCAGACCGGCAGCAGGCAGTGCCTGCGTTGGCAGCACGTTGCGAGCAGCAACATCTAAAGTAAGCGCATATATTTCCAATTTGCACAGAGACACTGCCCCCAACGAAATTTCGGAGCACGTTGCTAAAATGGTATCCATTTCTCTGAAATAAAAAAATTAAAAAATTGGCCGCCTGGTGTCAGAGTTAAAAAATTTGAACATAAACAAAAAACTACAGCTGGCTCCACTGCTGCTGCAAAAAACTAGGTGCATCTCTTTTCAACCACTCCATCTCTTGTGCCGCTCCAATTTTATCAACGCAGTCCATGTGCCTTTACCAAATCCAGCGCTCTTGTCATATGACGCAGAAGCACAACTTCCATTGTTACCATCTCATGATCGTAGCAATGATCTTCTTGAACTCTCTTCGAACTATTCAACGCATATTGACGCGCAAACTACAGCCCCACTGCAAGTTAGGGACTCTCACCGTTGCCGCTCAATTTATTTTCAAAATGCGGGTGGTCTTCGCACTAAGACATGCACGCTTTACAATTCATCGCTCTCACACGACTACGACATAATTGCCCTAGTTGAAACCTGGATGACGTCACACTTCACATCTAGCGAACTCTTTGACTCTCATTACACTATATACCGTAGAGATAGAGTGCTGCAATATGGTGTATCAAGAGGTGGCGGTCTTCTTATTGCCATAACTTCGTCTCTGGCTAGCAAAGAGATCAAGCTTCCACGCAACGATGCAAATATTGAACAAATGTGTATTGTAGTAGTTTTCAATGATTTTTTAACGAATTGTAAGAATGAAATAGTTTTAATATTAAGTTACATTCCTCCTGCAAGTAGCTTGAATATATATACTGATCATTTATTCAATATTGATTTTGTACTAAATTCTTTAAATGAAAATCAAACGCCTTGTGTGCTCGGTGACTTTAACCTTGGAAATATTGATTGGAAATTCTGCACCGAAGAAAAGATTTTTATTCCATTTAAAGTGAAAGGTGTTATAGAATCCACATTATGTGATACGTTATACTCTTTGAGCCTTATGCAAATAAATAATATTTTCAACGACTTTAATCGTATTTTAGATCTTATTTTTGTTAACAATGATTTTAAATTTTAGCTTAATAAATGTGATATGCCTTTAGTAAATGACTCTTTTCATCATAAGGCACTTGTTCTTAAATTCAGTTTTTATATTTTCAATAACAACCAATGGTCAATGGTTTCAATGGTCTTCTAAATAATCAATTCATTTTTAACCTTCGCAGACGCGAATTTGAATTTCTTTCGACATTTTTGTACAAGAATTATATATCTTCTATGGAATCAGATATCAAATCAAATCCAAAATCTTTCTGGATTTTCTTTAATTCAAAAAGAAAAACATCTGGCCTTCCTAATTCTATGGAATTAAATGAAATCACTGCAGATAACCCATCGGATATTAGCGAATTATTCGCTAATTATTTTGGAAGTGTGTTCAAACGTACAAATTTACAAGCACATCTAGATGATTTTTCCAGTCTTCAACAGTTGGCTGATATACACATTTTAGCAATTTCAGAAGGAGATGTGTTGCAATCCCTTATCGCTCTGGACTGCAAAAAAGGTGCTGGTTTTGACCTTCTTCCCCCCATATTTCTAAAAAAATGTGCTGAAACTCTACACACAGCTTTGAGTAAAATTTTTAATAAGTCCCTTTTGGAAGGGCAGTTTCTTAAAGAATGGAAGACAGCATATGTTACACCAATTTTCAAATCAGGACAAAAACATTTAATCGAAAGCTATAGGCCTATAGTAAAACTGTCGGTTATACCCAAAATTTTTGACAAAATTGTGAACAAATTGTTATTTGGTGAAGTGCGTAACATGATCTCAACTAAGCAACATGGTTTTTTTTCCGGTAGATCTACGAACACAAATCTCGCTGTTTTCTCAAATTTTTGTCTGAGTAGCATCGAAAGCGGCTTGCAAGTCGATGTATTATACACAGACTTTTCTAAAGCTTTCGATAGCGTTCAACACGAAATACTACTATTGAAACTTGAGAAGTTAGGATTTCACTCTCAGCTCATAAAATGGATTCGATCCTATCTATCGGACAGATTTATGTTCGTTAAGATTGGTGAGTGTTTATCTAGCCCTATTGTAGTCAAATCGGGCGTGCCACAGGGGAGTCATTTGGGTCCGTTACTTTTTATTTTATTTATTAATGACTTACCGCAAAACCTTAAGAATAGTAACAGCTTACTATACGCAGATGATTTTAAAATATACCAGAAAATCGGCAACTATAACGACTGCATAAACTTACAATTTGACATAAATTGTCTTCTTATTTGGTGTAAAAGCAATCACTTAGACTTAAATTTTTCAAAGTGTAAAGTTCTTACTTTTTCTCGGAAAAATTTTCCAATTGAGTTCGACTACGTTTATGACTCCAATGAAAATTTTGCAAGAGTCTCCCAAATTAAAGACCTTGGTGTCTACTTTTCTTCTAATTTTTCTTTTGAAATACACATTGACTATCTTGTTTCTAAAGCTAACTCTCAATTTGGGTATTTGAAAAGGAACTCGAGAGAATTTTTAGATCCATTTACACCAAAGGCAATTTTTGTAAGCTTAGTGAGATCAGTGTTGGAATTTGGCAGTGTAATTTGGGAGCCATTTTATAATAATTCGATTAATAGAATCGAGAACATTCAGAAACGTTTCACAAGGTTTGCTTTACGTCGTATGTACTCGTGGGAAAATATACCTAATTATTTGGTGCGGTGTCATCTGTTAAGTGTTTGTAGTTTGGCTCAAAGACGAGTAATGTCAAATATAATGTTTATAAAAGACATAATTGATGGAAGAATAAGCTCTCCAGAGCTATTAGCCCTAATTCCGTTTCATATCCCAATTCGTTCTCTGAGAGAAAATCAATTATTCTATACTCCTCGACATAGAACTAATTACGGACTCAATGAACCAATAACGAGGTGTCTATCTCAATTCAACTCTTTTGCGAACCAAATTGATATCTGTACAGAAAGATATATATTCAAAAGACAGTTGGAGGAAATTATTTCAATTAATATTTAAATCTTGTTCAAAACTGTTTTAAAATATTTTTTAGAATCGAAGAAATTTAAATTTCGTTGTTTAGGATTAAGTACTAAAGTATATGTTAAGTTTTGGTAATCTGTAAGGGTATAAACCCGGTAGATGGAAATAAATAAATAAATAAATAAAATAAATAAATAATGAGCTTATGTAGAAAGATACAGTTTCTCGCGTTCAAATAGCTAATTATGATACACCCCAAAATATTCTTACTGATCGCAGAGATATGTTCAAAACGACTCAGTCCGTAAACATATCTAGTCGCATCATTAAAGGCTACAAGTATTTTATGCGCTGAATGTGAATCTAGACTACTGTATACTAGTTCCGAGAATGTGATATATGGCACAATTAATTGAATAACAAGTCTCTTTTTGGTTTCAATTGGTGTAAACCTAGCAGATAACCGAAGGCATCGCAACGTGTAATAGATTTTTCCAACTATACTATTGATGTGATCAGAACATGACAGTTTTGAGTAAATAAAAATCCCTAGATTTTTTACTTTATTCACCAATTCCAAACTTTTATTATTTAATAGTATAGGAGGGATTTCAAGGTTGCTAAGTTTATCCTTGGAGATAGGCAGAACATACGAATTCTTTGCATTAAGGCAGAGATCAATGTCAGACGCCCACTTACTAATTGCTTTGAGATCGTCATTCAACCTGCAACACAAGTCATCAAGTAGTTCAACACGGTTTGAACAATACAACTGAATGTCGTCGGCATAAGCATGCATTAACACATCACTGCACACGGTAAAAATGTCATTTATAAAGACACTAAATAGCAATAGTATGTCGGTCTTGGCCTCATCTAAGAATTTGCGCCAGCCATTTCTGTCTTTCGCTTGCTGGCGCCAGTTGGAAATTCCAAGCTTCGTCAGGTTGTCCTCTACTTGGTCTTTCCAACGAAGATGTGGTCGTCCTCTTCTGCGTTGACCGCCGCTGGGTACCGACTCGAATGTTTTCTTCACTGGAGCATCGTCTTTCATGCGCTGAACATGACCAAGCCAGCGAAGCCGTTCGATTTTAATGCGCTTGACTATGTTGATGTCAGCGTACAGCTCATACAGTTCATCATTCCACCGTATTCGGTACTCGCCATTGACGCAGATTGGCCCGTAGATCTTACGAAGAATCTTTCTCTTGAATGCTCCTAAAGTCTTTTCATCTGAACTGCTCAGCGTCCAGGTTTGTGATGCATAGAGTAGGACGGGTATGATGAGCGATTTATAGAGCGTGATTTTCGTTCGTCGAGAGAGGGCTTTGCTTCTCAATTGCCTACTGAGCCCAAAGTAACACCTGTTGGCAAGAGTTATTCTTCGCTTGATCTCAATGCTGATGTCGTTGGTTGAGTTAATGCTGGATCCCAGATAAACGAAGCTCTTCACAACCTCGAATTAGGTATTGTCAACGGTAACGTGGGTTCCAAGACGCTGGGACTGTTTGTTTGTTGACACTAAGTATTTCGTCTTATCTGCATTCACTGACAGACCCATTCGACTTGACTCTCTTTCTAATCTGGAAAATGCTGCACTGACTTCGCGCGTATTATGCCCAATGATATCGATGTCATCAGCATACGTAAGCAGCATAACACTCTTGTAGAATATTGTGCCACTACGTCTCAGATCAGCAGCTCGGATGATCTTTTCCATCATTAGGTTGAAAAAGTCGCACGATAAGGAATCACCTTGTCTGAAACCTCGTTTGTTAATAAATGGTGGGAAGAGATCCTTCCCGATTTTAACTGAGCTGCTGGTATTGTTCAGTGTCATCCTGCAAAGTCGTATTAGTTTTGCAGGAATACCAAATTCAGACATGGTGAAGTACAGGTGTTTCCTTATTGGGCTGTCGAAGGTGGCTTTGTAGTCGACAAAAAGATGGTGGGTGTCGACTTGTTTTTCTTGAGTCTTCTCCAAGATTTGTCGTAGCGTGAAAATCTGGTCGATGGTGGACTTTCCAGGTCTAAAGCCACACTGATAAGGCCCGATCCGTTCGTTTACAATGGGCTTCAATCTTTCACATAAAACGCTCGACAGGACCTTATATGCGATATTAAGAAGGCTTATCCCACGGTAATTGGCACAGATAGTGGGATCGCCTTTCTTGTGGATTGGGCAGAGCACACAGAGATTCCAATCGTTCGGAATGCATTCTTCCGACCATATTCTGCATAGAAGCTCGTGAATGCATTTAAGTAGAGCCTCGCCTCCGTTCTTAAACAGCTCAGCAGGTAAGCCATCAGCCTTCGCGGCTTTGTTATCTTTAAGCCGAGCTATAGCTGTCAGAACTTCATCATAGTCGGGCAGCGGAACCTCAACGCTGTCATCCAAAATTAGGATTTCCGGAATATCATCTCTATTGGCGGGATTGTTGTCAGCGTCGCCATTAAGAAGCTTAGAGAAGTGTTCCTTCGATAACGTCAGTGTACTCTGGACATCTGTCACTAGATTCCCGTTTTCATCCTTGCAGGAAGAGGCCCCGGTTTTAAAACCATCGGCAAGGCGTCTTATTTTTTCAAAAAATTTTCGGGCCTCATTCCTGTCACCAAACATCTTAATCTTCTCTTGCTCGCGCTTTTCTGCCTCTCTTTTTTTCCGCCTGAAAATATGTCTCTCTTTCCTCCTCTTTTCTTTGTATCGCTCCTCAGCAGCGCGCGTTACAACCGACTGCAGGGTGGCTTTGTAGGTGGCGTCTTTCTCTGCAGTGGCGTCGCGACACTCCTGGTCGTACCACTGGTTTCGGCGAGGGCGTTGGTAGCCAATCACCTCTTCAGCAGCCGCACGCATGCAGTTGGAAATGTGTGTCCACTGCGCGCATATATCATTGATTGGAGGAGTGCTTTGAAGCAGGAGTGAGAGTCGAGTGGCGAAAGCATCGGCTGTCTGTTTCGATTGCAGCTTGTCGACGTCTAGCTTTCTCTGTGTAGGGTTGCGTGTATTCTTAGCTGCGCACAGATGTGTACGGATCTTGGCTGCAACAAGATAGTGATCCGAGTCAATGTTTGCACCACGGATCGTGCGTATATCCAATACACTGGAAGAGTGCCTTCCGTCGATCAAAACGTGATCAATTTGATTTTTTGATATGACAAATGTCACTTACATTTATTTATTCTTTAGTTTTTCTTTTTAGTTCACGTCTTTTTTAAATAAAAGCTTATTTTATACATATTTTTTTATACTTTTTATTTATTCTTAAAAAAAATGAAAAACCAACTTTAGGTAAAACTGCAATAGCTTTTGCATAAAAGTGATATGTCATATGAAAGAGTATAAAAATTTCAATTTTCGGTTTTTATTATTTTACGACAAAAACCACTTTTGCTCCATTTTTTGGAAGAAAAACACATTTTTTTGACCTTTTTAAAAAAAAAAACATAAAAAATAGAAATCCTAGCTAATGCAACTATTGCAGCAATTTTTTGCAAGTAGTTTAATTAGGCTTTTAGACAAAAGAAAGTTGAATGAAATATATTAAAACACAAAGAAGCTATTCGCGTCGAAGTCAAAACTTTGAATTTGGAGTAGTTTTTTTGGCTGTAGGTAATGATGTTATATACAAAAATTCATTGTACTAAATTTTTCTACAGTTTTCAAGATATGAGCATGTCATAGATGTCAAACAAACGGAAATTTTTTACTTGATTATCCTTAAGAAAATTGAAAAAGTTAGTATACCTTAACATATATTGGATAAAAAAATGCATATTTTAGGGTACTCATTAGAGATAAACAAAAAAGATCCAGATGATGTTGGTAGCCTTTCTAATTACCAAAAACTCTTTCATAGGTTTTTCAAACTTATCTTTAATTTTTAACTCACTTTTCAGTGTTTTTAATTTCCATTATTTTACACAAGAACCGTTATTTTGAAGGGATTCCTTATTTTTGTGATAAAAAACCACCTATATCCCAACCAGAAACGTAAGGAACCTACATGTGAATTTTGAAGAAAATCACCCCCTCCTCCCCCTCTCTGAATATTTAATCGAAACATGTCTACTTTACAATGAAATTCAAATATTAACACTAGCTCAATAAATCTGCGTTCTTTTTTAAAATTAAAGTGTGCACTTTTATTTAGAATACCCTTTTTTCCAAAATTGTCCAAACCAGCAACGCTAGTTGAATGTGTCCAAAAAGAGAGGAAAGAAAAGCTACAACAACCACACAGCTCTGTTTTTTTTTACTCTCAAAAATCTCAATAGAGCGAATGTGTGAGTGGCTTGGTTTCTTGTTGCTGTTTTTTATATGGGAAAAAAGTGTTTTTTATGTATAATTTTTACCTATCCTTAACGGGGCGTCTCGACAGGCAATAATACATTGCTTTCCATCTGTCAATTGGCAATTATTGCTAATCGAGACCACTCAATTGCCATGGTTGGCAATTCATGGCGAGCAATATTGCTTTCCATGTATTGCCAAGCAATGAGCTGTATTTTTTCTTGTTTGACAGCCATGTTTCATTTTTCTCCAAAATTTTAAATGTGTATCCCCAGACAAAATATTCGACAGGGAAATGGCATTATATCAGCATAATTGTGGCAAATGAGCAGAGTTCTGGCAGTATGTTGAAATGTGGTGGCGGCCAGTTTACTTTTTATCAAAAAACGCTGCCAGAAAGTAGCAGCATGAAGGCATGGAAAAGTCTGTAGAAGGCAGTGTGTCGAAATTTGGCATTGTATTGGACGGCAATTGAAATGTTCAAGCAGCTCAAACAATTTTGTTTTTCAGCAGCAGCCTTCCTACGCACTATAACGGCAGGCATATGAACTCTGTTGAATAAAATCATTATTTTGGCATTGAACTGAAACATTTGGGCAGGCTTAAAACTTTTGTTTTCTACAGAACAGAATGCTTTCGCCCTATACTGGCACGCACATGAACTCTATTAAAAACAAGCATTGTATTGGCATCCAATTGAAATGGTCTAGCAACTTAAAAATGTTTTGCTTTCTAGACAACAGAATTATCTCGTCTTATACTGGAAGACGCTTTTATTCTGCTTAGCTCTTCTGAGGTCTAACTTTTAACTGGCTTTAACTTGAAATTTTTGAAAGCCTTTTCCCATGTAACATGTAAACTTGACAGCTACAATTAATATTTTTTTTGCGAAATAAACGTTATTTAAAAATTTATAAAGGTAAAGGTGCTTTATTCGTTTTCAATCATATTTAGTGCAACACTATGAATCATATTTGGTAAAACACAAAACATAAGAAATATCATTTACATGTAATGCAAAATTAATTTTTTAATACATTGTGGCGATATTTAGTGTATTTCAGAAGATATGATATACTGGTGTTCAAGAGTGACTTCAACATTTGATAAGACCGTCGCACAGTGGGGCCAAATGCATGAAAAGTGGCGATTAATTCATAGAAGTCGTAATTTAAAAAAAAAAATATTTTTTATTAATGGATATTTATAAATACATAAAAAACCAACATTTAAAAAAAAACAGAGTGAAAAAACACATTTTTTAACCCTTTATGGGCCATTTTGTGTTCTGTAAAAAATCCTCTTTTTTCACATTTTTTGCTGTAACTTTGGAACGGTGCGCTATAAATAATTCAATTAAATTGCAAATTAAAGCATACTAAATGTACTTTAAGAAAAACAAGTAATATTTTTAAAAATAATAAGGAATAAATATTTTATATGCATTTTTATTAGAAAATGTTTAAATTAAAATCATACCTTTTTTCTCGAAATTTGAAAATTTTGCTCAAAAATGAAACATTTGAAAATATAATTGTTTTTTTATTGATAAATAACCATAAACACACTATTTAAAAAAAATTTAATTCAATTCGGTTATTGAATTTTTTTTTTTTTTTTTGAAAACAACAATTTTTTATTATAATCATTATTACCTTCAATGTTAGTATTTACTTCACATTCAATTTCATAATCATAAATTAATTCGTTACAATAATCTTAATCTTCATCTCCATCTTCATCTTCATCTTCATCTCCATCTTCATCTCCATCTCCATCTTCATCTTCATCTCCATCTTCATCTCCATCTTCATCTCCATCTTCATCATTGCTATTTTGATTGCTGGGAAGTACAAGCAACTCCAATGCAGATTTTGGCATTAGCTCTTTTTTCTTTTTAGAACTATTGTTCATGCTTGTTATAAACGGATCTGAACTTAAGAGAAATCTATTAAAGATATCTTCCATTGTTTTTTCTCGACTGCATTTACGGGCAAAATTCTCCCTATAACTTTTAAAATCTTTATTTCTGGCTTCCTGAGACTCTTCGGTTAGCTGACCAATTGGCAATGGCGATAATGATATAATTTCAGGCCCATGAATAAAATATTTGTGAAGAGTAGGAGGCATATAGTGCCATGGATATTTTTTCACAAATAGCCTGGCAGTGTTATTAGTGAAGTTTGTAAATTTTTCAATGTTGACCTCAATACCACTAGAAACTACAATTAATATTGTGTGCATATTTTTGATCAACTCTAAATCAATATTAGTAATTTCAGCAGATACTTCTGCATTCTTAAAAAAACGTCTTGCAGTATTCCCGTCATTAGAGTTACCAAAACCAGGTTTTGGTCGATCAATGATCAATCCCGTTCTCTTTTTAAATTCGCGTTGAATACGACTTTTAGTTTCAGCAATAATTTTTTTTTCTTCGTCACTTCTTGCCTGCCATTTTTGAATTGGAAGTTTATATGCCAAGTGAATAAGACATTCAAAAAATCTTATCCAGCCATGTAGGACAGACAAACCGAACTCCATGAAGTCTACGTTGGAATCTCTAGAAATCATTTGTTCAATATTGTTGAACTCCTTGCAGGTAGCGCCACATATGTAGCACTTTTGTGTGGACTTTGTGTCTGTAATCGCGTTACACACTTTACCGTCAATCATAACGAGAATTAGTTTGTGGTTCACTTTTATCTTTCTTTCTCCAACTGATATCACTGTATCGATAAGAGCATTTTTTTCTGTCTCCACTCTTTCTCTTTCTGTTTTAATACTGTTGACCGTTTCTTTCATAAATTCAATTTTTAATGGCCTGCAAAACCTAGTTGAAGACGGTCGAGGATTATGCCAAATGATTTTGTTTTTACAAACTAATTTTAATGGTACAATTGACGTAATAAAAACAGAAGAATCAGATGCATTACTGTCATGAAAGGCTTGTTTGTAAGAACTATGCCCTGAACTTCCGTCAAAGCCCCACTTAGTGTATAAAGTAATTTTTTCGATTTCTTCGTTGTCTAACGAATTTAAATCTGCATTTTTAACCGACAAAAGGCGTTCAGTGGTATGATCCAATATTCCTTGTAGGCTAACTTGCGCTGATGTTTCAGAAATTTTCATTTGTTCTCCCTTTGGGTAACATTTTTTCTTAGCTCTTTGGACCAATTTATATGATGGAAATTTCTCAGGTGCAACCTTTCTAATAACATTATATTGGTGGCGACTTAGCTTCGCTTCTACCAAAACGGACAGAGCTTCATCCGGAGTTAACTGCTGTGGTGGTACCTGTGCTATACTTTTTCGGTATTTTTCGGCTTTTGTTGGAGATGATATTATTTCCTTAACAATTTTCGACTCATCTATTTTTCCAGCAGCTCTCAAGCTCATTTGTGTGGCGTAAGCCAAAACAGGCAAAGAAATTTGATCTCTTATGTCTTTACATTTCTTAACTTTTGTTTTTTCTTTGCACTCTTCAAATGAGAGCTCATTGCGACCTCGTTTTTGTTGTGGTTCTGGTGGTGGACTGAATGAGATTGAGGCATCCAGCCAATTCTTATTATTTTTTACAAAAACTTCATTCTTTCTATGACATTTCTGCCCCCAAATCTCATAGCTAGAGCAAAAATTACGAAACCTTGTCATAAAATCTACCATATCCGAAGGGTCGACACGTTTTATTACTTCCCATCTCAAAAGTTTAAATTTATCCTGAAGTGATTTAGGTTCTGCACTCCTCATAAAATTATGCAACTCATGACGAGGAATGAAAATTGTTTTGGGAGATGTTCCTAAAATTAATAAGATTTGTATTCGTTTAAAATTTGCAAAAAGTAATTCCTTTAACCCTGTACCGAATAATTTACACTTTCACAACACTTTAAATATGTAACATCACATCACAAAACATTGACAGCTAAAACAATAAATAAACGTGTCAGTACCGAATCAATAATTAGTACCGAGTAAGCGTGAATTAAAGTTACTCACGCCCCCATCTCTAATTAACAACACATTTTTTAGCTACAATAACAACTACTATAACGAAAATAATGACAAAACAAAGTAAAAACAACTTGATGCTTTGTTTTGTTGTTTTTTTTTTTTCATATTTGTGGATTTTTAGCATCTTGAGTTATTTCACAAAAACAAGCATAACAGAAAAATCTCAACAAATCGCCAAAAAATATTTTGGGGTTTATTAGTTGAGATCTGATATTATAACACTATATAGACGATTTTACGCAAGCTCACGAACAAAGTTGTTGAAACTCCATATATAAATCAAAAATAGCCCATTTTTGGGCTAATTTTATTTTATTAACATTTAATATTTTTAAAACATTTATTTAAACAAAAAAACATGTACTATATAGTAAACTACCTGAAGTTGACGGTTCCATTATAAAAATTTAACTTTTAGAAGTATTAATAGAAAAAATTATCAATTGAAATATCAAAATTTTCACTTTTTTTCAATATGCACAAAAAAAATAACAATTATTCAACTTTAAGTGCTCACTTCAACTAAAGCAAACAACATAAAAGTAAAATTTTTGCAATTAGTGATGCAGAATTTTATCCACTTTAACCCGGTACCAAACACGATCATGAATTTTAAAGTTCATATTTTGAATTAATCGCCACTTTTCATTCATTTGGCCCCAATGTGCGTCGGTTTTGAATAATTCTTAGTGCATTTGTTAATTACTACATGAAAATCTATTTAATAGTATAAGTTAAATAGAGTGCAGTTCCGTCAAAAAACCACATGAATTATAAAGTCCTGGGGTCATTCATGAATCTATTTTCGCATTGATTGCGATACAGTTCGCCATCGTAAATGTCTTCTAGCCTGTCAACATTTTCTTTTTTCTGCTAAAATGGTTAGCACTTGTTTACAGAAATCGGGGCGATAAATAATTGCTTGCAGCTGTACCCCTATTGAAAAGGTGAGCAGATAACCGAATTCGTCTGTGCTTTTATATTCCTCGCATTTCCTTTTACTGGTCTGAACACTTGTTGCAGTGCGCCGTACACTCAATAGCGGAATTTATTTTTATGAAATGTTTTTTAAAGACATAAGTGGAGATGGGCGTTTTAGGGCATATGGATGGAATTAATCAATTCCAACACTCTGCTTAATGCAGAACCGCTTAGTTTGTGACGTAAAACGTATGCTAGAATTGAGGTGAAGACTTCAGATATTGATACCGGAGATCCTAGAACTAATCGATCTTTTCCAGCAATCGGATCTTCACTATCCTCGTCCGATGCACAAATAAGTGACCAGCGAATTCATCATCTTAATTAGAAACTTTAACTGATTATACGGTACTAACATTTCTCTGTCAAATTTCGTTTAGGAAGTCTGCTTAATTTTTGCGTGTTTTACTATGTTTTTATAGAGCAATAATTTTTAAACTCACCATTCTTTTCAATAAAACTGTTCGCACACGTAGTCTCTGGTATTGTTAGTGGCATTGCTATTATACCCACAGGAGTGGATTCCCTTCTTTGTTTGGGTTTGCTTACACCTGATATACTAAAGATAAACTTAAAAAAAAAAAGTTAGAAATTTACGTTTGAAAAATCTCACTTAAAATTGTATGTCACAACATCAAAGCCGTTCAAAATTTAGGTGAATCGAAAAAAATGGACAAACCCAAGGACCAAAAACTGTTAGTTGAATAAAAAAAGCTTAATACTATAAAATAACCTAAAATGTATAAAATATATATAAAAGAAACCAATATTTTGCATTCAATGCCATGTTAATGCCAAATCCAATTGCCTGCCACTACCTGCTTGTATTCTGCTCTGTACATTCCCTGCCAAGTTTCTTCCACTAAACGCCACTTGCATGCTCTCTTATACATTTTTGAGCCTCTGTTAGCCAGTCTGCTGTTCTGTACAGTGGCAGTCAACTGGCTGGTTTTGGTACAATTCCCGCCCTGCCCTGCCAAAATTGGGCCAAAATAATTTCATTTCTATTCCAATAAACAGACTACCTGTCTGCCGTTTTAAGTTCATTTCCCGGCCAAAAATTTTGTCTGGGGATATCTATATAAATCAAGTAGCGTGCAGAAAATAAATTTATAAAATAATAAATTTATATAATAAATGATAAAATTATATGTTGATTTCGTAACATGACAAAACCCACCCTTGAAATATTGCCATTCCTTGCAATGGAATTTGACAGATGGTAAGCAATGGATTATTGCCTGTCGAGACGCCGGGTAATGAGCAAATATTTGAATAAAAATTATATTGTGCACTTGCTATGAACCAAAGCTTTCAAATGTTGTAACTTTCATTCAAATGTGTTGTCTAAAAGTCGTTAGAAAGGAGGCTAAAGTTGCTTATGTGTTTGCTTATTAAGATATAGATGTTTGCCATATTAAATGTAACTCGTTTATTTTAAAAGTTTTGAAAAAATTGTGAGTTCTTACTGTTTATGCACTAACATAAAACTGTTAGTTAAATATTGTTAAAAATTTTGTTACAAAAGTAAAAGAGATTGAACCTTGAGCCCGTGGAACAGTAATATTTATTGAAAAAAAAAAATATAAAATAAAAAGTATTTGCAAAACATTTCAGCATTGAAAAATTATTTGCAAATTCTAAATTAAATTTCTTCAGCCTAATCTGGCGTAGGCTGAAAATCATGTGATCTGAAAGATGATTTCTGAGATGGTATCACTGCCTCTTAAGAAATATTGATGTTACTCATACGTCCTGTTGTACTCTGCTCATAGAAGGCTTTGAAACAACCCATTTCGTCGCATTTTCAAAAACTAACATTTATTATATTCATTGCCACATAATATACAACGTGATTATACTATATACTCGTGTTTTTGTAGAAAGTATGAAGAAATATTCAGTTGTTAAACATCTGTACAACGTGGCGTATGAGTAACATTTAATTCAATTATTAAGAGGCAGTGATACCAAGTCGGAAATTTATGTACTCCGCTAAAGTGTCGCAAAAATCAAAACATATCAACATATATGCATAAACTAAAAATCTGAAGTCTGATTTGTATAACATTTTTAATTATAGGTATGCAGAAAGACAAATTCTGTAAATTTAGTGATATTTCTCTCGACAGGCTTTAAACCTTTAAAGCTCATGGATATGGATCTGGTTGGAATGTTTTGTTAAGACCAAAAAAAAACCTATCGTTCTTTAACACTGAAACTTTCTTTAAAAGAATCCTTTTATGTTATAAATAATATTGCTCAAATATAAAAGTAGATAAGCAGACAAATGTCAATTTTATCAAAAATCTGTTTTAAGCATATACAAAAAGCTTTTGTTTCATTTGAAGGTAGTTTCCATTTATTTCTTTATATTTATAAAATGAAAAAATGTGTTAAGTATTAATAACATGACTGTCAAAAAAAGTGTCATTAACAACCCAAAATTTCAACCCAATACCAAGAAATACTTATTTTTACGCACACGCCTTAGTCTCAGTAGAATACTCTTTTGACAAATCGCCATTTCCTTTGTATCCAAATATTTGCTTTGATTTTTTTCTGAATTTTCTGATTTACACAAAAGATTATAGCATATAAAGGAGTAAAAAGGTAGTTTGTTAGCCTTCATAATAAAACGAAAATATTCCAAATCTTTTAAGTTTCTCAAACGAACAACACACACAAACTCACAAGCACATAAAAAGTTAGTTGAAAGAAATGTATTTTGACATGTGGCCAAATATAATGTGTGTGTAAAATTGCATAAATCTTATTATGGAGAAAATAAAAAAATATAATAAAATAATACGGAAAGCATTGAAATGCTTTGAGTATATTACAAATTGGCTTATATAAATACTTTCTAACATTGTGTGTTTATAAATACCGCATGCATGTGTATCATTTTGTGCATGTGTGCGGTACACAAAATACATGTGCGGTTGTATGATTTCTAAAAACCCTTTCAAATGCCCTGCATTAAAGCAACAGTTACTTCAAATGACCTTTTTTTGAAAGAGGATTGCAAACAAATTTTCAACCCTTGCTATTTTACCTTTTTAACTTTAGAAATATATGCGTTGGAAAATATGAAAAGATGTTTTCCTTTTTTTTTAATATTTTTATGTTATTTTGCTGCGCGTGTACGTTTCCTTGTGACCATAAATAAACTTTCAGTTTTTACTAAGAAAAAATATATTCCTTTTAATGGTAGAGATGACAGGAACGGATCACAGACTTCCTTTGGAGCGTTTTATCAAGATGTTATTAAGAATAATAAACAAATTGAACTGTAAGCACTTTGAATCCTAAACTTTTAGCACTTGGACAGTAGTAAAACATTCATTACTAAATGCAATTGGTAGAGAATTAACCTTTTAAATAACTGCTCTATTGTAAGCTTTCAGAGAAGACTTCTTTAAAGACGAAGGAGTGTCTACTTTTCGGAACATTATCATAGAGCATTAAAATTTCTCTTAAAAATTTACCTTTTCTCTTACCAAATGTGTTTAAAACAGAGACCATACCATTAGTATGCATTTTATAATAAAAAGCCAAAAAAATTTAAGTCATCTTTTGACTTTTAAAAACTTTGCCAATAATTTTTAATTTTTGTATTTAAGGCAAAAAATAACAGGTAAAGTTAAGATTTAATGGTACCGTGAGGTCAAAATTGAAAAATGTATAAGTACATCATTCGTTACAGTGTCGTTTATAGTACATAGAGGAGAACAGGGTAAATCAGCGCACGGGATAAGCCAGCGCAGACGAAATATCATCTTATATATTCAAACACAAACATCAAATGTTGTCGTGTACTTTTTTGATATGTATTTTAGAATAAGAGCAATGAACGTATATCACTCGAAAGGTACTGCACCATAGACGTGCTGTATCATATTAGATTGTAAATTGATGACCTTTGACCCGAAATATTAGCGTTGAAATTATATATAATTTTAGTAAGGAATCAGAGGGCTAAGAAGAGGTAGAATGGTGAATGTGATATCAGATGAAAGTTCTGACTGCATAATATGATTACATTTTAGATTGATGACTTTTGACCTGAAATATGAGCGTTAAAAGAGCATTTATTAAATAAAAACTAAACTGTAAGAGATGGAAAAACTTGATATATGAGGGAATTTTAGCCATTGATAGGATGTGTAAAAAATACTTCCGACATTTTTCGCCATTTCTTACGGATACCCTACAATAAGCATATATTAATGTAACAAGTGTGAATACATTGGGTTGGGAAAAAAATATTCGGCGATTTTGAGTTCACTTGATTTCAAAGTGTCATAACATTGAAACGGAAAAAATACGTCATATTTTACAATTTGACTATGATAAAGGGAAAAATGCGTCACAGGTATGTGAAAAGATTTGTGAGGCTTATGGTGAAAGTACTCTATCCCAATCAACTGCCAGGAAATGGTTCACAATGGATGCTCCTCGCTCAGGTCGGCCCATCACCGAAAAAGTTTATGAAATAATGGATAAGGCTCAAGAAAACCGTCATATGAGCTGCCACGACATCGCTAAGGAACTGAAGATCGACCAAAAAACAGTTTTAAGCCATTTGAAGAAAGTTGGTTTTGAAAGAACCCCGCCTAGTCAGTTTATCCGCCTTGTTGTTACCGTAAATGTTCCCATTGCCGAGAATCCAGACTATGGTAATGTTAAGTTGCTTGCTCAGCCAGGCCAGTTCATCCTTACAGTCACTAGCTTACCAGTTTGGAGTTGCTGTTGATCGCAGCTAAAGCTTTAATGGCAGCTAGGCTACCCGTTAGAATAGCTGCATTAAGGTGGTTGGTGCTGGCTCTACTTAAAGCGCGCCAAGCTTCTCTTATCGCTAAAACCTTGGCCTGGAAAACGCTGGCTGAGTCTGGTAGACGAAAAGCTTCCGCCACTCACAGTTTCTCTGAGTATATACCAACTCCCACTCCACACTCCATCTTAGAGCCGTCAGTGTAGAAGGAAACATCAAAGACTAAGTTAAGTTGTCCATTGCGCCACTTTACCCTGGTGAGGAACTTGGTCATAAACGATTTTGAGACATTGGCGTAGCAAATGGGGGGAAAGGGTGCAGTTGCCCCCACTTATTTAGCTAGATAAACAATTTAAAAATAAAACTTCAAACGTTATTCAAAATATTAGTTTTTTTCACAACGATATTATTTTTGTATTATATATTTTGCTCTTCTTTCTCTCTTCTTCATAAGCATGCTTTCGGATAACCATTTTCTTTTTCTGTGCTTGCAAAAAGATGGAACAAAATGTAAAGTTTCTACTGCAATTCCAATTTGAAAAAAAATTTGGATACACTGAAAAAACTATTAAATGAAGTTGGAAAACTTGTTGCTTTAGTTTTGCCTGTGCGTGCATCAGCATCTTCATCTGAGCACTCTTTTAGTGCACTAAGATGACTTAAAACGTATCTTCGAGCAACTATGACACAGAAACGACTCACTCATGCGGCACTTATACACATTCACAAAGATAAAACCGAAGAATTGAATTAGATGGAGGTGGTGAAAGAGTTTGTTTCTCGCAAGGACAGAAAGAAACATTTTGGAATAATTTAAATTGATATAACTTTTTGTACCTTATTGCATTTATACCATGTAAAGATATACCTAGTCTTGCTTGATAAAAGCTATAACTATTTTTTATATTTTCATATTACCATAAACATATTACCATATTTCCATCCTTTAAAAAATTATCTCTAATATCGAAATTGGAAATACGGTGTCCACTTTGGTACAATTGTACCAAAATTGGTAAATTTATTTTAACTTGGTAGCTTGGTACATTATTTTCCGAGTTAGTACATTTTTCTAAAAGATTTACAATTTAAAAACTTGTTACAAAAAGCGAAATTTGGTAGCACTGGAAAAATGTTCAGACTTATGTTTAGTGGAACTTTCATTGCATTAAGTTCTAAAAGTTGAAAGCTTACATGCTTTTCTTGTCATATAAAGGGTGTTTTTTATAGAGTGATACAAGTTTAAATCATAATAAAACATAGTAATATATTTTTAATATCAATAAAACGAGCTTTATTGGATAGATTGGATTTAATACATTAATGTTTAAATATGATTTCGGCCATGTGATCGCCACGGCTGCCACGTACAAGGCGCAATCTAGAACACCAATTTTTAGAAACTCTTCGCAGCATTTGCTGCCGTATCTCGCCAATAACTCTTCGAATGTTGATTTCCAGGTGTTCAATTGTTTGTGGATTATTGACGTATACAAGTGATTTTACATCACCCCAAAGAAAATAATCCAATGGGGTTAAATCACACGATCTTGGGGGCCAATTAATTGGGCCATTTCGTGAAAATATTTTTTCGTCAAAAATTTCCTTGAGTAAATCAATTGTAGCGCCCGCTATGTGGCATGTAGCTCCGTCCTGTTAGAACCACATATCAGCAAGATTAATGCCAGCTAATTGAGGTACGAAAAAACTTCGAATTATGTTTCTATACCGTTCATCATTGACAGTAACATTCTGACCATCATCGTTTTTGAAGACATATGGGCCAGTGACTTCGCCAGCCCATAAAGTGCACCAAACAGTAATTTTCTGTGGATGTAATGGTGTTTCGACAAAAGCTTGTGGATTCTCCTCACTCCAAATATGACAATTCTGTTTATTTACGTACCCAAAATTTCAACCAAAAATGGGCTACATCGGGAAATAAAATTTTCCATGGAAATTCAAAATCAATATCAATTTGTGTTTCAGCCCATTCGCCGAATTGGCGGCGTATACGATGGTCGTTTGGCTTTATTTCCTGCACAAGTTGAATCTTGAAAGGTTTTAAGCCAAGATCTTTTCGTAAAATCTTCCATAAAGTGGAAGGACACAACCCCAGTTGCTGAGAACGGCGACGAATTGATTGATTAGGATCATCTTCAATGCTTTCCTGTTCAGCGTCTACAGATTCTTCAGTGCGCACTGTTCGGAATCTCACGAGATGCACATTATAAGTAACAGTAAATGTGTTCCAAAAACGATCTATTGTTCGTCGAATTAGCAGCTCTGATGGACGATTATGTATGCCATAAAGTGGACGAAGTGCACGACAAGTTTGACGAACAGAACCATTTTTTTGATTAAAAATTTCCACAATTTGCACGCGTTTCTCTGGTGTAAGTCGATTCATAATAAAATGTCGAAGCAAATTAAACAAAAAACAACTATCAACTTTTAAATGGGTGGTCAAACAAAGCAGTGATGCCAACTCAAAGTTGTATCACTTTATAAAAAACACCCTTTATATTAAAAATCACATTTTTTGAGACATTTTTTGGGACTTGAGGATTTTTTGTGAGAATTTCCACTAAAGCAGAAAAATATCTCCAATCAGAAAATTTTTCTCTTATTACCAAAGATATTCTAAAACAAATTTAAGACAAGTTCGATTTAGGTAAAGAAGATCTAAATGTTTTGAATATTATAACATCTTCACAAGTCAGAAGAAAACATGTCAGAAAACTAAATTTCTTTATTGCCATAATTCAATAATTCATATTAAAATATCATCTCATAGAATGCTATCTTGACGTTATTGTGACTCAGAGGAAACTTGTTCAGGTTTTAAATATTATTTTTTAAAATTGTAATGACGTTATGAAAAAATTTGGGTATTTTGAAAAAAGTCTGGGTCGTGAAGAATGGATTGGGGAAATTTGTTTTAATGATTTTATCAATTTTGTAAATAGTCTGATGTGCCCATCACACAGCTCAACAGCTGCCAAACCAATATTTTTTTTTTTATTTTAGCCTAATTAAAACTAAGCATACAAATAAATTAGAATATAAAACACTCAACAACATAAAGCTCTCTAAAAAATTGTGTGTCGAACGCAATGAATCTAATTATATTTGGCCAGCAAAAGAACTATTTTGATGTATTTATTATTTTGTTAATAGCGTATAACATAACTTAATATTTTTGTTATGTTTGGTTTGTAAACAAATATACTCTAGCGAATTATTATAATAAATGTTATCAAATTATTATATTAAAAAAAAAATTGGTATATTTTTTCCTATTTGGTAAATTTTTTCGGAGAATTTGGTACAACAAAAAATAAACAAGTGGCAACCGTGATTGGAAAAACTTTTAAAAATATTGAAATTTTAATATTTTTTATTTAGGTTTATATTTTTTGTTATTTTGAAACTAAAATAAAAAATTTGTTTATTCATATTCATGTTTTTTTTTTAAGAAGTTTTGGTGATTTTTTTTGCACCCCCATTTGTACTGCCCCCCCCCCCAAATGAAATTAGCTTATGACGCGCTTGTTTTGAGAAGTCGATTTTGGGAGTGTCATAATCCGTGTTATTAGGAACCGTTCCTGAGGTAACGGATTTAGAATGTAGCTGTATCACTATGGTCTGTTTTGCCAGTTGTAGGGTTCTCTGAGGCTAACTGTTGTATTGGTTGTGGTAAACTTGATGTGTATATCTATAGCAAATAGATGTGTCAGGATATTAAGTGCATCGGTGGGGCATGAGCGGATACCCCCTGTGGTGCATATGTACGCGGATCGCTGGATCCTGGCTAGTTTTTTTACAGGCATAAAAGGCTATGCAGGCATTTTTGACCCTTTGTTCAATGTTGGTTTTCCAGCTGAGTTTAGATTCTAGAATGACCCCTAGATACTTGGTGCTGCTGGATAGTGTTAGAATTTGGTTGTTTAGCTTTGTAAGGACAAAGCGTGGCACTTTGGTTTTTGTTGTGAATAACATCAGTTCCGTCTTGCTAGAGTTAACTCCTAGGCAGCACCTGGCAGTCCAGAGACTGAGTTTTCCAAAGCTGCCTCCACTATCTCACTAAGCGTAGGAGCGAACAGTCCAGACACCATTACAACCACATCATCCGCATAAGCCACCACTTAGACCCAGTTGCAGTTTAGTGTTTTGAGAACTTCGTTCATGGCGATGAGATAAAGTAGAGGAGAGATCACTCCTTTATGTGAAGGACAAATATCGTGAGTTGACTTCAACCCAGGTCTGCCTGGATTATTCTGTTACTGAGTATTGAAACTATTCAGTTTCTCACCGGTGTTTGCAAACCAAGTTTGGTCAGAGAATCAAGAATGGCCTTAGTGTGTAGATTGTTACAAACTCCTTCTATATCTAAATAGGCCACAGGAGTGCATTGTTGGCTGAAATATACTTTAAAATTTTTCTAGACGATTCGAATGAGAAAAGGTTTTTCAGTATAAATCTTTATGTCATTCTTGTTGACTTTAATGTTATCATCACTACCATCATCTACAAAGGTCGATGTCAATTGTAGTGAAAACAATAATAATGGTAATTTTTAATGTATCACGTTTGATCCAATAAATCACAATGCATTGGTTTTCACTATTGCTGTTTACACGATTCAACTCATAACAAAGCCTTTTGTACGTAAACGCAACTTCAGTATATGATTTGTTAAGTCTTTTTAGAACATATTAAAATAATTCAATGAAATAATTATTTAAATGCATTAATTTTTACTAAAATTTCGACCCTCTGGAAGGGGTTTGAACCCCGAAAACCCCCTTGGCTACGGCCCTAACGTACATAGCACATACAAAATATTCCATAACGTGACAATTCATCATTCGATATAGATCGGATAACATACATTTCTACGTTCAATAAAAACATAACCTTTGCCCAATACTAAACTCTTCTTTGGCAAAACTCAAAGGTCTTATTTTGTAGGAAAATTGATTTTTATCTTTATTATTATTCGGCTTATTTTATAGACAGTCAAAATTTAAGTAAATATTAAGTGTTCAAGGAAATTGCGATACATGATTTTTTCCTTCTTCATATGCTTTCTGCATATGCCTTAAAATATACATTATTTGACTGTACAAATTTACCTATGTAGCTATGTGTGTTTATTTGACAATTGATGAAATACATTTGATTGTATATTGAAAAGGAAACAAAAATTACGTCAACAGAGAAGGCTGACATACACCAGCTTTTGCCACCCGCTTGTAAATATTTGTTGGTGATGACATTGTAATGCAAAACTGTAAGCGGAAACGAAATCTTGTTTGTGCTTACATAAGTTTCTTTTAATTTTCAAAACAACAGTTTGACTTTATTCGTCTGTGCACATCGTGTTTTTTAACAGGAAGTTTTGCAGTGAAGTGTGTTTGTGAGAGCCATTAATCTATATGCTTAAACTAGAACAAAGTTTTATATATAAAATAACAATAAACACTAACTCTGAAGTTCTAGTAATAAAGGTTTAGTTTAGTTTAGTTTAGTTTAGTTTAGTTTAGTTTAGTTTAGTTTAGTTTAGTTTAGTTTAGTTTAGTTTAGTTTAGTTTAGTTTAGTTTAGTTTAGTTTAGTTTAGTTTAGTTTAGTTTAGTTTAGTTTAGTTTAGTTTAGTTTAGTTTAGTTTAGTTTAGTTTAGTTTAGTTTAGTTTAGTTTAGTTTAGTTTAGTTTAGTTTAGTTTAGTTTAGTTTAGTTTAGTTTAGTTTAGTTTAGTTTAGTTTAGTTTAGTTTAGTTTAGTTTAGTTTAGTTTAGTTTAGTTTAGTTTAGTTTAGTTTAGTTTAGTTTAGTTTAGTTTAGTTTAGTTTAGTTTAGTTTAGTTTAGTTTAGTTTAGTTTAGTTTAGTTTAGTTTAGTTTAGTTTAGTTTAGTTTAGTTTAGTTTAGTTTAGTTTAGTTTAGTTTAGTTTAGTTTAGTTTAGTTTAGTTTAGTTTAGTTTAGTTTAGTTTAGTTTAGTTTAGTTTAGTTTAGTTTAGTTTAGTTTAGTTTAGTTTAGTTTAGTTTAGTTTAGTTTAGTTTAGTTTAGTTTAGTTTAGTTTAGTTTAGTTTAGTTTAGTTTAGTTTAGTTTAGTTTAGTTTAGTTTAGTTTAGTTTAGTTTAGTTTAGTTTAGTTTAGTTTAGTTTAGTTTAGTTTAGTTTAGTTTAGTTTAGTTTAGTTTAGTTTAGTTTAGTTTAGTTTAGTTTAGTTTAGTTTAGTTTAGTTTAGTTTAGTTTAGTTTAGTTTAGTTTAGTTTAGTTTAGTTTAGTTTAGTTTAGTTTAGTTTAGTTTAGTTTAGTTTAGTTTAGTTTAGTTTAGTTTAGTTTAGTTTAGTTTAGTTTAGTTTAGTTTAGTTTAGTTTAGTTTAGTTTAGTTTAGTTTAGTTTAGTTTAGTTTAGTTTAGTTTAGTTTAGTTTAGTTTAGTTTAGTTTAGTTTAGTTTAGTTTAGTTTAGTTTAGTTTAGTTTAGTTTAGTTTAGTTTAGTTTAGTTTAGTTTAGTTTAGTTTAGTTTAGTTTAGTTTAGTTTAGTTTAGTTTAGTTTAGTTTAGTTTAGTTTAGTTTAGTTTAGTTTAGTTTAGTTTAGTTTAGTTTAGTTTAGTTTAGTTTAGTTTAGTTTAGTTTAGTTTAGTTTAGTTTAGTTTAGTTTAGTTTAGTTTAGTTTAGTTTAGTTTAGTTTAGTTTAGTTTAGTTTAGTTTAGTTTAGTTTAGTTTAGTTTAGTTTAGTTTAGTTTAGTTTAGTTTAGTTTAGTTTAGTTTAGTTTAGTTTAGTTTAGTTTAGTTTAGTTTAGTTTAGTTTAGTTTAGTTTAGTTTAGTTTAGTTTAGTTTAGTTTAGTTTAGTTTAGTTTAGTTTAGTTTAGTTTAGTTTAGTTTAGTTTAGTTTAGTTTAGTTTAGTTTAGTTTAGTTTAGTTTAGTTTAGTTTAGTTTAGTTTAGTTTAGTTTAGTTTAGTTTAGTTTAGTTTAGTTTAGTTTAGTTTAGTTTAGTTTAGTTTAGTTTAGTTTAGTTTAGTTTAGTTTAGTTTAGTTTAGTTTAGTTTAGTTTAGTTTAGTTTAGTTTAGTTTAGTTTAGTTTAGTTTAGTTTAGTTTAGTTTAGTTTAGTTTAGTTTAGTTTAGTTTAGTTTAGTTTAGTTTAGTTTAGTTTAGTTTAGTTTAGTTTAGTTTAGTTTAGTTTAGTTTAGTTTAGTTTAGTTTAGTTTAGTTTAGTTTAGTTTAGTTTAGTTTAGTTTAGTTTAGTTTAGTTTAGTTTAGTTTAGTTTAGTTTAGTTTAGTTTAGTTTAGTTTAGTTTAGTTTAGTTTAGTTTAGTTTAGTTTAGTTTAGTTTAGTTTAGTTTAGTTTAGTTTAGTTTAGTTTAGTTTAGTTTAGTTTAGTTTAGTTTAGTTTAGTTTAGTTTAGTTTAGTTTAGTTTAGTTTAGTTTAGTTTAGTTTAGTTTAGTTTAGTTTAGTTTAGTTTAGTTTAGTTTAGTTTAGTTTAGTTTAGTTTAGTTTAGTTTAGTTTAGTTTAGTTTAGTTTAGTTTAGTTTAGTTTAGTTTAGTTTAGTTTAGTTTAGTTTAGTTTAGTTTAGTTTAGTTTAGTTTAGTTTAGTTTAGTTTAGTTTAGTTTAGTTTAGTTTAGTTTAGTTTAGTTTAGTTTAGTTTAGTTTAGTTTAGTTTAGTTTAGTTTAGTTTAGTTTAGTTTAGTTTAGTTTAGTTTAGTTTAGTTTAGTTTAGTTTAGTTTAGTTTAGTTTAGTTTAGTTTAGTTTAGTTTAGTTTAGTTTAGTTTAGTTTAGTTTAGTTTAGTTTAGTTTAGTTTAGTTTAGTTTAGTTTAGTTTAGTTTAGTTTAGTTTAGTTTAGTTTAGTTTAGTTTAGTTTAGTTTAGTTTAGTTTAGTTTAGTTTAGTTTAGTTTAGTTTAGTTTAGTTTAGTTTAGTTTAGTTTAGTTTAGTTTAGTTTAGTTTAGTTTAGTTTAGTTTAGTTTAGTTTAGTTTAGTTTAGTTTAGTTTAGTTTAGTTTAGTTTAGTTTAGTTTAGTTTAGTTTAGTTTAGTTTAGTTTAGTTTAGTTTAGTTTAGTTTAGTTTAGTTTAGTTTAGTTTAGTTTAGTTTAGTTTAGTTTAGTTTAGTTTAGTTTAGTTTAGTTTAGTTTAGTTTAGTTTAGTTTAGTTTAGTTTAGTTTAGTTTAGTTTAGTTTAGTTTAGTTTAGTTTAGTTTAGTTTAGTTTAGTTTAGTTTAGTTTAGTTTAGTTTAGTTTAGTTTAGTTTAGTTTAGCTTAGTTTAGTAAGAATTGTTTTTTTGTCTATTCATAAAATATCCTTGTAAAAGAAACCCTAATGTGATATAGTACTATGAATACCATAATTTTTTTTTTGTATAAAAATTAGTTCACTTTAAAATTATTTGCAAATGCAAACATTAAAATGTTAAACATTAACTCTGAAGTTCTAGTAATAAATTTCTTCATTAAAATGTAAAAATTATTATGGAAATAATTTGTGGCGTCATTTTCTTTTGTTTGCTTTTTTCGGTGTGTGCTCTCTCGTTTTCTCTGTGTTTTTGGCGTAGAGTGGATTTTCGTTCAATTTATCTATGTTCTCTCCAATGTTGTGCGTACTTTTTTATTCTCTCCTATCTTGTGCATACCTACTCCAATTGTCGCTTACTGTGTAAGGTAGATGTCATCAGTGTTTTAGCGGCCATTTCCATACCAATGTAATTGTTAGTTGTAAACAGACTTCGGAGGCCCCGCAGCTACATTGTATTTAAGAAATAATTGGATACGTCGTGTGTTTATTTACCACTGGGCATCTACAGACAGACACGCGCTACAGATATTCATTTCCGTAATATTGATTCATGATAATAAAATTAATTCCGTTTTGCTTGTGACTGAATTTTGAAAGTAGCTGCACGATTTGAAAGAAGGTGGGCGATTCACCTGTTTAATATTTGTCACAACCTTAAATTTGTTCTCAATTTCGACACCAGGAAGAGTGTGTGTCATGAGTTGTAAGGATTAAATACATAAGATGTTTGTTACTCATACACAAGAATATATTAATGGATGCAAATGAAAGAACAAAGAAAGCTTACTACAACTTGTTGATTTAAGGTTTTTCAAGTATAAAATTACTGCTACAATTTTGTGCCATGTTGTCTGGCAAATAGTCTAAATAACAGTAACAGGATAACATGCATGCATACATAAATATATATTGGAAAATACAAGCAATAATTTTCCGTGCTCAACAGTATGTTTATTCAGCAAGCATACTACGTAATAAGCCCCTACAAATATTTACTTCGTACCACAAAAAAAAACCAAGAAAGGAATTGAAGGGCTTATTGCAAAAACGTGATAAGCCACATAATCTAAAAAATCAATATTTAAGGCTGAATACGTTACTCAATTCATTGCCGACAACCACTCAAGAGATTTTGGCTATTTCTTATTAAATTTATCTAACTATTTGTAGAAGTTTTCATGTTCAATTACATTTTTTCATATGAAATTACATTTTTTGAAGACTTGAGAGTCGATTATTTCAAAATATTTTTTGTGTGGCTTATCATGTTCTTGCATTAAGCCCTGCAATTATTTTCGACTGCGCCGAAGTTTACTTGTATTCTAAGTTTTGAATGTTATTTTGATAAAGTTCCTTTTATGGGTCGTGGTTTTTATTTAAATATTTAAAACTTCATCTATAGTTATTAAACTCATTTTCTGTTTGTTTGTTTGTTTGCTTGTTTGTTTGTTTGGCCTTTATACAAATCTAAACGGCTACACGGATTTTTTTCAAACTAGGTATACGTATTGAGTGGCTTCTACATTAAATTGTTACATACTTAGTTTTTGCCACGCAACCTCCCGAAATTTTTCAACAAACGGTAATTTTGTTATTATAATACTTTTTCCCATCGGAGTCTTTTGTGTATTTAATTTAAAAATTTTTTTGTTATTTCGATATCAAAAACACTCACATATATTTAACATTGTAGAAATTTTCAGTACAACTACTTTTTCATAAAACATCAATGAGAAAAATGAGAACATGAACAATGAGAAAAAAACGACATGAAAATCAAAGTTTGGTCTTTCGATGCAAATATCACCGCTGTCCATTAATATATTTCATTCAAATTTTTTTTATAAAAATGTTCCATAAATCGCTACCTTAATAAGTAAAGGCCCTAACTCATTTTTTGTTACTTTACAGGAGATGAAAAAAACTTAATAAAAATTATAATTTTGCGGGTCCGAATTTTCTTGAAATGGATTTTTTTATTTAAGACACTAATCAATTCAATGCTGTAGCAATATTTTTGCAGCAATTTTTTTTCTATAGCAATTTTTTTTTGCAAAAATCTGTAAAAAAAAATTATTTTGAAGAAAATAAGTTAAGGCCTTTCTATATTAAGGTATCGAAATGCACTTTACACATATATTTTGAACATATATATGTGTAAAGTTTCGGTTAGTCGTGTCTTGCAGGGACGTACCGTTAGGTCAGTGTATATATGTATTATGATTTTGTCAAAAAAAGGTCCAAGATATTGACTTTTTACTCAAAAAATGACTCTAAAACTGTTTTTATTTTTTTTTTGTTAAAATGAAATCAAGTAAAAATTTCACATCTGCCTACCTTTCATATGACATAGCATTTATTTGCAAAAATTCATCCAGTTAAGTGCGAAAACTATTTTACTGTTTGTGTCATCAAAAAAACAACCTTTGATTTTTTTCGCGAAATTTATTTTTTCAAAATGCTGTTTTTATATTTTTTACAAAAAAGTCAAGTCTCAAAAATAATTTATGTGAAAAAAAATTATGCCAATATCTTTGTCCAGTCAAAAGTTATGGCTAAAAATCTATTTTTTCATACCAGACTTTATTAATATAACTGAGTTTTGTATTAAAACTCTATATATCCTTTGAGCATCCATTTATCTCTAAGAATACAGTTGTGTATCTAGAGTAATTATAAACATTTTGGTTTATATAAAATCTTCCGTATAGTAATCAACTATGTTTGATGTGGAATTTAGTGAGATTTTCGAGTTTTCATATAGTAATTTTGTATGTGAGTTAGGCAAAATTCATTCGATTTTGGCAAATTTCACACATCTATTGCAAATTGAAAGTTAAAGCTTTAGTGCAAAATTGTTGTGAAGTCATTAGATAAATTTTTGTGAAATTTAATGGAATTTTCACGTTTTCATACATTCACTTTGTATGGGAGGTACGAGTGGTTTTCATTCGATTTTGACAAATTTCATACAAAAAGTGTATATTAAAAGTTAGAGCTCATGATTTTAATTTATTTAAAGTCATTGGAAAATTTTTGTGAAATTTAATGGAATTTTCACGTTTTCGTACAGTCTTATTGTATGGGAGGTAGGCATGGTTTTCATTCGATTTTGACAAATTTCATACATATAGTGTATATTGGAAGTTAGAAATCATGTTTTAAATTTATTTCAAGTCATTAGATAAATTTTTGTGAAATTAAAGGCAATTTTCACGTTTTCATACAGTCACTTTGTATGGGAGATACGCGTGGCTTAAATTCGATTTTGACAAATTTCATACATAAAGTGTATATTTGAAGTTAGAGGTCATGTTTTAAATTTATTTCAAGTCATTAGATAAATTTTTGTGAAATTTAATGGAATTTTCACGTTTTCATACATTCGCTTTGTATGGGAGGTAGGCATGGTTTTCATTCGATTTTGGCAAATTTCACACATATATTGCAAATTGAAAGTTAAAGCTTTAGTGCAAAATTGTTGTGAAGTCATTAGATAAATTTTTGTGAAGTTTAATGGAATTTTCACGTTTTCATACATTCACTTTGTATGGGAGGTACGCGTGGTTTTCATTCCATTTTGACAAATTTCATACATAAAGTGTATATTTGAAGTTAGAGCTCATGTTTTAAATTTATTTCAAGTCATTAGATAAATTTTTGTGAAATTAAAGCAATTTCACGTTTTCATACATTCACTTTGTATGGGAGGTACGAGTGGTTTTCATTCGATTTTGACGAATTTCATACATAATTGGAAGTTAAAGCTCATGTTTTAAATTTATTTCAAGTCATTAGATAAGGTTTTGTGAAATTTAATTAAATTTTCACGTTTTCATACATACACTTTGTATGGGAGGTAGGCATGGTTTTCATTCGATTTTGGCGAATTTCATAAATTAAAGTTTTAAATTTATTTCAAGTCATTAGACAAAATTTTGTAAAATTTAATTCAATTTTCACGTTTTCATACATACACTTTGTATGGGAGGTAGGCATGGTTTTCATTCGATTTTGGCAAATTTCACACATATATTGCAAATCAAAAGATAAAGCTTTAGTGCAAAATTGTTGTGAGTCATTAGATAAATTTTTGTGAAATTTAATGGAATTTTCATGTTTTCATACATTAAATTTGTATGGGAGATACGCTTGGTTTTCATTCGATTTTTACAAATTTCAAACATATATTGTATATTGGAAGTTAGAGCTCATGTTTTAAATTTATTTCAAGTCATTAGATAAATTTTTGTGAAATATAATGGAATTTCACGTTTTCATACAGTCGCTTTGTATGGGAGGTAGGCATGGTTTTCATTCGATTTTGTGCAAATTTCACACATATATTGCAAATCGAAAGATAAAGCTTTAGTGCAAAATTGTTGTGAGTCATTAGATAAATTTTTGTGAAATTTAATGGAATTTTCATGTTTTCATACATTAAATTTGTATGGGAGATACGCTTGGTTTTCATTCGATTTTTACAAATTTCAAACATATAGTGTATATTGGAAGTTAGAGCTCATGCTTTAAATTTATTTCAAGTCATTAGATAAATTTTTGTGAAATATAATGGAATTTCACGTTTTCACACAGTCTTTTTGTATGGAAGGTAGGCGTGGTTTTCATTCGATTTTGTGCCAATTTCACACACATATATTGCAAATTGAAAGTTAAAGCTTTAGTGCAAAATTGTTGTGAGTCATTAGATAAATAATTGTGAAATTTAATAGAATTTTCACGTTTTCATACTTCATTCACTTTGTATGAGAAATAGGCGTGGTTTTCAGTCAATTTTTACAAATTTTTTACGTATGCATATTTGAAGTAACAGTTTGTGTGTAAAATGTATGTATTGTCATTAGATTTAAATTTGTGGAATTTAATGGAATTATCACGTTTTCATATAGTAACTTTGTATGGGAGGTAGGCGTAGTTTTCATTCGATTTTGAAAAATTTTATATATATGCATATTTGAAGTTAAAGTTAATGCACAAAATCTATGTAATGTCATTAGATTAATTTTTGTGGAATTAAATGGAATAATTGGGATTTCGACGTTTTGATATAGTTACTTTGTATGGGAGGTAGGCATGGATTTCATTATATTTTGACAAATTTCATACATTAAGTGCATATTTAAAGTTAAACCTTAAGTTCAAAACTTATGTAAAGTCATTCGATAATTTTTTGTGGAGTTTATTGAGATTTTAAAGTTTTCATATAATAATATAATTTTTGTGAAATTTAATAAAATTTTAAGTTTTTCATGTAATCACATTGTATGGGAGGTAGGCGTGGATTTCAGTTGATTTTTAGTTTTTTCATACATGTGTATATTTGAAGTTAAAGTTAATGTGCAAAATTTATATATTGTCATTTGATGAATTTTTTGCGACATTTAATGGAATTTTAACGTTTTCATATAGTAATTTTGTATGGGAGGTAGACATGGATTTCATTATATTTTGACAAATTTCATACATATAGTGCATATTTTAAGTTAAAGCTGAATTCAAAACTTATGTGAAGTCATGCGATAAATTTTTGTGGAATTTATTGGGATTTTAACATTTTCATATAGTCACTTTGTATTGGAGGTAGGCGAGGTTTTCATTCAATTTTGAAAAATTTCATACATATGCATATTTTAAGTGAAAGTTAATGTGCAAAATTTTTATATATTGTCATTAGAATAATATTTGCTAAATTTAATGGAATTTTAAGTTTTTCATATGATTACATTGTATGGGAGGTAGGCGTGGATTTCAGTTGATTTTTACAAATTTTTTCATATGCACATTTGAAGTTAAGTTTGTGTGCAAAATGTATGTATTGCCATTAGATTTATATTTGTGAAATTTAATGGAATTTTCATGTTTTCATATAGTAACTTTGTATGGGAGGTTGGTATGGGTTTCATTAGAATTTGACAAATTTCATACATATAGTGCATATTTAAAGTTTTAGCTTAAAAGCAAAACTTATGTGAAGGCATGTGATAAATTTTTGTGGAATTTATTGGGACTTTAACGATTTCATAAAGTCACTTTGTATTGGAGGTTGGCGTGGTTTAAATTCGATATTGAAAAATTTCATACATATGCATATTTAAAATTAAAGTTAATGTGCAAAATTTTTATATATTGTCATTAGATTAATTTTTGTGAAATTTAATGGAATTTTAACGTTTTCATGTAGTCACTTTGTATGTGACTATGTGACTTTGTATAGAAGTAGGATTGGATTTCATTCGATTTTGAATTTTTTATGCATGTGCATATTTGAAGTTAAAGTTAATGAGCAAAATTTACATATTGTCATTAGATTAATTTTTGTGACATTTTCACGTTTTCATATAGTAACTTTGTATGGGAGGTAGACATGGAGTTCATTATATATTGACAAATTTCATACATATAGTGCATATTTAAAGTTAAAGCTTAAGTTCAAAACTTATGTGAAGTCATGAGATAAATTTTTGTGGAATTTATTGGGATTTTAACGTTTTCATATAGTCACTTTGTATGGGAGGTTGGCGTGGTTTTCATTAGATTTAAAAAAATTTCATACATATGCATATTTGATGTTTAAGTTAAAGTTAAAGTACAAAATTTATGTAATGTCATTAGATTGATTTTTGTGGAATTTAATGGAATTTACCGTTTTTATACAGTCACTTTGTATGGGAGGTAGGCGTAGATTTAATTCGATTTGATTGAATTTGAGCTCATAAGTAATGTCATACCTAATATACAAAATTTTAGATACACTAATTAGTTTTTGTGAAATGTTTATAGATTGTATGAAGTGGTTTGAGATTGAATTTTAATTAAATGATATGTTTGTAAAAATAGGCTTTTTGATCAAATTTTAAATGTAATTAAAACAATATAAATTAATTTTTTTTGCTACCGACGCACAGTACACTTTTTTCGATTTTAGTATGACATTTGCATTATCTCAGAAACTAAAAAAGCTAATGCCTTGAAATTTTGTACAAATGAGTCTTAGCCTAAATTAAGTAACAGCACAAAAAAATTAGAATTCTAGGTCAACTGCATCGCCTACCTCCCATACAAACCATATTTTTTTTTTTATAAAAAAAACCCGCATAAAATACTTATTTATGTTTTAAAGAGTAAATTTAGTTTATTTAACTTCACATAAACATCATGCTAAAAATATTTCAAATCGGACAACTTTTAGATATATGTCCTATAAAACAGGATTACCAAATTGACGAAATTTGAAAAAATTTTTTTAAAAAATGGCTGCTAATACAAAATAAGGTCACTACTTGTTTTAAATTATGAATTCCATTTTATTTTTCTTTAAATTTAAGAGTACCTACAAATTGTCTCGGAAATCAGAGCATTTTAGGGAAAAATTTAATTTTTTTCCTTAATAGCAGCTAGATGCAGCAGGTTTTTACAGAAACAGAAGGTAGAAGTGCGATATCTTATAATAGTTATAGCCTTCGACTTTAATAATGCTAAATTAGCTAGATATTTTCTACAAAATTTTACTTAAATTTTCATTCCTTGAAAATTTTATAGTCTTATTTCAACGATTTTTCTATTTTTATTTATTAACATTTTTTATTTTATTTTATATATTTAATTCAATGGCGATTAAGACACAAAAAAGTCCCAAAAAAAACCTTGAAATATACTTTTTGCTCGTAGTTATTATTGTTTAAACTTGACTTTATTTTTTGGGTTTTATTGAGCTTATTTTTGTTAAAAAAGTTTCCACTTTGACGAATTTTATAAAAAAAAAAATATAATACATTAAGCTTTTAATACCACATTCATAATATATGTTTTATAATCTGACGAATAAAAATATTTTTTTATAAAATTTAAAAAAAAAACCCAAATGTGATCCTAAAATTAAAAAAGCGCACGTTTCGTTAATTTTTTTGTCAACATCTTCTGGGTACCATGTTCAATTGAATCTAAGAAAAATGTGCAAATTCACAAATTATAAAACTTACAAAAACACAATTTGTAGATGTAGATTTTACCGTTTGGAAAAAGTCATTTTGTATAGAAAGTAGGCGTGGTGTTTTTTACCAAACGGCACGGACATGGCTAAATCGACTCGGAATGTGATGCTGCTCAGAAATATTTACATATTTCTATACCTGTCACAGCTTCTTCTGGACATTACAAACGGAGTGACAAAGTTTATATGCCTCTTTCACAGTACGCGTGGGGATATAAAAACACCATAAAAAGTTTTCTTTAACGTACTTAAAAGAAAATTTGTTTCTGACAAAAATTGATGCATGCACCAAAGATATGTGCACCATCATTAGCGCAAAGAAAGACGAAATAATTATTTATAACTCTATCTTATAATTAAAACCACGCATATTTAATTAACGTTTTGTATCGTTTCTTCAGAGCGCATGTCAAAGCAATTAAATTTGCAGAACTGCTGATGCAATTTTTGACGACATCTCCCATGATAAGCCTTGCGATGTCTGAAATTGCATGCACCAAAGTTGTGCTGCTGCATGCTGCTGATTAAAATCAACACCATGGCTCGTGCTCTTTTCACTTTAATTTGTGTGCCTTGATTTTGCTTTAGAAACGCTTCTTCGTTTTACATTAGCTAGGTAGCTACTCTGATTAAATGCACGCATATCCTTATTTATGCGTATTGTTTTCAAACACGTGCTATATCTCTAGTTGCTTAATTGCTTACTTCTGTTTGTGTTTTTGCTTCTAAGTATATATGTAGTAAGTATTTTGCTTCTAACCTTAACGACATCATTTCTTGATATCGATGCTTTAATACGCACATGTTGAAGTGTTTCGAACAGTTATTGACATTGGTTGCATGCTTCTGGCAGGATATGCATTAACAATGTAGTAGGAAAAAGTTTATTTTTTACTTTTTTTTTTATTGGCAAAGAATATAAAAGTCTGTCTAGGTTTTTTGTTACATCGCAAAACGTGCGCAAAGTATATCTCAATTTTTAATTTATTTTGTTTGCATGGAATTCTTGCATAACCATTGCAACTGTAACGGTTTAGAGAAACTCTTGAAAGAAATTTACTGTAATATTGAACTTGAGCTTAGGATAAATGGCTATCATTGTTGTTTGTTGTGTTTCGAATGCATTTAAATTTTCGGAAGCTACCGATTAAAGAAATTGTACTTTACTGGGGACTCATTTGTGGCGGCACCTCTCGTCAGGCACTGGCAAGCAGGGTTGCACAACCTTAAGTGTTTTTTACGAAAATTCCTAAAAAAATTCACATTTGAGAAAACATTTATTAAATGTAATCAATTTAAGAATTTATTTTTTATGTGTTCAAACAAGTTCTACACTAAGGTATATACCCGGTTTTTCCCGGTTAGTATTTAATTAAATATTTTAATATACACTTTTCGATTAAATGTTTTTGTAAATTTTGAAATTTTGTAAAAACGTGTTGAATTTAAGTTACTTGCACTTTGCTAATGAAAATCAAATTTATAAAAATCTTCCTAAAATTTTTTTGTAGTTTTTCCAGTTGGGAAGCACTTAACATGTATACCTAGTTTGAGTAAAATCCGTTGAGCCGTTTAGATTTGTATAAAGGCCAAACAAACAAACAAACAAGCAAACAGAAAATGAGTTTTATTACTATAGATAGTCACTTGTATGAAAAAATAGATTTTAGCCCATAACTTTTGATTGGAAAGAGATATTGGGGTATTTTTTTCACATAAATTATTTTTGAGACTTGACTTTTTTTGTAAAAAATATAAAAACAACATTTTGGAAAAAATAAATTTCGCGAAAAAAATCAAAGGGAAAAAAATCCCCTTGTTGTTTTGATGACAAAAACAGTAAAATCATTTTTGCGCTTAGATGGAAGAACTTTTGCAAATAAATGCTTTGTCATATGCAAGGTAGCCAGATGTGCAATTTTTAATTGATTTCATTTTTACAACAACAACAATTTTGAGTCATTTTTTGAGTAAAAAGTCGATATTTTCGACCTTTTTTTTTAACTTAATCATAAAACATATATACACTGACTTAACGGTACAGCTCAACCTATTTTTGTGAAGTGATTTTATTGAACTTTTGACCAAAAAAAAAAATTTAATGAAATATATTAATGGACAGCGGAGATATTTGCATCGAAAGACCAAACTTTGATTTTCATGTCGTTTTTTTCTCATTCTTAGGTAACGATGTTTTATGAAAAAGTTGTTGTACTGAAAATTTCTCCAATTTTGAAGATATGTGAGTGTTTTTGATGTCAAAAAAACAAAAAATTTTTAAAATTAAATACACAAAAATCTCCGATGATAAAAAATTTTATACTAACAAATTTACCGTTACTTGAAAAACTTCAGAGGGGGCGTGGCAAAAACAAAGTATGTAACATTTTAAGTTAGAATAAACTTAATATGTGTACCTAGTTTGAGCGAAATCCGTTGAGCCGTTTAGATTTGTATAAAGGCCAAACAAACAAACAAACAAACAGAAAATGAGTTTTATTACTATAGATTTGTACGCTCTAAATGTAAGAGACGATAGTTTACTGAATTAATTTGGACCTTATATTGAAACAATATTTATAAACAGGGACCTTAGCTGTTATAAGAGATATCGAAAAAGTTAATTTGAAATAGTTATTTTGCGACTTTTTCTAAAAAAGTCAAATTTTAATTGTTATTTTTCGACAGAAAAAAAAATAAAATTAAACTCTTACAATGTGATTTTTATTGTAGGGCTAAAAATAACAAATATTTCGGACTTTTATTTTTTCAGCTAATTTAATTGTTATTTTTCAAATTTTATTTTTCATTAAAAATATTATCAGTTTCGGACTTTTATTTTTTCTGTTGGAAATAAAAGTCCTTTTTATGTAATTTCTTAGATACTGTAGTTAAATTAACTTTGTTTTTAAATTTGTATAAATTATGTTGTATATTTTCCCTCCATATAATTGTTTTTTCCGAAAACCTTTAAAATATTTAATGCAGAATACAAACACGCAATACCATTTTTCTTATGTTGGCTTTATAAGGGTGATTTTTTAAGCGTTTATTTTTTGAAAATTTGCAAAAACCAGAAAATTTGCAACACTGAATGAAATATTTATTTGAAGCAATACATCAATGTCTGCTTAAAATATTTTACTTCAGTGTCTTCATTTAATTAAACATTTTATTTTTTATGTTGTGTATTCTGTATAAAGTTATTTTTAAGAAGTTTTAGGAAAAACAATTATATGGAAAGAAAATATACAACATAATTTACACAAATTACAAATAAATCTAATTTAACTACACTATCTAAGAAATTCCACAAAAAGGATTTTTATTTACAACAGAAAAAATAAAAGTCCAAAACTAAGAGTTAAATATTTTTTCTGTTGAAAAATAACAATTAAAGATTGATTTAGGACATTTTTTAATATTTTAACGATTTCGAAAAAATATTTCAATGTGATCATTTTAATGAAGACCTCATATGTCTGCGATATCTGCAAGACCATGATTTTTTTGAAAAGATTTTTTGATAACAGTTATTTACGGTCCCTATTTAAAAATTATTTGTAAATCTATTTATAAATAGGCCTATAGGCAAAACAGTTTGGTACCATTTTCTCCCGTGTTTCTCAACCGATTTGGATAATTTTTCTTTCAAATGAATTAAAGTAGGGAGAAAGAGTGCACCGAATACTTTGTGTGACCTTTGACCTGAAATATGAGCGTTAAATAGAGAATTTGTTAAATAAAAGCCGAGCCATAAGAGAATTAAGAACACGGTGTAAGAGAAAATTTTAGCCATTGTTGGCTGAGATGTACAAAAAATTTTGCAAACATTTTTCGCTGTCTCTCATGAATACCCTACAATAAGCATTTTTTTTGTAACATGTGCGAATATAACTTTGAAAAATTTTCTTTATTTTTACATCAAAAATATGACGATATCTTGAAAACTGTAGCTTTTCTCAGTACAACGTAATTTTGTACAAAAAGTCGCTGGTTGACACTGAGGGCTGTGTGAATAATCGCCCAAGTTACAATCGCCCAACATTTCCCAAAGCCAAAAATGAACAATCACCCAAAAACAGTTGGGCGTTTGTTCATAATGTACAATCGCCTAAAAATGCAATAAACAATCGCCCAAAACTGATGAATAATCGCCCAAATCGTGAAATGAATAATCGCCCAAAAAAAAATGGGCATTCGTTCATAATGTACAATCGCCCAAAAATGCGATGAACAATCGTCCAAAAAATATTTTTGGGCGATTATTCATTCTTTGAAATATAAGCGCTTGTTCATTATGAACAATCGCCCCAAAAAAAAAAAACGAACAATTGCCCAAAACCGAAATGAACAATCGCCCAAAAATGTTTGACGGTTTTTTAGGCGATCGTTCATTTTTGTACTTTTGGGCGATTGTAACTTGAACGATTATTCGCACAGCCGTATTAGTCTGTGCGAATATTCGCCCAAGCTGCAATCGCCCAAATTTTTTTGGATGATTGTTCATTTTGGGCTTGGGGGATTGTAACTTGGGCGAATATTCGCCCAGCCGTATTAGTCTATGCGATGAAATGAAATGAATAATCGCCCAAAATATTTGGGCGATTGTTTATAATGTACAATCGCCCAAAAAAGCGATGAAAAATCGCCCAAAACTGCAAAATTTCGCCCAAATCATGATATTAATAATCGCCCAAAAAAATTTGGACGTTTGTTCATAATGTACAATCGCCCAAAAATGCAATGAACAATCGCCAAAAACTTTTTTCGCATTACTCCACAAAACGGTCAATCAGACGTTGGCCATAAGCATTTTTTTGCAACATGATAGAAGTCATGAATCCCATACATCATATGCAATGAAAATACAGAAGGAAACAGAAAAGAAAAGCGACGAATGTTCTTGAACACGCTGAGTAAACAATTGGTGCTTGCTAATACTAAAAATCGCATGAACAACAACCGTATTTTGGGACAACAACCGTATTTTGGGACAACATTCAACCCGTTTGGCCATTGAATCTTTCTTTGGAAGGCCGTTGAATATTCCCAGCAACATGCTGCCTAACCAACAAAGCGGCCCTAGTACACTGAATTCCAGAAAAAGATTGCAGAATTTGTGCCACGCAAGACGAAAAGCTGCGTAGGAAGACACGTTTTTACTGCACCAAATGCACTTATCCTATGTGCCAACAATATTCTAAAGTTGATTATACTTGTTTTTCATGCATTCCACAAAATGAATAAAAAATTTTTTACATTTAGATAGCTACATATATTAACAAATCAAAAAAAAAAATCTAAAGACAAAAATAATAAACGAGCATACTTAGAAATTCAAAGTTACGGTATCCTTTTTGCCATACAAATGCATAAAAAATTATAGGGGTCTGGCCAGGCATATGTGTTTGTTCGAAGGTTTCAGAATATGTATTTGACGGGGGGTAAAATAAGACGTATGCTGTAAAAGTTTCATAACTACGTATTTTAAACGTAAGTTGTACGTTAAAATTTTAGAAATACTTATCTTAAACGTATGTTGCTCGTAAATACGTATTGGTAACATATGCTGTACGTAAAATGTTCGTAATTACGAATTTTGAACGCGTGGTGTACGTTAAAGTTTCGTTAATACGTATTCTGAACGTATGCTGTACGTAAAATTGCATAAATGCGTATTTTGAGCGTATGTTGTGCGTAATATTTTCGTAAATTCGTATTTTTAACGTATACTATACGTAAAATGTTCGTAAATACGTACTTTGAATGCGTAGTGTACGTAAAAGTTTCGTTAAAACGTATTCTGAAGGTATGCTGTACGTAAAAATTTCTTAAGTGCGTCTTTTGAGCGTATGTTATACGTATAATTTTGGTAAATACGTATTTTTAACGTATGCCGTTCGTAAAATGTTCGTAAATACGTACTTTGAACGCGAAGTGTACGTAAAAGTTTCGTTAATGCGTATTCTGAACGTATGCTGTACGTAAAAATTTAGTTAATACGTATTTTTAACGTATGCTGCACGTAAAATATTCGTAAATACGTTTGCAGAACGAACAAAGTACGCAAAACTAACGTATGGTATACATCGTAAAAAGAAGCAGCGCACTTAATAAATTCGTAAATAAGTATGCTAAACGAACAGCGCAAGTAAAAAAGTCTCTAAATAGGATTTTGTAAATACGTATTTTGAACGAACTGTGTACGTACGAGCAATGTATAGAATACGTTACCGAAAAAATATTCTAAACGAACAAGTACATACAAACAACGAATAGCGTTCGTAGCTGTGTTTGCAAAATTTTTAGTTATACTTACATCGTGCACAAAATTAACGTATGTGTAAAATTACATGGGACCAATTTTAACGAACGCGTTTGTTGCCTAAACGAGCTTATTCGCTGCCACTGCATCCTTTTTTGGTTCAGTGTATTTAAGAATGCATGGTTTAACTCACTTTTATTTATAAATTAACCTAAAATAAGTATTTTTGAAGTTACAAAAAATTCAAAATCGACTTTTTAATTGATTATGATGCACCTTATCAAAAAAACATGATCCGCAAGGTTGTGCACTTGACTAAAAGCAACGTTTCTATTAACAAAGTTTTATTTAGAAAGTTGTTGCTTTTCTCTTAAATTTTTTAAAATTAAACTTTCTTTTCATTTTTGATTTGATATGAAGATATGCAAAAAAAAAATTCACTACCTAAAGGGCAAAGCAAAGGTTCAAAAAGCGGTTGTGCACAACAAACAAGTCTTTGCAGAATCAATGCAGTCGCTTTTTTGAACCTTTGCTTTTGCAAAGTAGTAGAAAAACATTGCTTTGAAGGCGACATACAGCATATAATTCTGTTTTAATTTAACAGAAGGTGTTCGTGGGCTTATCAAAGTTGATGGTACTGCAGAAACCACAGAAGACTACTGATGAGTTGATGTAGCTATCAACGAAACAGCTGTCTAGTCTGCTTGGTGGTTTGTTCTGCAAAGAACTTATTGTTGCTGCAACCTGTTGCTTCATGAACTTAATTGGCATTAAGCTCTTTTGTTATTGTTTTAAATAAAAAACCACGAATCACGGCACCCAGTTAGGCACCTCGTGCCTAAAATTTTTTCGGAATTGGACTTAGAAGGCTTTAATACATATGATTTAAAATAAAATTGTAAAATTAGCGTTTTCGTTCATCTTCAATTTTTTTACTACAACCAATTATAGTTTTTGACCTATTAACTAAGATGATTTTGCTAACTCTGTATTGACTCATATGTGTAGTGAACACTTGACTATCTAACTCGTCTCCTTTGTTAGAAATAAACTTTGGTTTATGCTATGATAATTCCCAAAATATTTCAACTTACCGTTAGGTAGCAAGAATGGTTCAAAAAACCTCTAAAATACTAATTTTTTATGGATAATTTTTTGCCATGATATTTTAAGTAAAAAAAAAAATATCTCAAAGCGTAAGTGTATTCACTTCACTGCTGGAATTCCCGAAATGCTGAAATTTACGAAAACTTCAGTGCAATTGTTGTTGTTTTGGTTTTCCGAAGTTTGCTTAAATTTAATCACCTATTGAGTTGATAAAAAAAATCGTCGGAAATTTGCGAAGAAAAATGTGTTCAGTAACCATAAGCAAGTCTGTTTAATGAGTGTGAGTCATTGTGAATATGAAAACTTTGACAAGAAGAAGAGCATTCTGTAAAATCCCGCCTAAAAGCTGATGCAATGTCTGCAAGCAAGAACAAAATTATAATTAATTCTATTGTAGCTGAGTGGCATTCGATTTATGTATATGTGTATTAATCTATGTTTCACAAAATATGAACAAAATTATTTATTTTGGTAACAAGCGCACTAACGAAATGAAGCAATGGCGATTTTAAGTTTGACAGACGTATGTGAAAAAAACGAAACATTGCAAATAGGTCGCTCACTTCAACTCGTCGGAGATTTCCGATTTCTGTAATTTCAGCATTGAAGTGAATACCCCTAGTGTAAATCGAAGAATTACATATAAAATTTTTGGGAAATTTGCCCGAACACAAAATATATTAAGTTTTTTGCAGTGATTTTTTCATTTTTTTTTTTTATTTTTTATTAAAATAAGTAAAACTCCTACATCTTTCGCCTGATTTACCATTTCGAGGTGCTGCTTTTCATTCCTGTCACTAATATACCTTTAAAGGCCTTAAATATACCTTTTAGCCTGATTGACTGAATTTGTTCAAATTTTAGAGTAAACTTATTGAATTCGTATAGATGGAGAATGCACCAAAGAGTCTATGAACTCTAAAGTCAAAGAAAGTGCTAAGTACAACGCGTCGGTTTTTTGGTAAAAATCACCAAGTATACTAAATTCCCTATTTTTTACTGAGAGAACTCTAAAAGATGTATTAATTTAAAAAATACAACTTATTGGTTTATATTTCTTACGATTTTTATTTGTTTTTGGTATCTTTTTGTGAACTATTTCGTTTTTAATATATTTTGAAATGCCAAATTATGGAAGAATAAAAACAGTTTTTTACTATAGCAAATCTTTTCGAGACCCAATTTTATTTCGATTTTGGTCGGTAACTGACTTGTATTTAACTCGCGTGGAACGAACAACATTTTCTTCTTTAATAATTTTTTTAAAATGTACTATCTATTCAACAACTCTTAATTAAATAATATAATATTGCTCTATGTGAAACCCAAAAAAGACGAAAAAGTCATGAGCGCCAACAAATAAAAACTGTGCTAAGACCTACTTCTAAGATTTTTGTATACATTAAAGTAATTTCTGTATACCTGAGTTTTTGTGATATTAATGAATCTTTTAAATTCATTAAAAGCCGCATTGGCATTCTACCTATACGATTTCAATTCATATTTTGATAAAAACTAAAAAAAAATATTCAAAAAATCCCTGCAAAGAACTTAATCAGCCCGATTCTGAATAATTTTTCCACGGGGAATCGGAAAAGGGAGTTTTAATTTTTAAGACAAAGTTCCAGTTCATTTTGGAAATTTTTAATGCAAATTGTTTTCAACAACCATCAATAATCATGAGTGTGAACAAAAAGAAATTAGATCTCTTTATTTACTATCTTAAAAATGTAAACACTCATTTCCGATTCCCCGGGAAAAATTGTTCAGAATCGGGCTGAATATCTTTTGAGTTAGGGCAAATTTTCCAAAAATTTTGATGCAGAGCTTTGTAATTCTTCGATTTACACTACATTTTATTTTACTAAAAATATGGCAAAAAAATTATCCATACAAAACGTGATTTTTTGAGGTTTTTTCGAACCACTCTAGCTACCCAACAGCTATGGCTAAAGCCGAAATATTTGATGAATATACCATAATTTGGGGAAAATAACGTAAGCCAAGGTTTATTTTGACCCAGACAACTTTTTTTTTGTGAGGCGTCTTAATATCTTTTAGAGTTCTCTCAGTGAAAGACAGGCAATTTAGTGTACTTGGTAAGTTTTACAAAGAAACCGACGAGTTATACTTAGCATTTTGTTTGACTTTAGATCTCATAGACTCTTTGGTGCATTCTTTATCTATACGATTTCAATAAGTTTATTCTAAAATTTGAACAAATTCAGTCAATTAGGCTAATATCCGACAGCATAAAAATGGGCCTGTAAGGATAAATTAGTGACAGGAATGAAAATCAGCAGTCATCACCTTTCTAATGATACCTCGGAATGGTCATCTGATACCTTGGAATGGAAATCAGGCGAAAGATGGAAGAGTTAAACATATTTTAATAAAAATTTTAAAAAATATTCCAAAAATCACTGCAAAAAACTTAATATCTTTTGTGTTAGGGCAGTTTTTAAAAAAATTTTGATGCAGAACTCTGTAATTCTTCAATTTACACTATTAATTTTAATATATTTTTTTACTAAAACTATCATGGCAAAAAAATTATCCATACAATACGCGATTTTTAGAAGTTTTTTCGAACCATTCTAGCTACCTTACGGCTATCGCTAAATCCGAAATATTTAGGGAATCATCACAACATTAACCAACATTTATTTTGAGGGAGTGACCCGAACAACTTTGTTTTCTTCCATAGGGAGCGAGGCGCCTTACCAAATCTTGTCGCAAACCTTGTGACAAACTAAGTATACTCTCTAAAACATGTACACGTGAGAAATTGAAATTTGCTTACAGCGAAAACTCAATGAACATCGCCACCAGTTGAACTAAAACTAAACGTCAAAAATCAGCTGTCTTTCTTATCAGCTCAATCCGTGTCTTGTTTAATGATAAAATAATAAAGTTCCTGCGATGGCTTTGCAACGTCTTAATATACTAAAAAGCCTGCAACTTTGTCAACAAAGACTTTTTTCACTATCCGCCACCAAGTCTAAGTCATTTGTCAATTGGTATCGAGAACTCTGGTCACCAAAACCCACAAATGGACCACCGTATGCACACTTTACTCAAGTTGGTGACCCGGTGCTGCGTTCAAAGGCAGCACCTGTGCCCGAGGAACTACTCAAAAATGAAGAAATAGGTTTAGTAGTTCAGCAGATGATTAAGGTGATGCGTAGATATGATTGCGTTGGCATTGCGGCACCACAAATAGGCGTATCTTTGCGCATCATTGTAATGGAATTTCACGAAGGAAAAAAAGACAACTTTTCCCAGGCTGTGTATGAGGCGCGGAAAATGTCGACACTGCCCCTAACCGTATGAAAGCACAAGTTGTTAGCTGTTAAGTTGCCATATTTTTTCGCTTTCACTTCCAGGTTGTTATCAATCCTTTGCTAAAGGTAACAAGCTATGAAAAGCATAAACACCCGGAAGGCTGTATGAGCGTGAAAGGCTACTCTGCAGAGGTGGAACGTTATGATCGCGTTACACTGACTGGCTTCGATAGACTAGGCAATACAACGGAGCTGGAGCTAAGTGGCTGGAATGCACGCATAGCGCAGCATGAAATGGATCATCTGGATGGCAAGCTTTATATAGATCATATGGATCGCAGTACTTTTATATGCACCTGTTGGGAGGCTGTTAACACAAAAAGTGGTCGTATAGAGATACCATTTTATAAATAAATTGCAACTCCATTTGAATTAGTTAAATTTTTATTTAAGATTAGAATCAAAATTAGATTAAAAAAGTTAACACTTTCTCTAAAAGTAATAATTACCTTGCATGTGTATATAAATATTAATTCTTGTAAAGCTGCGGACATTCTTTACTTTCATTTTCATATTGTCTTAAATATTTCTAATTTATAAAAATCTCTATGTTAATATATCAGTATATTGCTAAAGTCTGCTCAAAGTTTACTTGTAATTAAATATTTGTAAACTTTGAGCATTATCAACATATGCAGTCAGAACGAAGATGGTCAATTTTGTTTATATATCGACGACATACTTCTGTGTTATCTTTTGCAAAATTCTGTTTTATATTTTTTTTTTCTATTATTTCTGCAAGATTTTTGTTTAACACTCTTTGATGTACAGATAAAGAACAACCTGTGATGATGTTTGAACTCTTCGAATTTTCTTTGAAGCAAGAATCAGTACGATCTTGACTTTTAAATAGAACAAACGTTAAAAAAGTCTGCTTCTAAGGACAAAAAAAAATATTCTTTTAAGAAACTGTGTTTTAAAAAATATTAAGATTTATGCCAAAGTATATTTTCTTAATAGAATTGTTAAAGAAAAAAGTTAAATTGTAATGTATTAATAAACAAAAGCTGGAAACAAAATTAAACTAAAAGAAATTATCAACAGATAATGACATCATTACAATTTTTCCAATTCCAATAATTGAATTTTCTTGTTTTGCTAACATTTTTGATTAAAAAGTATCTGAAACCAATTGATCAAGTAGTTGATAAGATATTCTTCAAATACACACAGAACGGAAGTGATTTTTTTTAAATCAACTACATAAAGAGTAGTAAAATGTTATATAAAGCATATTTATGCCTCTTATGGTTAGTGCAAATAATCTTTGCCGGTAAATATAAATATTCAAAGTGGAAATTTTTTGCCATTAATAACAAACATTATCACAATCCCTCATTTGTAAGAAATATCACAGTGGCACTTGCCATACTTCATCGATACACAAACGGAAGGTGTTCACTTTCAGGCATGGGATGGTGTTCAAAAGATAAACGTGTACGAGGAGTTGCCGTGGCCTTTTATATTGGCCAAAATTAACTATACAGGTGCGTGAATGTGTATACAATTCTATCATTATTGGAGCCATTAATTTTTTTAAATCGATTTATTTGCTGAATTTCAGCATAAAATGTTTAATGTTGCAGTTAATAAACATTGAAATAGGCCTACATTTACTTTTTGGAATTCTCAAAAGAATTAAAAACTTTTTCCTTTTTTTAATTAATAGATTTATTTTTTGTTACTTTTTAATGTTCTTATACTTGAAAAACCAGAAAAATCTCAAGTCTTCTATTTTTATAATATTAAAAAATTCCTAGTTTAATAACATAATTGAAATGACACTTATTCATTCTCCTATACTTTTAAGAAAATAACACTCTTTGCTGTTTGTTGACTGAGTTGTAGACAAACTTCAAAAATTTCTTAAACTCTGTAAAGCAGACTTCTAGCCGCTTTCTGCTATAGCATCTTGCCATTTACGCAATTGAATTCCTTTTTTATTAATCATAATCGCAAACAGCTTTTCAGCACAATTCGCCAACGGCAAAATATGCTTAAACCTAATCAGCCTGAAGTTTTTATATTGAACCTATATCCCAAATGTGACGTACATATTTTCGCTTTCACAATCTGGTTTTCCAACTTTCTGTGCCAAAGGGAAAATCAGGTCGATTCTGTTGTTACAGGACACGTTTTTGAAAACAATTTGTTTTTGCGCATGGAGGCTATAAATCTTTGGCGTTAGGTCAAAGTCAAAAATATAGTTTTTGGTAAATTTAAATTTAAGACTGGTTTATTAATTGCAAATCCGGGTGAAGTATTTTTTAATTTATTAATTAAAATGGGGTGCAGTTGTACTACACCAAAGTTGGTAGCAGCAATCGAAAGAGGAATAATAACTGAATAGAACCCAATCAAAAGCCCAAATTCCAATTTTTGACCCAAGTCCTTGTACTTAAAGCCAAAGAAATATCGCACAAGGAACAATTGCCCAAAAATACAATTATATTTTTCAAAAAGAAAAATCTACCAAATGAAAAATTATCAAAAATCTGAATTAAAAATGTCCCTAAAGAAGAAAAACTTCACCCTCTTAAACGAAAAAATATTCAAAATCTACTGAATATGAAATGTTACAAGAAATCTAAAAATTGCTAAAAAAAATTTAAATTTCTACAAAAAAGAGTGATTTTTCACAGGAACCGCAAATAACGATTACACAAATTAATGGTCGTGATGTCATTTAAAAATTTCATAAGGCTCTCCTGAAAAATACTAAATTCTGAGTTGTGACCATGGTAGAAGAATACAGGTAGATGCACCAGATGAGAGCATACTGCGGGAAATGTCAAAACGAAGCAAAACTTTTCCTTTGTTTCCATTCGCCACACAACTGAATTTGACAGACATGGCAGTATGGAAAGAGATCATAGTCAGCGCTGCAGCTACCTCTATCCTTATACCATGCAGCATACTAAGCTTTATGGCCAAAACACTCAAAGTATCAGGTGTTGAGTGTTCCTAGGCCAATGTTCTCTTGTCTCAAGTCTTCACATATACTATTTATAAATCTTTTAGGTATTGGCACTCCCACCATTGGTTCGTTTGATATTGGTGACAATAATCTTTTGGGTGCTAAAATAATCAAGACCTATGAGGCATGGTAAATATACAGTTACATGCTCTAAGCTATATCCATTACATCTAGTTATGAATTTATGCCACAGGTTGATTTCAATCGAAAAACGTCAAGATTATGAAAATCATGAACAGCAAATCTACTCATTCCAAATATATATCCATGGATCCAGAAATAATACGGAAGAACATAGTATTCTTATGGCTTTGGAGAATGTTTTCGATAATAGTCCGATGCTAACGTATGCTCCATCACCGTGCAGAGTTGAGGTACAACTATACAACAAATTACTCCAACTGTGAAAAGCGGTTTTTTATTAGTCTAAGTTGTTGTTTTAAAGGAATTACAAGCTCACCATATCACAAACTGCTTATTCACTGTCTATGATCCCGATGGCATGGATAAAAACCATATTACAGTTGAAGTTTTTGGTCCGAGTAGCGACCTATTTGAGTTCTTAGAGTACAGCGATACGAAGACTTTTAAAAAGGTTTTTACACTGGTGTAAGTCTTAAATATTTTCACACTCGGTTATTCGCTCTTGTAATAACGATAATATTGTGTTCTTTCTCTAAGAATAAAGCAAGAGTTGCACTTTGAAGAGCACTCTGTATATAATTTGGATGTGCGAGTGTATGATGCCAATAACAATAGTGCCAATATTTTTGCTATATTGGAGGTCATTGATGTACCTAATCGTGATCCAATATGGATACGTCCACCCACAACAGTTACATTGATCGAAAATGAGGAACTGGTTGGTGCAGATTTTTAAGTTTACAAAAAAAAATATGCTTCTAATTCTGTTCTCTTGGCGTATAGTTCTATACTGTGAGGGCCATCGATGGCGATACTGGCATAAATAAACCCATTTGCTATCGTTTGGAGTTTAATGAAGATTGTAGGTTATGCCACACTATGATTTTGTCAAATTTCTATTATAGTATTCTGACCCTTTTCCTGCAGACTCCCATCTTATGGACATTGATGAGACATCCGGTGAGCTGCATGTTCAACCAATTGATCGTGATGACTCCAATTTCCAAATCATGAATTTTCTCGTTAGTTCAGTGAGTTGTTTCGGTGTCGTTTTTCTACTAACGCTCTTGAATTGTATACAGATTTGCGCCTATAAATGCGACAACTATACGTGGGCTATAAAAAATACTTCAATTGTGATTGTACAAGATATAAATAAACATATACCGGAAATAACACTATATCCAACAGCGTTAAAGATTTTAGAGAACAAATACCTAACGTTGCCTTTCAATACTTTCATTGTTCAGGATTTGGATTTTGTAAGTTTGACTTAGCTGTATTTTATGAGAGTTTTAGACTTATTCTAAATACCATTTTCCAGGGAAGTAACGCCAGTTTTGATGTCTTCTTTACAAATAATTTCGATGTTGCCTATTCCGATGCTTTTCATTTGATACCGAACTCTGGCTATCGAAGTGCAAATTTTTCACTTACAGTAGCAAATTCCGACCATTTGGACTATGAGGATGAAAGCTGGAGAAGTTTCCAACTAATGGTAAAAAAATCTCATTAAACAATGTAACTTCTACAATACAGTAATATCTTTAAAGATTGTTGCTCGAGAAACTCAAACGTTAGATCATATATCGAATAAAACACTACAAATTAATCTCATTAACTGGAACGATGAGTGGCCAATATTTCAATATGAAAACTACACAGTAAATATCTGGGAAAATGTGACGAAGTCAACATTTATTAAACAAATTTGGGCCGATGATCGTGATGTAGATGATGATGTAATGTATGTGGGAAAATAATTGCTCCTGTTAACTAAACATTTCAAAGCACAACTGCCTTAAATTTTTCTCGAAATATAGTCATTCCATAGTTGGCCAACCTGCTGGTCTTGTAATTGACCAAACAACTGGCAGCATTACTGTTAGTGAGGACAATTTTTTTGACTACGAACGTCAGACACAAGTTTTGTTACAGGTGCAAGCAAAGGATACATTGGTGACGCAGTACTCGCAGGTGTTGCACACAACTTATGCACAACTGACAATAAATATCATAGATATTAACGATGAAACACCGGAATTGAGAATGGTCATTAGAGCACTTTGATTTTTATTTACTTATCTGATAATAAATCTATTTACACCTGCAGCCACGTTCTATTGTCAATATCGTGGAAAACTCACCGGGACTAATGTTGCTTACGGACAAGATCGAGGCACGTGATCCGGATACAACCGCTAATATCACTTTTGAGATTTTATGGAACGAATCATATGCCACGAAGAGTGGTCAGGAGGCGGAGCGCCAATATTATGCAAAGTTATTTGGAAATAAAATCTCCTCTTCTATATAGTATCCATAACTTTCTTTTGTTTTCAGCTGCTTCATCATCGAATCTTATCCAGAAACCAAAAACTTGATCTATGGACACATTTATATAAATCCAGATTTCAAGCTGCACTACGATGTGGATTATGAAATGTATGACACAATATTTCTGGCCATCAAAGTGACGGATCTGAATCAAGAAATAAACGATAACTCATCAAAAGGTAATGTGCACTCATATTGGTCTAACACTGTTAGAGAACAACGTCTTGTACGTATTTTCTAGGGAAATATCTGTGGTTACAAGGAATAATGACTAAACTCAAAATATCGTAAAAAAGCGATATGGAATTTACTTTATTGCCAATATTAGGAAGTATGCAGATATCGATTTTTTGCCCAGAATTGATCATCACTTACGTCTGCACATATTTTGTTTGTATCGGTTTATATATTTCAAAAAATGGGTCGTAGTTCGTGCAATTAAAATATCGTTTTTACGATACTTTGAGTTTAGTCGTTATTCCTTGTGACCACAGATATATAGGAAAAACATGTCAAAAGCTGTGATGAAAAAATAACAGTTTTTATATAGTACATATGATCTCAATTTTTGAAAACCTTGAGAGTATAATCTTGCAAATCTACCTTACCTTTCTTCACTAGGGAAAGATAATGCACTAGAGAAATGCACCTCTATTTGGGTTGGTATATTTGTTCAAAAGAAATGTTGGGGTTAAAACACGCATTTAACCCCTATATACTGGGCATCCGAAAGGGGGAACGGGGTGTTTACCCCGGGCCCATAGTCTTAAAAGGCTGATTTATTGTTAAGGGGGATAAGTGGTTTTTGTTTTCACAAAAAGTATTATTTATCGTACATTTTTCTTACCATGCTTTGCATCGACAATATAAAAAATTACAATGAAACTTCCTTGTAATATGAGAACTTTTCATTTAATACGTTGATACCTTTGTTCTAAGGTGGATACATTTTTGACTTGCATAGATACCTTTTTTATATACATATGTCTCCGCAACAATGCATACAAACGCTTTCAGTCCTCAGTAGAAATACCCAGTAGAAAATTTGTCTTATAGTCTACATTAGAATGTATTGAAAATCTGACACCCCATTTCCGGTATCAAAGTTAAATAATAGGGGAGAGTGGGGAGTTTTGAAGCACGCTTTGGTTGGGTGTCAAAACTACCACAAAAATTAGTTTTTTTGAATTTTTTCGAATCGAATCTCTAGATCATCTTAAAATACACTTCCTGGTTGCAGTATTTGCATAAAATCCAAAATCATCGATAATTTTTGTATGTTGGCCCAAAAAACTGGTTTTTGGAGTTTTCAAAAATCATGGGGAGTTGTGAAGCACGACAAAAAATCGCAGAAAATTGAAATTTTTGGTAAAAATTATATGTTGAGATCGTAGAAAATGACGTAATACTATGATTATTATGCACTAGTATCGCCTGTGGTCGAAATTCCAACTTTCTGAAATTTCAATCGCTTTTCTCATTCTGAGGCATTAAGCTTGCCTTAAGAAAATGTGTTGTGCTAAGAATATCTTCAGTTTCGAGAGAAAGCAACAGTTTTTGAGATATCGTCATAACTTTTTTTTCCTACATTGTATTATTATCTAAAATTTCCTCCTACGCCATGTTCTTCCATTTCTTATAGTTTAGGTTTTACTTCAGAAATATTCCTTCAATGCTCATATTTCAGGTCAAAGGTCACATAACTGTTCGGTGAAATTCTTCTCTCTACTCTAATTTATTTAAAAAATTATCAAAATCGGTTCAGAAAAACGGAAGAACTGTTTCACTACGCCTATTTTTATATACTAGTATTGCCTGTGGTCGAAATTCGACCAACTTTCTGAAATTTCAATCGCTTTTCTCATTCTAAGCCATTGACCTTGCCTTAAGAAAATGTGTTGTACTAAGAAAATCTTAAGTTTCGAGAGAAAGCAAAAGTTTTCGAGAAGTCGTCATAACTTTTATATCAAAATTTTTCAGAATTTACTATTTGTAAAATAAAAAATTGTACTATACAGAATGCTTATTGTAGGGTATCCGTAAGAGATAGTGATAAATGTTTATCCTACATTGTATTAATATCTAAAATTTCCACCTCAGGTCAAAGGTCACATAACTATTCGTTGAACTTCTTCTCCCTACTCTAATTTATTTAAAAAAATTATCAAAATCGGTTCAGAAGCACGGTAGAACTGTTTCTCTTACGCCTATTTTTATATACCAGTATCGTCTGTGGTCGAAATTCGACCAACTTTCTGAAATTTCAATCGCTTTTCTCATTCTGAGGTATTGACCTCGCCTTAAGAAAATGTGTTGTGCTAAGAAAATCTTAAGTTTCGAGAGAAAGCAAAAGTTTTCGAGAAGTCGTCATAACTTTTATATCAACATTTTTCAGAATTTACTATTTGTAAAATAAAAAAAAGTACTATAAAGAATGCTTATTGTAGGGTATCCGTAAGATATAGTGATAAATGTCTTTCCTACATTGTATTAATATCTGAAATTTCCACCTCAGGTTAAAGGTCACATAACTATTCGTTGAAATTCTTCTCCCTACTCTAATTTATTTAAAAAAATTATCAAAATCGGTTCAGAAGCACGGTAGAACTGTTTCTCTTACGCCTATTTTTATATACCAGTATCGTCTGTGGTCGAAATTCGACCAACTTTCTGAAATTTCAATCGCTTTTCTCATTCTGAGGCATTGACCTTGCCTTAAGAAAATGTGTTGTGCTAAGAAAATCTTAAGTTTCGAGAGAAAGCAAAAGTTTTCGAGAAGTCGTCATAACTTTTATATCAACATTTTTCAGAATTTACTATTTGTAAAATAAAAAAAAGTACTATAAAGAATGCTTATTGTAGGGTATCCGTAAGATATAGTGATAAATGTCTTTCCTACATTGTATTAATATCTGAAATTTCCACCTCAGGTTAAAGGTCACATAACTATTCGTTGAAATTCTTCTCCCTACTCTAATTTATTTAAAAAAATTTTCAAAATCGGTTCAGAAGCACGGTAGAACTGTTTCTCTTACGCCTATTTTTATATACCAGTATCGTCTGTGGTCGAAATTCGACCAACTTTCTGAAATTTCAATCGCTTTTCTCATTCTGAGGCATTGACCTAGCCTTAAGAAAATGTGTTGTGCTAAGAAAATCTTAAGTTTCGAGAGAAAGCAAAAGTTTTCGAGAAGTCGTCATAACTTTTATATCAAAATTTTTCAGAATTTACTATTTGTAAAATAAAAAATTGTACTATAAAAAATGCTTATTGTAGGGTATCCGTAAGATATAGTGATAAATGTTTTTCCTACATTGTATTAATATCTAAAATTTGCACCTCAGGTTAAAGGTCACATAACTATTCGTTGAAATTCTACTCCCTACTCTAATTTATTTAAAAAAATTATCAAAATCGGTTCAGAAAAACGGATGAACTGTTTCTCCTACGCCTATTTTATATACTAGTATTGCCTGTGGTCGAAATTCGACCAACTTTCTGAAATTTCAATCGTTTTTCTCATTCTGAGACCTTGCTTTAAGAAAATGTGTTGTACTAAATCTTAAGTTTCAAATTATCGCAATAATTTTTTATCAACCCGACTAAATTTTTTCTCAATTTTCAGGTCAACGGTCAGAAAAATATTTGGTGCATTCCTTCTCCTTACGCTAATTCACTTAAAATAAATTATCAAAATCGGTTCAGAAACACGCAAGGGAACATTTCAAGAATAGCGACCACTTTAATTTTTGATTTTTTTTTTCAAAATATGTGGATTTTTGCCTCCTAACTCCAAATCTGAAAAAATTGCAGGCCGCTCACAGTTGGTTTAGAAGTTATAGGCCTCCAAAGTTGGAAAAAATAGCCTAAAAGATTTGAATTTGTGAAGTTAAAATCCGTATAATCTAAAAAAAATATTAAAAAAAGAGTTCTCGCTATTTTTGAATTATACCCACTCAAAAACTGTTTCTCCTACGCTTATTTATATATACTAATATCGCCCGTGGTCGAAACTCAACCAGCTTTCTAAAATTTTAATTGTTTTTTTCTCATTATGAGACCTTGAGCCTACCTTAAGAAAATGTGCTGTACTAAGAAAATCCTAAGTTTCAATACAAAAATACGTTGTACTGAGAAAAGCTACAGTTATCGAGATATCGTCATAACTTTGATGATAAAATAAAGCGAATTTTACAAAATGTACTATTTTTAAGAAATTTTACCATCACAATATATATTCACACTTGTTACATAAAAAAATGCTTATTGTAGGGTATCCGTAAGAGGTAGCAAAAAATGTTTTATCTTACAGTTTAGCATTTATTTAATAAATGCTCTTAAGCGATCATATTTCAGGTGGAAGGTCACAAATCTAAAATACAATCATACTGTGCAGCCAGACTTTTTATCTGAGACCTCATTCACCATTTTAACTTTTCCTAACCCTGAAATTCCTTATTAAAATTAATATAAACTTTCAACGTTAATATTTTGGGTCAGAGGTCATAAATTTAAAATCTAAAATGATTCTGCACATTTAGGGCGCATTACCTTTCGAATGATATAAGTTTATTGCCCTTATTCTAAGATAAGATAACGAATTGTCCTTAAACATAGATTTATGTATATAACTTTGGAGTGGTTTGAAATATTTGAAAATTTTTTTCACAGAAAATATTTTTTAAGCTGTAGAGCTTTGTAGATATAAAAACAACATTTTGAAAAATTTAATTTTCATCAAAAAAATCATAGGGGGTAGCTCATGATTTTCGATGATAGAAACTGTTTTTTTGCATTATGTGTCAAAATGAAGCAATTTTTGTTGATAAGTGATATGTCATATGAAAGAGTGTGAAAAAAGAAAATTTTATAAGGAAACAAAACTACAACAACAAAAACGTTTGGCCTATTTTTTGAGCAAAAACTGAATATTTTAGAGGTATTTTTAAAACCATATAAAACATTGAATTGGTGAGATAACTGCAAATATTTGCAGTTGAACTGCAAATTGATCTTTCAACCAAAGAAGATTTGATGAAAATCGATTGAAAAATGGCCAAGATATTTGCTTGCAAAATCAAAACTTGAAATTTCAATCGTTTCTTTCTTATTCCGAGGCGATGGCCTTGCTTCTTACTATTAATACTTTGTACTGAGAATATATAAATTTTTCGAGATATCTAAATAATTTGAATGTCATTTTAAGGGGATTTCATATAACATACTATCCGTGGAAAATATTACCAAGAAAGCTTTCGTATACCGTTTAATTCCTCAACCAACGACTCTTCATAGAAAAGTGCGTTGTTCTGAGTACATCTATAGTTTTCGAGATATCGCTATAATTTTTATGTCAAAATAACGGCAATTTTTCAGACCATTACAATATATATTCACTCTTGTTGAATAAAAAATGCTTATTGTAGGGTATCCGAAAGAGATGTCGCAAAACGTCGGAAGTAGTTTTTGCACACCTTATCAATGTCTAATAAATGCTCTTTTTACGCTCATATTGCAGGTCGAAGGTCACCAATCTAAAATGTAATCATACTGTGCAGCCAGATCTTTCATTTGATAACTCATTCACTATTCTACCTCTGCTTAGCCCTGAGATTCCTTATTAAAAATAATACAATCTTTCTACGTCAATATTTCTGGTCAGAGGTTATAAATTTAAAATCTAAAATTATTCTACACATATAGGGTGCAGTACCTTTCGAATGATATAAGTTTTATTACCCTTAAGCATAGTACTCTGTTCAGTTTCATGTGAAATTCCACTCAAATCTCCATACAAAAAGTGACAGCTGCGAAGCAAGCGTGTAAATTTTCACAACATGTTCGTCAGAGCAGTACTCTGTTCCGCTGCGTGAAATTATGGCAACATTTTTCTGAGCAACATTTTTTACGACAATTTAACTGCACTGCCTATTTATTTTGAAGTGAAAAGAGAGATATCATATGAAATCTCCCAACTTATTCTCTGAGACTCTCTGAGAAACGTTGCCATAGGAATTTCTCGCGAAAAACTTTAAGTCAGAAATTTCACGCAACAAATGAATAGATGTTGCCAGCAAAACTTCACGTAAACGAACAGAGTACTAGGCTTTATTCTAAAATTAATATCGAAAAAGTGTACGACAACATTTGGTGTTTGCCTATTAATATATAAGATTAGAGTTAAAAAAATGGAAATAAATACAAAATTTTTAAGTTTTCTCATAGTTTTATATATATTGAAAAAAATCCTTGGAATTGCACTAAACATTTAAATTTTGTACAAATAATGCGTAATACGCATGTAAAATACGATTTCAGGTTGACATCTGTCATATTTTGCGTGCTTCACATCTCCCCACGTGATGTGCTTCATTTCTTCCAATTCGCTACTATTTTAAAATTCCCACCGCATCGGTAACATATCGCGTGTTTTTGCATAAATCATTTTGAACGTCGAAAGTCGAGTCATTGCTGACTATTTTGTGTGCTATCGGGACGAGTGCTAGTACAAAACTGAGATATTACATGAAAAAATGGTTAAAGCGGAAAAATTCATTCAAGATGTAACCCTTAACTGGTACACCCCAAAAAAAATTACATTAACAGTACACCTGGTCCCATGAACCACACCAACTTAAATGCTAAAAACCACAAAATTTAGTAAAAAAATGTTGTTTTTTTAAGATCGTCTCAAATAAAGTTTTTTCTTCCTATTAGTACCAGGAGAACCAGTTATGGGTTAAAAAAAAAATATTCTTATTGGGGGTTGGAATTAATTTTAAAGGTTTTTTTTCGGTTTTTGAGCATTTATTTAGAAACAACGGTACAATGTATATTATTCAAAGTATTGTCCATCGTTAGCTACAACATTTTCCCATCTTTCTGGCAGCATATGGATTCCGCGCCGGAAGAACGATTAGTCTTTTGAGGCAATCCACGAATCGACCCATTTTTTGGTATCCTCGTAAGAAGTGAAGCGCTGCTCAGCCAAGCCATGCGTCATCGATCTGAATAGGTGGTAGTCTGAAGGGGCTATGTCTGGGCTATAAGGCGGGTGGGGTAGCACATCCCAATTCAGCGCCTCCAACGTTTCCTTGACGGTTCTTGCAACATGTGGCCGTGAGTTGTCATGTTGAAAAACCACTTTGTCGTGTCTTTTGGCATATTCCGGCCGTTTAACCTTTAATGCTCGGCTCAATTGCATCAATTGTTGTTGGTAGCGTTCCCCAGTGGTGGTTTCGTTAGGTTTTAGCAGCTCATAGTACACGACACCCTTCTGATCCCACCAAATACACAGCATAAGCTTGGCGCCATGAATATTCGGCTTGGCCCTCGATGTTGATGCATGGCCGGGTGGTCCCCATGATTTTTTTCGCTTAGGATTATCGTAATGGATCCACTTTTCATCGCCAGTGACAATACGATGCAAAAAATTCTTCCTTTTATGCCGTTGAAGCAGTTGTTCGCACATTCAAAATCGCCGTTCAACGTCTCTCGGCTTCAACTGGTACGGCACCCAATTTCCTTGATTTTGAATCACTCCCATGACCTTCAAGCGTTTGCCGACCGTTGATAAGTCGACTCCCAATGATTCTGACAATTCTTGAAGGGTTTGACACGGGTCTTCATCGAGCAAAGCCTCCAATTCCTCATCTTCAAACTTTTTCGGCTGGCCCGGACGCTCTTTGTCTTCCGTATCAAAATCACCACTTTTAAACCGACGGAACCAGTACTCACAAGAAGAAATCGATGGAGCATAGTCCCCGTAAGCCTCAGTAAGCGTGCGTTGTGCTTCAACCGCTTTTTTCTTCAAATGGAAGCACAAAAGTAAACCTTCCCGCAAATTGCGTTTTGTTGGAACGAAAGTCGACATGTTCACAGAGAAAAAAATATATGTTGTTTACACTTCAGTGGAATGACACATACTGAAAAATGAAGCTTAGACAATGTGCTTTGAAATGAATATAGTCACAGGTGTGCCCGATGCGATCTATTGATAGTTACGCCATCTCTTAGAAAACCTTTAAAACTAATTCCAACCCCCAATATATCAGAATTAGATTCTTTAATTTTAAACTTTTAGCTGTTTTAACTGTGCGTATCGACGATATCAATGATAATCCACCAAAGTTTGTTAATGGCACACTGACTGAGCCTAGAAAGGTAACAGAACTGGCCGAAATATTTTCTATTATAGGTAAATCATGGATTATATAAACTTTCAACAATAATCGATGAACATGGGTAATTCTTATATTTCACAGGTACAATTTTGGCCTTTGATATCGATGGTCCTGGAAATAATATCATCTCATTTTATTTAAGGTAAAACCAAAGCGAGAGTAATGTTCAAAAATTGTTTTAACTATCTTTGTTCCAGACCCATTGAAGGTCAGACGAAGCCTGGTTTAGTTGCAATAGATTCTGATACTGGAGTTATGCGTGTCAATGATAGCATACAATGCGATATACCACCTATTGAAATTTTAGAATACGAAATCATTCTGACAGATTCGTTTTATACAACACGTGATCAAGTATGTACTGAGTACGTTAAGACATACGCGACGCTCTTCTTAATTTTTCTCTTTGATGGATATTGCAGATGATCATTCACATAATTGACATTAATAATCGCGTTCCTGTAATAGAAAAGTTTGAGCAAGAAGTCGCGATTTATGAAAATGCAACTTCCGGTTTCTTCGTCGCAAAAATTTTGGCACACGATAACGATCGGGACGGTAAAGTCAAAGCACAAAATACCTGAAATGTATAAAAAACACCTCTTACTTACTTTTATTTCAGCCCCACACAATGTCCTGGAATTTGCCATAAATAACGCCAATGGAGATGTACGCAACCTGTTCCAGATCAATATCACTAATGGCATAATCACTGTGAATTTGCGCAATGGACTTGTTTTGGATAGAGATAATGGTATTGAGTATCATAATATTTCCATAGATGTTAAGGATAACTTTGACTTCAATAATCCTGGCTATGGTCGTAAGTTAAATAGATCATTAATTGTACAGTGGCTCACAGCGAAAGTCGGGCAGGCATTTCTTAGCACTTTTGCATTGGTTTCGGAAGTGAAAATGTAAGAAGAAACTTGGAGTAAAATTTTTTTACAAAACGTTCTTTATTGGTGAGCAAAATTAAACAGAAACATAGTTAAAAAATTAGAGCATAACGGTAAAACAAAAATAAATCAAACCAAAGCTTTAAAAACGAGCTCACATTGAAAGTCGGGCAGATAAGGAATTCAATGCTAAAACTAAGAATTTAATATTTTGTTGCCAATCCTTTTCCTTCTATGACTTCCTACAGCGTTTTTGAAATGGGTGCAACCTAATTTTTAAAAACTTTAGCTCCAATCTGATTCCACTCTTCACTTAGGATACTTTTTTTTAGGATTGGATCTTTAGTTGCCCATCTCTGATACTGCACTCAGGGTTCAAGTTCATCTAATAGATGTTCTGTAACATTTTAATCTGGACCTTGTGAGGCTGTTTTTATGACATTTGGACAAATATTAAGTACACAATTCTTTACGAAGAGCGTCGTATGAATCAGGTCATTGTGTTGGTAAAACTAAAAATTGTCTGCAATTCCTTATTTAATCGCACTTTCTTTTATTTGCGCCATGAGAATGTCAAGGAACATATTCTTGTCCATTATACCTACTAATAACATAAATCCTTCCAACATCAGACGAAGCCCCAAACCATGACTTATCCTCTACCATGCTTAATCGTATGTTTAGAATTTTTATTGCACAATTCTTCATTCGATTTTCGCTTTCCATCTGAACCATATAAATTAAATAAACTCTCATCGGTAAACAAAACCTGTACTAAAAGTTTATTGTTTAAAAGTGCTAAGGATCCTAATGTTTTCTGTTTTATTGACCTTGCTCCAGAATAGAAAGTCTTTGGTCATCTGCTCATGCACGAAATCGGGGCGTTCTATTACATTTTTCTTTCTAATACAGTGCTTTTTTCGCGCTACTCCTCATTTTAAACATTTTTTTTTCTCAAAACTCTTCAAATTGTTTCTGAGAATACACTCTTTTTCAAATTGAGTTTTAACATGACCTCTAGTTTTAGTGCAAATAAAAATGAGTATTTTATTATTTCTCTTAAAAAATACCTTTCATCTTTAGAGCTAAGTTTATTTTTAGCTACTGTACGTTCTTTATTGCATAATCTCTTATCTTGTATATAATGCTTGATTATATCGATTGAAATTTGTAGCTCGGATTTTCCTTTCAAATAATAATCTTTCACGATCTGCCTTTCTGCCAGTGTTGATTGATTCACTTTTCGAGAAATGTCTATTTTTTTAAGTTTTGAGTTTAACTGAATTTATTCCAACAGTAGTAAAAAGTTGTAAGCAGGAATAACGGTTTAAGGACCACAATTTGCATTTTTTTCTTTACTTGCCCGACTTTCAATGTGAGCTCGTTTTTATAGGTTTGTTTCGATTTAAATTTGTTTCACCGTTATGTTCTAATTTTTTAATTATGTTTCTGTTTAATTTTGTTCACCAAAAAATAACGTTTTGAAAAAAATATATATTTGCAATATACTTTATACATTTTCATTTCTGAAATCAATGCGAAAGTGCTAAGAAATGCCTGCCCGACTTTTTTTGTGAGTCACTGTATTTACAAAATGTAGGCTAGCATTGCGTTACTTACTTCCAGCTGTTAATCAAAGGTCAACATTTCTAAATGTTATCCTCTTGGATGTCAACGATAATGCGCCCATAATGCCCCCAAGTGCGCTTTTTGCTCCCGAATTTTCAGAGGCAGACTTAGAGGTACTGGAAAGCTGATGTACAGTTATACAACATTTCTGAAATGACTATTCATTTCATTCTAGGGCACAGTTAGTAAGGCACAAATTATAGCTAAAGATATTGATGAAATTGACACGCCCAACTCTTGGGTTTCATATCGAATTCTTGGAATAAATCCTGGTATTTTAAAAAAGCTATTAACTATCAACTTTTTTTTAAATAATTACTGACATTCTTATATTATAGCACAGGGTGTTGCCGTGGACATCGCTAACTATGATGACATCTTTGGCATTGTTCGGGATGATAAAGAGTACGGCCAGCTGCAAGCACTTAAGGATCTTCGGGGTTTCTATGGCCGATGGCAGATCAGTATTGAAGCCTATGATCATGGCGTACCCAGAATGAGCAATTCATCCACTTACACCGTTAATGTGCGTCCTTATAATTTCTATGCACCAGTTTTGGTTTATCCATTGCCCAATAAATCAATTCGTCTTTGGTGTGTATTATTGTTGACTTCCACAATGTATCATTTTAATTAATTCATGTTTAATACATTGTTTCAAGCTCTTCACTACAAGAACCTAATCGACCGCTATTTCTATCCGATTGCATTAGTCGTGTGCAAAATTTTGAGGCTTATGATCCCGATGGCGGTGAATATGGAGATGTAACGTTTCAACTGAGCAGTGATAGTAAGTTTTATTTTTTTTTTAAATCTAAGCACGTCTTAAGAAGATCAAAGTATCTTATTAGGGTTATTCTGATTTAGTTTTAAGATGTCTAGACGTTTCAATTAATGAAAAATAGCTTTCTTCAGATGCCGCACAGTGTGAAGTTATTAGAAAAATCAGGTTGTTCTTCCTTGAATATATTTGTTTTTCAGCTTCTGATAGCACAGTGCGACAGCCAAAATGTGAGTAAGAAACCGAAAAATATTTTCCGGGCTTCTTATCTCGAATCTGGCACCCAAATTTCTCCATCACATCAGGGGTTTGAGAAAACCGTGATTCAAGGTCAAAAAATTCTCCTAAGAGAAATCAACTTGAAGTGTCGAAACTAAAAGTGGTACGCTATTTTTGCCTTTCACATTACCACCCCCCTTTTCACCCTTATTTTAACGATTTTCAATAGTATTTTATTTTAGCATAGCTTTATTCTGAAAACCATTGAGAAATGTAATATCGATGGTGCACGGTTAAAAATCTTGGACGAAATTTTAATTTTTTGTGGATTACATATAGTAAAACATCAAATAAAGATTACTTTTTAATCCAAGGAAAAGTTTAAAATTTTATAGTCCACAGAAGATTAGTTTTTAATCTGCAATAAATTTAAAAAGAGCAATAGGGGTATTCACACTGACTTGGGTAGTTGGGTATGGGTAGATTGAGTACTTTTTGTTATTGTGAGCACCCTAAATTTCAATTGAGTACTTTGTAGAATAGTTTTGGGCAGTGCTGCATGTTTGTTTAATTTCCCCGGCTTATGTAGCTAACGAAAAATGAGTGACAGCTGGAAGAGGGTTGCCACCAAATCATTTTTTGTCATTTTATGTGCTAAAAACTTTGGCCATTAATTGGGCGTAAAAAAAGTGATTGCATATACAAGTCATTTTTAACGTGAACTTCGCAGTATCTTATCATTTACTAGTAATCCAGGGGGAAAACGTTTTCCTGTCACAGACCGACTCACATAAGAATATTCATGCCAATCGGAAAAATTTTTTAAATTTTTTGTATATCTGAACTGGCATAACTGTAGTGCGACTACGTCCATTTTTGGTTCAGTTTCCGAAAGTAACTTTATGCACTAATTTACCAAATTTTAGTCTAATACGAAGAAAACCATCTAAAATGTAGCATTTTTAATTGATTACCAAATTTAAGTCTTATACGACCAAAATCGTCTTAAATAAAGTATTTGTATTGATTTGTGGGCTGTAAAAGAGGGCGTGGACACTAACCATACAAACTAAATTACCAAATTTTAGTCTTTTAGTGCGAAAATTTTAGTGCGGCTTTTTTATTAAGCGAGATATTTACTTTTTAACCGAGATATTAACAGATATTGTAAATTTGGTTGCCTTAGGTATTACCGTTTCTGAGATCTTAATAGACACCGCACGAACGATTTTGTATATATAGAAGAGCGGTAAAAGTAGGCGTGGCAAAATTTATATATCTTGTAACCACCACTCTGTCTCATACCAAATATAAACTAAGTTTCATTATAAAACATGCACAACTCAGGAATTATAATTTCTGAAAAGTAGGCGTATAATTGCCACACCAAGACCATTTTTGTTGAATTTTCGATAGTAGCCATACGAACTAAATTACAAAATTGTAGTCTAATACAGGGTGGGGAAAAAGTCACGAAGGGGTTTAAAACAGTCATAACTTTTTTAATTTTTAATTTTTTTTTTACAAAATAATAAAATATGATATTGGGAGATTTTTTAAATTTAGGTGTGAAAGATAACGTCACGTAAGTGAGCACCATTCTCAGCCTCGCAAAGTTGAGCTCTTTTAATAGCATTTTCCATGACACGAGTCAGAGTATCTGGCTGCAACGCTCTTATTTCGGCTCGAATATTCTCTTTGAGCTGTGCAAGTGTTCTGGGTTTATTGATATACACCTTCTCTTTCAAATATCCCCAAAGGAAATAATCTGGTGCTGTTAAATCCGGCGAACGGGCAGGCCAATTGAATGCTGAATTTTTGGAAATTAAACGTTCGCCAAAAATCTGCCTTAGGAGCTGCATAGTGGCTCGAGCAGTGTGTGCAGTGGCCCCATCTTGTTGGAACCACATCTCTCGATTGTCAGAAAGAGCTGGCCTTAAAAAATTTTGGACCATATCTCGATATCGCTCGCCATTTACCGTTACACCATTTCCATCGTTATCTTCGAAAAAGAATGGTCCAATAATTCTTTGGGACGTAATTGCGCACCATACTGTACATTTAAGTAGATGTAATTGTCTCTGATGAACCACTCTTGGGTTCTCAATACCCCATATTCTGCAGTTCTGCTTGTTTACAAAACCATTTAATTGAAAATGTTCTTCATCGCTCATTATCAGATGATGAATGAAATCATTATGTTCTCTGGCCAATTCTTGGAAGCGAACTGCATAAATTATTCGTTCCTGGGAATCTCCTGGCTTTAGTTCTTGCACTAACTGCACCTTGTATGGGAAAAGATGTAAATTTCCCTTTAATATTCTGCGTAAAGACCACCGAGACATTTGCAGCTCAGCAAAGCGCCTTCGAGTTGATGTTTCAGGATTCTCCTCAACACTCTCCAGAACGCGTTGAATATTTGCTTCACTAATTACAGAATGTGGTCTTCCGCTTCGTGGAAGATCCCTCACTGAGCCTTGTTCCTGAAAACGTGTCACTAAGCGTCGAATCATTGATTCGGATAGTGAATTCCGCACATTAAAATGACGACGATAGGCTCGTTGAGTTTGAATTATTGATCGATGATGTTCAAAATAAAGTTCTATGATTTTGGTTCGCTGGATAACGTTGTAACCTTCCATAATTAATCTCCGAGATTTATTTTACAAGTCCTAAAAAGAAAAATAAAAAAAAATTAAATTAGAAAAGTTATTAATTTTTCAAATCCCTTCGCGACTTTTGCCCCACCCTGTACAACCGAATTCGTCTGAAATATAGCGTTTTTATTAACTTGTGGGCGGAAATAGGGGGTGTGGCAATATTTTTGCGTATTATTCGAGATGTTAGCCTTGACAACAAATATTGTAAATTTGATGCCCTTAGGTCAATTATTGCCTATTTTTGCAAAAGGTGGTAACACATGGAAAAAGTACTCAATTTGGCAAGAAAACAAACTACCCAAACAAGTCAGGGGGTCAGCTAGAGTAGATTGGTAGATGGGTACTTGGGTAGAATGGCACTTTACAAAAAGAAAATGTACGGCATCTGCCAATCTACCCAACTACCCAAGTCGGTGTGAATACCCCTAATATAAATTTCAACTTAAACTAAAAAAGTTTTCTGACCAGTTTATGATTTGAACACACGTACTCTGATGTGCTGATAAAACACCTTATCCACTCGTAAATATCAATTGTTAATAAAGTTACGCTTATTTTGCATCATCACGAATGGAAGTAAGCTTGCAGTAAGTAAGCAAGCAGAAACGTGGGTTCAAGACCCATTTAAATTAAACTATAATCAAAAATTTTCTAACTCGTTCGTGATTTGAACACACGTCCTCTGATGTGCTGGTCCAACACCATATCCACTCGTCCAACTCAGCTGTAAACAAGGTTTCGCTCATTTTACTTTTACATCATTACATGCATCAGGAACGTGGGTTTGAGACCCAGCTAAATTCAACTAAAGTAGGGATTAAAAATAGTACTTTTTGGATTAAAAATTCCTTTAAACCAAAGTTTGGATTAAAAAGCAGTCCAAAATTTTTAACCGTGTGTTGGCAAAAAATCATACTCATAAAAAAGCATATAGGGTCTTCCGACAACAAAATTACCCCAGATTCATCATATCCAAGCAATAGACACCTTAACCTATTAACCGCGGTTCTGTATTTTTTTACCCATGAAAATGCTTCTGCAGAATTGATATCTCAGGATTGGTAACAGCTAAGTTTTTAATTAGTTTTTAGTTTGTTGCTTTAAGAAAACCTAGAGCTATAAATTGTTTTTGGTGTGTGTCAAGAAATTTTTACTTTAACTACTACATTCTCCAAGTCGAAAGTGTTTATTTTTGTAAAATCAGAAAATTTGTGTGATTATCATATGTAAAAAATTTTATATTTAAAAAAAAAATGAAAATGCTCTCTTATACAATTAACCAACTATACCTGCTATTGGTAGAAAATTCCTGATATAAAACTATGCTGTCGTTGCAGAAGGAATTTGTGCCCATTAAGAACACATTAACAACGATTGGTTATTTTTATACCCACCTTATATCTCGACTATGGTCAAAGATACAAAGTTGAAATTTGATGTGGTAGTGACTGCGATCAATATAAGAAAGTGCATGAAATTTTTAAAAAATCATACAAAGCATTTGGGAACCGCAGTTAATGGGTTAAATGCAAAATTAATTATTTTTAACTATATGATGTAAGCTCCTGAGATATGGACAAATAATACTTAAATACATGCAATGTAAAATAACAAGCGATATGTCTTCAAAGTTTTTTCGCGACTGGTATTATTGGAACTTTATGGGTCCCCCTAAAAAAATTATGAATCAGCAATTCTATTTCAAACATACCAAAAAAATTTAAATTACACACTGACCATATTCGATGTAGATCAAATTTTGGTCAATTTTCGATTAAAAAAGATTGGCGTAATTTTTGGCGAAGTTACAGGATGCACAAAACTGACTAAAATCAGCAAAAACGGCAAAAATTGATTTTTACGAAAATTCATCTCTCAAACTTTTCTTAACTTAATGTTAAGTTTAAACACTGTTGCAATGGTAATTGATAAGACTTTAATTTAGAAATCATTTTGGGAAGTTTTGGTGGTTGGCGATTCCATTCCTTACGGTAAGGTAATTAATATCGAAAAAAGAGTTCGAAGCACACCATTGTTTCCTTAAAGCTGGCAAAATTACCTTTCAAAAATATAAAAATTAGGGTGTGGACTAGAGAACTGCACAAGCCTACTAGAAGTTCAAGCCTTTCCAAGTACTTGAATTCAAGTATGTATCCAAACTTGAAAAAGCAAGCTTGAAACGATCGGCAAAAGCTTATAAGCTCGCAAGTATCCAATTAATTGAATTTAAAGCAAGTATCCAAAAAATTCAATGAGCTAGTGTAGAGAAAGCTTAAGCGTAATAGAACTTTTAAGGGTTCTGTGGACTCCGTTGCTGGCAGTTTTAGGGAGGTAGCTGATTTCGGAATTGATGTCAAAATTTAAATTTCAGGATGGCGGATTGAGCTGCCACCTAGATTTTTTTTGTATTTTTGCGAGTTCTTGTGATTTTGAAGTTCTGACAATGGATTTGATTTCGAATCTAATGTATTAGTTTCAAAATTTAAGATGGAGGTTAAAGTTGCCATCTTAATTTTTATCACAGTATTGCCACCTAGTAAAATGAATTTTTAAGAGTTTTAAACATTATTTAACAGTGTTAGCGGGTCGCTGATTATGAATCTGAATTTAGAATATTAAAATTCAATATGGTACATAGGGTTGCCACCTAATTTTTTTTTATTTTACGAATTCGGTACCCGTCAAACATTTTCTAAAAATGTGTCCATATATTTACCGTAAGTTAAACGTTTATAAACAAATTGGTAACAAAGTAACAAATGGTCACAAATACGGTAAATATGCGTCAAACGCCCAGTAACATATGTCCATGGTGAAAATTTACACACACTTGTTAACATATTGTGTAAATCAAATAAATGGTAAATGTTAGCACAATGTGAAAATAAATAAATAGACACATGTTACTGTTATGTTAACACATTGTGTTAATCACATGTTACCGCAAAGTGTAAGGTAAATATATGGACACATTTTACCATATTATATGTCATTATTGATATGTTACCACGGGAAATTTTATTTTTAACAAGTCAGTTTCTGAAAACTTAAATAGCCCTTAAGAAAAGTTGTAAAATTAATAAAAATAAGAAATTATTAGATTTTTTATATTTTATTTAACAAAATCAGAAAAGTAAAAGAAAATAAATATAGAGAGTTATAGGTTTTTTTTTTCTAGAAATCACTTGCGTAATCACTTGCGCTTCATCAAGCATTTCATTGCATTATATGTACATGTCCTCGTCTCATAGAGTAGCCTGAAGGCTTTTTACCAAGTCTTGTAGGCCAGTGAGACTCACAAAACCTTTTTTTATTTTCTCTGTAAGTAACAGTAAATAAAAAGGTAATACAACATTATACATCTAAATTATTGTAAAATATATATGTGTGTTTATCAATTACCTGAGCAGCCAATGTTTACTTTCCCGAACAGATGAAGTGTTTGTAAACATTGTATGTGGCAATATACTGAAAAGTTTTTTAATGCGTTTGTTCGAATCTCCCACTGTTATACCAGGTACTCATAGCAATCGTATTAGCTATGAAATACCACCTTCTAACAGCCCTATTCTGGTTGTTAGCTTAACAAAAAATAGTTAAGGAGCTCTTGTTAAGCTGATTGTTATGTTATGTAAATGTTGGTATTCTTAAAAATCATTAACAACATAAAAGCTTAAAAAGCTTTTAAAGTTCACCATGCATGGTGAAAATTGATATGCCTATTGAAAGAAGAGATGCGCTATATATATTCGAGTGCAGCTTGTGACTTTGCAAGCGCTTGAAAAATTTGCCACAGCTACTGAAAGATTTCATTATTAACACTTAAAATAAGTAAAAAAATCCTTCCATTTTTCAGTTTTGTAATAATTTTCAAACTTAATATTATACTATAATTTGTATTTTTTTTATTGTTTTCACAACAATTTTCTATCTAAGCACTTACATTTCATTCGTTGTAACGACTCTTTCTGTTATTAACAAAATTGTAAGGAAAAGAGCTTTTAAATTTGGAGCAGAATACGAAACCTTAACAAATTGTTAATATTAACTATTTTTTTAATGTGGTGAGCTTAGTTAAGCTGCCAGAATAGGGCTGTAAGTATGCTTTAAATTATTAAAAAGTATTACAAAAATAGTTTAGCTTGGCTTATGGACGATATTAATTGCTTGGATGAAATAATGTTGCTCATACGCCATGTTGATCTATAATATATTAGATAAGCATATAGAAAAATATATAACAAATGCACGGAAACATAATGGTAACAAGTGCACATCATGAGACAAGTTGTAACACATCTTGTTCACTTTTTGCTATTAAGCCATGGAAACAAGTGAACATTTTGTATAGATCGACTATAAATCTCTGATTATAAAGAGATAATATAATTTAATATAATAAGCTAATATAATTAACTACACCTATATAACAGAACCATTTATATTTGTTTATAGAATTTTAAAAACACATAGTTAAAAGAACTCTGAACTATTCAAATATATACATATTTTTTATAACAAAATTATTACATTTCAATCCTTTCCGATTAAAAATGTGTAACTTGATTCAAATAAAGTTTATAAAAACTCACTGCACTTCAAGATTATTGCTGCATGTATTGTGTTGGTATCGCACACGTGCTCGCTATTTTTTTGTTGTTGTATTTGAAATTTTTCAGTGAGCACGTGTTCTTTCTATTTATTTTTTTTGCTTGCATCAAATTTTTTTTAAATGAAATGATGCGCTGAAGCTGTTCACATTATGGTAACAATTTTGTGATGCTAACAAAATGTTTGACGGGGTACCGGCGCGAACAGGTAAAAATGTGTCGCTGAATTAGAATCCGTTGTCAGAATTTTAAAACTATGTAATTTTTTATAGTATCGTTGTCACCTATTAACCATATTAAATTTTAAAATTCTGACTTCAGACACGAAATCAGCGAACCCCTAACACTGTTAAATTGTGTTTAAAATTCTTAAAAGTACATACTATTAGGTGGCAGCCCTTAATCTTTAATTCATTCTATACTTATTTGATTCACTTTTTTTAAAATAATCACATATGAGTGCTACTTTGGAAACTACTTATACTTATTCATACTCATTTTTGAGAAAGTGGCTCATTTATTCAAAAATGTGATTCGTTGCAAAATTCGGTACAAAAATTCATTGTATTAAGATTTTCTATAGTTTTCAAGATATGAGAATGTTATTGGTGTCAAATAAACGGAAAATTTTTTCAAACGTATCTGTAATTATTTTACGACCAGAGACGTAAGGAACCTACATGATGCACGTTCCGACAGACAGACAATGGCCCATTGTCAAAGTCAAAATAAAAGTCGACTCTAAATTTAGTATAAGCATTTTTGACAGTTTTTTTTTAATATAATATGTTGTCAAAAAGCTTGCATTTAATATAGAGTATACTTCTATTTGACTATGATAATGAGCCAATATTTTTAAAAATTACAATTTTGGAATCCACATTATTCAAAATGTTCAGCACAAAAAGAATTTCTCGAAAAAAATTTAATCAGCTAGATGCGGTCCCTTAACTTACGGGCCATGCACTCTACCCAGTAGACTACGGCCGGCACTTTACTTTTTTTATAATAGTTTAAAAACTATTTTATAACAAAATGAATCTTTTTTATGTGGTACGATTAAAATTGTAAATATTTTCCCTAAGAAATTGAAACCAGTTTCCTTTTAAGTAAAAGAAAACTTTTATTGAAAATACCTCTATATAGTTCGAGTACAAACTAAGTTAAATTACTAGAAGTGTACTAATAAAGTTTTTAAAATTTTAGCTGGAGATGATAAATATTTTAAACTCGTTAAAGAAGGCCGCAATCAATCTGCACTCTTCTTACAGAAAACAGTTCCAGCAGGAGTCTATAATGTAAGTCCTTTCGAATCATTTTGGCATACTTTATATGAATCATTTAAACATTTATTAATATTGCGACTATTGTAAGAAAATAAGTGGATTTTTTAAAAAAGAATTTTTAAATAAATAACACGCCTTAAATTTCTCCAAGATAAATGTTCGCGCTACAGATGGCGGCGGTAGTTTTTCTGAAGAAATACGCAACTTAAAGCTAGTTTTCGTTGATACACTTGGCAGTCCCATCTTTTTGGAAACCACTTTCAACACTACTTTTACAGGTAGAAAGTTAACAAAACTATTTCGTATGCAAAAAACAAAAACCTGAATTATTTCCTATACAGAAAATGAAGATGGCTTAGCGGAAAAGCATTTAATACCAGCAGCATATGATCCCAAAAATGAAGGTTTAGGTGATAATGAAGATGAAAATGAATACGAGCTTTATTATTATATTGATGGTGAGTTTTTACCAAATCGGGATATAGGAAAATCATTTACGTTCTTGATGGAAAGTTAAAATAAAACCCTTAAATTGACAAACTATGATTTGATATTTAGAATCCTATCGTCCTGATGATGCCAAACTCTTCAGATTGGATGAAAAAAATCGCTCCTTGACGCTGAATATAATGTTAGATCGTGAGTCCAACGATACACACCACTTGCATATAATGGTCTCAAACAGTCCAAATCGTGCCCAAATCAATCCCAACAGCGTTCAAAATATACTGGACATAACGATAACAGTGAGTTTAAATTTTATTCTAAATTTAACTTAATTTCCATAACTCAAAAATTACCACACACAAAAAACAGGTGAATGATGTTAACGATAGTCCACCTACATTTGTTGAACGCTTTTATGCAGCTGGCATTACTTCAAAGGATTCTATTGGCAAGGAGATACTCGTATTTCATGTGAGTCTACGATATTGAAAATTACAAAATATTTTTTAAATATTATCTGTTATGTAGGCTGTAGACCCCGATTTAGATGACCCAACCAGCTATATAATCGATAATTCGACGCTAAAAGCACAAGGAGAAAACATCGATTATCATAAAGTACAGTTTTTATCAATAAATAAGACAACTGGTGCGCTCACGTTGAGTTCATATGTTCAAAACAATATGAAGGGCTACCTCATGTTTGATGTTGTAGCGAGTGACACGGCTGATCCACCGCATACCGACAAGGTGCAGGCGAAAGTTTACATTGTCTCCGAGCTAAATCGCGTGAAGTTTGTCTTTCTAAGTGATGTGCAGGACATACGCAGCAAGGAACAATTTGTAAGAATTTTTTATTTATAATTTTTATATCTTCGATATATCTAGGATAGTAGGATTTTAGTTACTCTTGATGTTTATGAAATGAATATGGTTAGGGTGAAGCTAATCCAATAGAATAATCTAGAGAGTCTACAGTTAAGAAAAGCAGAACTTAGTATATAGATATATCTGTGTCGACAAAAAATAACGACTAAACTCAAAATATCGTAAAAAATAATATAATAATAATAATAGCCCTGTACAAAATTTTTGTTTTTCTAATATTACCACGCTTTTTTCTCCAATAACACCCACTTTTAGATGGGCACCTCCGTGTTCAAGGTCTCTATATATTTACAAAAAGTACGGCAATCGGACAAGTGCGTTAGGAGTTATCGATATACATTAGAGTGGAACGATCTTTAACCCTCACCAGATTCATATATTTTTTAAATACTCCTTGTCAAATCAAATTTTTCTGCATCATTAGTTTTTTCTGCGACAAAACATTTTACTTTGCCCGAGGGTTTTTGTATATCATTGCAATATTTTTTTACTGAATTTTTTTCCAATTTGAAATCGAAAAATTTACGTTAAATTTTTTTTTTATGCAAACCTCTCAATTAAGTCTTAATTAACAACCTGTCATGAGTTCTTTATGATATTCGTTAGAAGATATTCGGGTTCCAAGTCTACCGAATTGCTTATTCGCCAATATCTTCGCTCCTCTATAAAATCTGCTTACAGCAAAATTGTAGATCAGATAACTACCTTCAAAAATGTCATTGACAGTTTTATGAGACTATTTATGTCTAAATATGCAAAGTAGAAATTTCTTACTATGAGCAGATTTTTAACTTTAAGTATAAGTAGGTTATTAGCAGAATTTTGATATTTGTTTGTTATTTTCTCACTTCGAACATTTACCTCCATCCAAACACATCGTCTATTAAATATATATTTAAAATAAGTACTGTAATCATAAAAGTAATATCTGTTATAGTAAAAAATTTCTACTTTGCACTCTTTAGAAATAAACAGACTCATAGCTTGTAAACTGTTGGTTTTACGCTAAAACTATGTGAAACATTTTTGAAGAAATTATCAGATTTACAGTTTTGTTATAATCATATTTTATGTCCGACATAGAGGAGCGGCGACATTGTCGAATGACCGGTAGCGGTAAACTTTGAATCCGACTATGTTCTAGCGTGAACATGGTATCATATGGAAATCATGACAAGTTGGTTATTATGACTTATGGCGTCTTCTTTTCTGCCTTTTTTGAGAATTCTTCATTTATTTTTACTTTTGAGGTCAACATTTTTGAGAAAACAACACGATTCAATAACAGAGGTCACTGTTTTTTTCAAGAGATCCAAATTTTCAACTAGGCCATAAAAAGTTAAGCTTTTTTTCGAGAAAAGAAAACGCCATAGTTAAAAGTTTTGCATCAAAAAAATTAAAACGAAAATTTTTCGATTTCTGATTAGAAAAAAATTTCAGTAAAAAAATAATGTATGTACATTAGGCCGGGCCGATTTGTGAGAGGCAAAAAATCGCCCCTTGCTCAGTGAGAATCGTGTTCTAAGGATCAAAATAAGAAACTTTGCCCGAGGAACTATACCTCTAAAACGAATTCTAATGCCCCAACTTTTGACTTTTATCCCGTAGGGTCAAATTTTGAAAAACCAATCTTTGACCCATTTAGAGTGCCCCAATCGAGTCCAAATGTATGACCGACCCCGATCCCCACATGGAGGACCGATCCACCCATGCCAGTGGCACACCCCCTGGAACCCCCTGGCTGATTTTTTCATGTAAAGTGCCAAAAATTGTGATTTTTTGAAATGTTTGTATGGGGAACCCCCAAGGGGGAACCTGGCATGGGTGAATCGGCCCTCCAAAGTTAGTGGGGTTTAGTGGGGGTCGGTCAAAGAGGGATTTTTCAAAATTTGACCCTACGGGATAAAAGTCAAAAGTTGGGGCATTAGAATTCGTTTTAGGGGTATAGTTCCTCGGGCAAAGTTTCTTATTTTGATCCCTAGAATACGATTCTCACTGAGCAAGGGGCGATTTTAAATCGACCCTCCCTAATGTACATACATTAAAAAAAAAAAAGAAGAAACTAACGAACTTGGGAACCTCCTCCTTTTTGAAGTCGGTTAAAAAGATAAAGCAATAATATTGTCATTGAGGATACAAATCTTCAAATTAAATTTTCACTCGATGAAACATTTTAAAAAATTTTTTCTGGATTATGTAGGCACTAACCTACACTGCCTAATAGATAATCCGGCGCTGAGGCCACAATTTAATTACAAATCTAAAACTGAGGTTAACTCAGTAAAGCCCAATTTGTCAGTGCGAGTTTAAACTCTTGTCAAATTAAACCAAGCTTAACTCACCAAAATTGGACGTTTAAATTCGGTTTAACTAGATATTTTAGCATCAAGTTAAATTGACTTAAATTCTCATATAATGTTTCTTTTTTGACTAAACCGAGTTTAAACGTCCAATTTTGACAAGCTAAGCTCGGTTTAATTTGACTGGACTTTAAACCCGTACTGAAAAACTGGCCCTTAGTTATTCAGTCAGAGAGTTAGTTTTCACAAAAAGTAACGTTGAAGCAGATCTGTAAAATCTTTCTATTCAGAATTATATATCGTCGTTGGGCGCAACGCCGTAGGTATGGGTGATCAGGGGATTCAAACCCCCCTTAGCAATTAAAATTTTTTTTTATATCTATACTATTATATAAAAATGAAACTTTTAAAAAGTTAGCATGTTTGTGGTCGCCGGTAAACTCAAGAACCGCTGAACGGATGTATGTGAAATTTTCACTATTCGAATCAGAATTGATCATAGATGCTTCATGTAAACTCAATATTTTTATATATATAATAGCAAACAAGTTTTTGACTGAGAAACTGGCTTAAATCTCAATTTTTGGTAAAATTCGGCACATTTTCCCATTCCTGCCTAAGCAGTAAAATATATCTGAAAATGATTTATGAACACATGAAAGATCTTCCTGATTTCAACAAAAAAGTCTAAGGTGACATGCATCTACGATCAATGGTTTTGTCGTAAAATTGACATTTTAATAAAAAATTAAATCATTTTCTTGCAAGCAGTTCATCTTTTGATTGACTTTAATTTTTACCAAAAATTGAGATTCAAGCCAGTTTCTTAGTCAATAACTTGTTCGTTATTATATATATAAAAATTTTGAGTATACATGAACCATCTATGAGCAATTCTGATTCGAATAGTGAAAATTTCACATAAATCCCTTCAGCGGTTCTTGAGTTTACCGGCGCCCCACAAACATGCTAACTTTTTAAAAGTTTTATTTTTATATAATAGTATAGATGTATAACGGTTTTCTGATGCTAGCGCAGTCATAACATGCTAATGTTTACGAGGAATTTGCATTAGTTTCATCCGGTAAATGCCTTCAAATTCTTTGGCTTAAGCAACTTCTCTTCTCCCTCTCAAAGACGCCGCGATAAAAACATCTTTCTACAATATTTTAAGCACTCAAACGTACTAAATTTTAAACACTTTACAGATACGTGAGGTATTTCAAGAGGTTTATGACTATGAAATATGCAACATTGATGATGTCAAGGACGTGACTAACCAAGGTCAACGCAACTGGCGTGATAATAGCGATGCTGGTGCCTTTATTAGCGAGCTTATTGTACATTTTATCAACGATAATGAGGCAGTGGAAGCAACTGAAATTCAAAAGTAAGCCTTTCCCTTCACCCCACTCCAACTACTGTAAGCAGCGAACACTGTAGTTTGTTTAAATGTGCATTTTATTTAATAGACGCTCTAGTGACTTGGCTTTTATATCTAAGCTACAAAACAGTTTGCAACGTCAAAAGCTCATACTCAACAATGTGCCACATTTGGGTTTGGATGAGGCGGCGGCACAAATATGTGATGACTGGATGCTGCTAATCACTTTGATTGCGGCTGTTGTATTATTGGCAGCACTTTGTGCAATTTTGACGGTGGCATTTGTGCTGAAGACACGCGCCTTAAACCGTCAATTAAGGGCTTTTGAATCATCAACCAAATTCGGTTCAATAGCTTCGGATATAAATCGCTTGGGAGCACCTACAACAAACATATATGCGATAGAGGGATCGAATCCGGTCATAAACAATCGACAAAGCCAAAGTCCGATTGACTTTAAAGAGGAAAACACAAGGTAAAGACTTGATTGTTCTGGAATTTAATTTAACAATTAGTGTTATATGCTTGCTAGTTTTAGTTACAGCTCCGAGTCAGATGAAGACGACGATTTAAACAGTCTTAAAGATGATCCCATATTTGATATGAACACATTCAAGCATAGCAAAGTAAGTTTATGCAAAGTAGTTGTAGCAAAACTAACAAAATATTCCTTGCAGGATATAGATGATGACGTTGATATTCTCAAAACTAGTGACTATTTCAATATTAATAACAATACCGAAGAAATTGGGAAAAAAATTCGTTACTAATTTTACATGTAAAACTTTTTATGTTTAATAATTTTTAAGAATCTTTGATATCAAATTCTATTGTCATCAATAAAATATGTACATATAAAACTGCTTGAGACGTTACATATAATTTGGAAAAAAAACAAAAATACACAAATTCAAGTCACTGTTACATTATACACTTGAACTTAAGAAACAAAAACCAACTAAAACAGTCCCTCTATTTCGCCGGTCTCCGTATTCAAGTCAATATCATAAATGCAGGGACGTGTTGGTAAACCAGGCATTTTTGAAATCTCACCACACATGGCAACAACAAAACCAGCACCTGCTGAAACATAGAGATCCTGCACTGTAAGCGTAAAACCCTTGGGAGCCCCTTTAACAGAAGGATCGCCAGTAAGCGAGCCCGAGGTTTTCGACATACATATCGGCAGCTTAGCAAAGCCCTGCAAAAAAAAAGGAAAATCAAACATTGGCATTGAATACATGAAAAAAACAAAAACATTTACCGCTTCAGTTAGTTTTTGCATGGCCTTTACAGCTTTGTCCGTTAGTTCAACTTTGCCAGCTCCATACATTTCGCGTGCAATAATATTCATCTTTTCTTCCAAACCCATCTGACAATCGTACAGCAGTTTAAAGCCCTTCGAGTTGCTACAAGCTTTAATAACGGCTTCAGCCAACTCAGCAGCACCTTCGCCACCCTCGCTCCAATGTTTGCAAGTAACAGCTGCAAAAGCACCAGCTTTAAGAGCGGCATCTTTAATAACTTGATGCTCTGCGGCGGTATCGGAGCTGCAAATGTAATTCAAATGTCAGTTCTCTCGAAATACTTCTTCAAATTACTTAATCACTACCTGTGCAAGTTAATGGCTACTACGACAGGCAGACCGAATTTTCTGCCATTAGAAATATGTTGCAACAAGTTGGGTAGACCTTTCGTCAACAATTCCAAATTCTCCTCGGTATACTGTTTGTTGAGAGTTGCACCTGGAGTGACTGCAGCCCCACCACCGTGCATCTTTAAAGCTCGCACAGTGGCCACTAAGACAACAGCATTCGGTTGGCGTCCTGAAGAGCGACACTTAACGTTGCAGAACTTTTCCATGCCAATGTCGGAACCAAAACCAGCTTCAGTACATACAAAACCATTTTCTCCTACCAACTTGAGACCAATATCATCGGCCACAATCGAGGAGCACCCGTGTGCTATATTGGCAAATGGGCCAGTGTGCACGAGCACAGGGGTACCTTCGAGCGTTTGCATGAGAGTTGGTTCCAAAGCATCCTTCAACAGCACCGTTAGTGCACCCGTGACACCCAAGTCATCGGCTGTCACGGGGTGCCCAGCCTTGTTGCAGGCCACAACCATTTTGGCCAAACGCTGCTTCATGTCTTCCAAATTTCGCGAGAGCGCAAGCACTGCCATAATTTCACTGGCAACAGAGAAGCTAGATGAAGTAGTACGTGTCAAGTTCTTCTCCGTCGTTGATTTTCCGATAGTGATTGGACGTAAATAGCGATCGTTAATATCCACCACGCGTTCCCACATAGTCGTTGCTACATCAATATCTAAACGTGCAAATTTGTTGATTTCTTCGGTGGTGAGTGTGTCGGGATCGGTTTTAGTGATACCCAGCTTTTGCAAGCGACGCATCTGGATTTTCCAAAACTTGCGAACGCCCTTAACTCTTGGTACTAGACGATCGTACAAGGCCGGATCCTTCTGAGTCTCCTCGTGAAAGATGCGGGTGTCCAGTTGAGCAGCAAGCAAATTGTTGGCAGCAGATACGGCATAAATATCACCCGTCATGTGTAGATTAAAGTCTTCCATAGGAATGACCTGTGCATAACCACCACCAGCAGCACCGCCCTTAATACCAAAGGTGGGACCTTGTGAAGGTTGACGCATACAAGCGATTGCGTTGCGTTGTTTATGTGCACACAATGCCTGCACTAATCCAATCAAGGTGGTGCTCCTACCCTCACCCAAAAGAGTGGGAGTGATTCTATAAATATAGTGGAGGGGGGAGGAAAAGAAAATAGATGACATGAATGTGTTTAGAAAAAGTAAAAAGGTGCTCTAAATCATACCCTGTCACTACTACGTAGCTGCCGTCTGCGCGATCTTGAAGCCTTTTGGTTACATTGAGTGAGATTTTCGCCTTTTTATCACCATACATGGATATTTCGTTGCCCGCCAAACCGATTTCTTCCGCCAACACGGAGATGTGTTTCGGTTTTTGAGATCGTGAAATTACAATGTCGCTGTTGAAAATTAAGAAAAGAAACTGTTACTCTCCAGAAAAGTTAAAATATAATTTATGTTCATAATTCATTACTATTTTCATGATTAGACTATTTCATGAGCATATAGACTATTTTCATGATTACACTGGTTTACAAATAAAAAAATTGTTTGCAATTTGAATGCCACTATCCATTTCTGATGTAAAATCGGTCCCTAATTCCGAAAATTACGTTATTGTATTGATTTCTCATTTCGTTTTCGAGATATCGGCCAAAGGTAGTTCCACTTAATTACAGATATCGCTCTAAAATAAATTCCACAACAAAACACAGTATAACAACTGAATGCTAATTGAATTATCTAAAGATTATTTATATATAAGTTTCTGATTAGCTCGTTAGTTTCGGAGAAATAAATTAAATTGTCAAGAAATTTTCGTGTTTTTAAAAAAACCTTTACAAAAAAAGTGCCAGTTAATTTAAACAATAATAAAATTTGGCCAGCTTGATATTTTTAACTTGAAGCTCTTACATTTATAAAAAAATAAGCCACTATTGAAGAAAATCAATTAAAAAATAGAAAAAGTGTGAAGGAAAGCTCCCAAATGTAATGTTTTTCAATTTAGCATTTCTTTCTGAATCGCTTTTACCAACATATCTCAGAAATTATTGAATTTCCTTTTATTTTTAAAAACCATTTTTTCAAATCTTTCTCGAGCCAAGATAAAAGAAGGCATCTTCGTTTGATTACAAATAAAAAGATGCTGAAGGAACTTCAATCGGCGTGGGATTATTTGCGGATGATTGTTTCTTCGTTTCTCGGGAACGAGATTAAAGTAAATCTTACGAGAAAATAGTCAACGATTTGCTAAGCACTTATCAAAAAACTGGCGTAAATATGTGCTTGCAAATTCACTTTCTGTACTGCCATTTGAATTTTTTCCAGAAGAATATCGGCGACTGGAGTGACGAACATGTAGAAAGATTTCATCAACAAATGAAAGCAATTGAGAATTGGTACCAAAGATTCTGGGTAGAAGGAATGAATTGTGACTATTGTTCGATCCCGAATGGGATTAAAGACAAAATAAGAGTCAAAATCATTTTGAATACTTAGAATTTAGACATTATATAAAAATAGTTAAAAGCAAAATTTCTTTTCATTTCATTTCTTTTTCATTCCGTGTAACCTTGAACACGTAGAGGCTACTTGTATTAGGTGACTCTAAATGAAATTTTGTGGATAATATTTTTGTTTAAGATCTAAACCCTAAGAGGGAGGTCAACCTCTAAAGTTGACTTTTAGTGAGTTTTTCAAAAAAGTTACAAAATTACCCATACGGATAAGAGCTAAATGGTTAAAATATTCCGAGAAAAATTCCGCGGTATTTGAAATATAGGTTCGCAAAGACAACGAGCACACTGGTATAAATTTAATATATGATTTTTCAAATTGTTTTATTCGATTTTTGACCAAAAAATTCAAATTTCAAACCACTGTAAAAGACAATTTTTACGTAGTGGAGCAAAAATTGATTCGCGATTTTGTTACTGATGTCAAATACTATCATTTGAGATAGGGTTGGTTGTGCTGCACTGTGTTATTTTTTATATGTTAAAAATAATATGTATATCGATTATAATTATGATGATTATTTAAAAAAAAATCATATTTTATTGAAAGGAAAAAAATTATAATAAAGCTTTTTCTATTCTTAAGGGCAGGCTCTCATGAAGCTCGACCAGAAAACCCAATTTTTTTTTTCGATAGCTTATGATGTGTAGCATATGTTCCGAAAGCGGTTTAGCTGATAACACAGTGCAACACATATTTTCGGGGTGAACCAAACCAATCTCAAACGATAGTATTTGACACTAATAACAAAAGCCCAAGTCGCTTTTTGCTCTACTATGTCACAAATTTTTTTTAACAGTGGTTTTAAATTTAAATTTTTTTGGTCAAAATTAAATTAAAAAATATAAAAAATTATATGTTAAACTTAACATAGGGTGGTTCTTGTCTTCGAAAGCCTAAATTAAAATTTTACGGGGAATATTTTTTCGGAACACTTCAACCCCCTTGCTCCTTCCAGTATGGGTCAATTTGACCCTTTTTTTGGAAAAGACCCTATAAGTCAACTTTGTAAGGAGGTCAAAGGTTAAAACCTCCAAAAAAAATATTTTCCAGAAAATTTCACTAGGGGTCACCCAAAACAAGTAACCTCTACGAGTTAAAGGCTTCACATAAAAACCGGACTGAAAAGATAATACATTTATTTTCATGTTAGGTAATTTTAATGGTTTTTTTAAATATGCAATAATTGCTTAAAAATAAATGTATTATCTTTTCGGTCCGTTTTTTATGTGAAACCTTTAATTTGGTTTTAACCACTGTAAAAATAATTTGTGACGTAGTAGAGCAAAAATGAACTTTGGCCTTTGTTTGAAAATACTATCGTTTGAGATTGGTTTGGTTCACACCCGAGACAATGACCCTCATTTTGTGTCATAATATAACAATTGCATAAAACAGTTATCGCATACAAAAGGATTCCATATTTTCATAAAAGCACTTGAAAAAATCGTTTACCAAATCTTAAAACGAGTTTTCAGAAAAATCATGTTTTACAAACTGGTCAACACGATATCTCAAGAACTACTTTAAGGATTGACTTAGATTTTTTTTTATTTTAAAGTATTTAGATAAAATTTATTAAATCTTAAACCTGAATTTAGATAATATTGGTCGGTGTTTTTTTTTAAACATGCAATAACAATAGAGTTCAGCTACTACAGCTTTTTCGCACTTTCTCCGCCTTAGATCATCTTAAGAACCAGCCCAAATAACATTAAAACATCTCAATAAGGCCATTCACAGTTCGAATACGCTGGTCTGCCATTTGTTCGATCTGCTATTTGTACGCCAATTTACGAAAGCGTATTTTGCTTCGTTATTGTTTTGCATACAAATGAAAATACGCAGGCACGCGTAAATAAAAGCAGCCCTTGGATGTGTTTTTTGTACCTCGTATTTTTATGCTCTGTCTACAGCCGCATAATCTACAGACATACATCACAGGGTTGCACAATTTTTTTATACGACAGTCACATGGCGAGGTGCTCACAGTTTGAACAATAACAAATGCTATAAAAACGATTTGTTAAAAGTACGCTCAAACTGTGAACAGCCTTAATGATATCGATAAGAGTGGTCCAAAACAATCTAAAGTGAGAAAAATTTACCCACCATAATATGGGTTGGGCTCAGGGACAACACAAGACATAACAACTAACCATGCGTTTACATAGATCTAATCATACATTAGTTTTCAATCTACTTTTGAGTTGTACTTTCGATAAGTTAACATCAAAAAAGCTAGTTGTTAACAAAGGTACTCATGCGATGTAAAGGAGCAGTAGCCATATAATTTGTTCTACTAAAAGGTAAGTAAATTAAATTGTTAGCATTTCTACTGCTTCTACGGTTAGTGTCAAAATTTATAAGAGTTAGGAGTTCTGGTGAATCAAATACACCAGTTATGAGTTGGTGTAAATAGACGATATCTGCAGACTTCCTTCTCTCATTCAAAGATTGCATTTTTAATAGTTTTAAACGATCCTCATAAGGAGGAAGGTTTAAAGTGTCAGTTGCACTTAAGCCCCTTAGAGCAAACCGAACAAAACGTTTTTGGATTCTCTCTATACGTTCAACATGTACATTGTAACTTGGGGACCAAACTTGACTTGCATTCTCTAAATAAGGTCGCACAATTGCGTAATACAGCGTTGTAGTTGTGATCATACTATTAAATTCTTTGGCCCAGCGTTTCATAAACCCGAGCATAGAAGATGCTTTTTTACAAATGTAATCAATATGAACGTTAAACGATAGCTTAGAATCCATGCATATACCCAGATCTTTGACAGCATCTACACGATTTAATGCAGTATCTTTTATCTTATAATCAAAAATTAAATTATTCCTTTTTCGCGAAAAGGTCATAGTTTGGCATTTATCTGGACTTAGAAACATATTGTTTTTAGAACACCAAATTTCAAAGGATTTCAAATCAGACTGGAGCAGATCTGAACTGTCTTTAGCATCTATTGTTCTGTATATTTTCATGTCATCTGCATAGATAAGTAGATGAGAGTGTTTGATGATGTGGGTAACATCATTAATGGCTAAAATAAACAGAAGTGGACCAAGGTGGCTACCTTGAGGAACACCTGATTCCACAATAAATTCAGTTGAAAATACGCTTCGAAATCGTATTTGATAAGATCGCTCTGTCAGATACGATTGAATCCAGCTTACAAAAAATTGTTTAAAACCCATTAACTTTAGTTTAAATAGAATTAAGTTGTGTGGCAGTTTATCAAATGCTTTACTAAAATCAGTGTAAATACAGTCGACCTGGTTACCTGAATAAAATGAATTTAAGCAAAACGTTGTAAAATCGAGGAGATTAGACACAGTGGATCTGCCAGTAACAAATCCATGCTGACGAGTTGTCATGACCTTCCCACAGTGAATTTTCACACGATCATACACGAGGCGCTCAAAAAGTTTTGGAATCGACGAGAGTTTCGCGATAGGCCTGTAGTTGTTTATATCGTTCTTACAACCTTTTTTATAGATAGGACCTATAAAAGATTTTTTCCAAAAAAGTGGAAAAATACTTTCGCTAATTGATTTATTGAATTACATGGACAGTGGTTGACTTAGAACGGAACCACATCGTGTTAACACTGCGGCAGGAATTCCGTCAGGTCCAGCATTAAAATCCTCATCGATCAATCCAATATACTTTAAAATATCCTCTGAAGTAAAGGATATAGAATCCAACGAAACCCTGGGTGTAGAGTTCATATATTCAAAGTACTCTTCATCAGGATTAAAAGAGTCTGAACAAAATGACTCTTTAAAGAGATTGACAAATAGACCACAAATTACGACAGGATCGTCTGTAAATCCGTCAGAGGTTTTAAATGATGAAGGGAATCCATCAGATTTTTTTTGGTGTTTATGAAACCCCAGAATTTCTTCGGATCAGACAATATTCTCAGCTTAGTACTGTCCAAATAATTTTGATATAAGGTAGCTGAGCAATTTTCAAAGTCCAGAAACAAACGCTTGTAGATTTCTAGGTCAATTAAGTCTAAGCTACAGACATATTTTTTCCATGCCCTATTCCTGCTGTTGCGAAGAATCTTTAACTCCTTTGTGTACCAGGGGTAAGCACAATTTTTCGTAAATTTGAGGCTATATGGCACGGACAGAGAAAACACAGCAAAGATTTCCATATAAAAAAAATTTATTGAATCATCAAGAGTGTTATTATTAACATATTCTAAAATAACATGAAGTTTACTTTGAAGTAAATGATTCAACTTCAAAAAGTCAGCTTTTTTAAAATTGAATTCATAAACTTTATCTATTGAGTTAGACTTTACTATATTATCCCTGTCCGATTTGTACCATATGCTCAATGGTGGATGGTGTTCATCAACAGCAGTCAAAACATGAGGGGCCCTCTCAACTATCACATTGTTACTATCTGTAGTTAAGACCAGGTCAAGAAGTCTTTCACGACTATCTTTCAAGAACTTTAAAGAGCGAAAAATGTGAAATAACACTACTTAAAATTGAAATGTCCGCCATTTTTGTTATTTTCAACTATTTATTGCTATTATAGGTTCAAGCTCCAATAAATATAATATAATTTGTAAAATTTTTTGTGTTTTTTATATTAGATGACATGAACGTGCTGTGGGGTGGAGACCATTTGAGTACCTTTTTTCAACTTGACGTTTGACGGCGTTTTGACACTTCACATTACACTTTTATACAACAACAAAAAAAATATTTTCCTTCACTTTAAGAATCAATATATAACTGTCAAGAAACTGAAAGAGTTGATTTACTTCCTTCTATGAAAAAATAAAGAATATCACTGTGTTTTTGGACCTCTAGATGAGAACCTGCCCTTAAAAATCAATTTATTATTTTACGTTTTTTTATAAAGGAATGTTTTTGTTTTTTATTGTTGATTTTAAAATTGGTAAGATTTTTATATTATTTTTATTCAGGTTGTGTTTAATCTATATAGAATTAATATTACTGCCCGACAATTTTCATCCATTTATAAATTAACAGATTTCGTTTAACAGATTCTGGTTTAGGAGAGAAATAAATTTAATGCACATCAGAGTTTCAAAAGTTTACTTCAGTAAAATTTTTAATATAGGTTTTTAATTTACTATAAATTTGGTAATTCACTAACATTGTAAAGTAAAGTGTTCACAGACCTATACTTTAATGTGTATAAGAAATATTTTTGAAGAATAAATTAACCCTCTAACGCACTTTATTATGGCTGTTTTAGACCATTTACAAAGAAAGGTTTACAAATAACCTATAAACTTAGTTGTAGAGGGTTAAAATATTATCTGAAAATGTTTCTTTAAAAATTTATATCTGTATAACTGTAGGCAAAAACAGAATTGGAGAAATTTATTTAAAATTTTTTATATGTCTACAACATTTTAGGCCAAACACAAATAAGGTCTGTTTCCGTCTGTACGATCTCTGCCTGAATGCCAACAAATCGTACATGATTCCTATATTCAAGGATAAACTTGACTTCAATGAAATTCCGACAGTTAATCATAATGGCAATCTTCTAAAAATAGTTGACAAAGTGAAAAATTTTGGATTTTGTATCAATTCAAATTTTACTTGTACTGACCATGTGAATTACATAATATAAAAAATATATTACACTCTTAGATGCCTGCGTTTTACGTCTAATCTTACCCCTACCTTGACAAAAAAAAACTTGTTGTTCAACTCATGTTGCCTATTAAAAAAATAAAAAATTCACAAAAAAGGACATAAGAAATTAACATGTTGCATAATTTTGAGAATTCTTCCAAGGATGCAGTCTTGTAGGCAGAGGCTTGACGAATTGTTCGTGCATAAATCGTCCTTTTAGGATGTATGGTTTAGGAGTTATGGCCAAAAAAAGCAAGAAGTAGAAAATCACAAAAAATGACGTGATTCTTGAAACAAAAATGTTTTTTCTAAGAATGCAGTCGTGTGGGTATTTTAATGACAAACATTTTGGTGCATAAATCGTCCTTGTAGGATGTATGGTTTGGGAGTTATAACAAAAAACCACATGTTTTTGGCTAACTACCACTCCAAAAAGTGTTCTACAACTCTTAAACTACAAGAGATAGAGCAAAATGCATTTTGACAAAAAATTAACCCCCCATAAGGACGATGACATGGTGATAATTTTATTGCATGAATCGTCCTTGTCAGATGTGTAGTTTGGATTTTAGGGCGAATTTTATGGCGAAAAAATAAAAATAAAAAATTCACAAAAAAAGACATAAGAAATTAACATGTGTCATAATTTTCCAAGGATGCAGTCTTGTAGGCAGAGGCTTGAAGAACAATTTGGTGCATAAATCGTCCTTTTAAGATGTATGGTTTAGGAGTTATGGTAAAAAAACGAAAAAAAATAGAAAATCACAAAAAATGACGTAGAAAACCAAGATTCTTGAAAAAATATTTTTTCTAAGAATGCAGTCGTGTGGGTATTTTAATGACAAACATTTTGGTGCATAAATCATCCTTGTAGGATGTATGGTTTGGGAGTTATGACGAAAAAATTTCTTACTCCGAGTTAGTTTACAGTAAATTTGACTCTCATTCTGAGCACAAAATTCTTGTTGTGTTTAATGACTTGACTAGATATATTTTAGACTTAAGACGATTTAACCATGTATCTGAAAGAAGTAGGGAAATTTTGGGATGTACTTTAACAGGATATTTCAATGCAATAAACTGCATATTTCTGCACAAGTTGATTATCAATAAGACTCCGTCATAACTTTTCGAAAAACTCTATTTCAGTGCATCGAACAGTACTCTTAATTTAATATTACCAAGATACTCTTGTCTACATTCCAAACGGCTCTTTTTCATCAATGCCATTAAGCTCTGGAACTCGCTTCCTTCAAACATCAAAAGTAATGTCAGCGTGAATAAATTTAAGCTATCAATTATTGCCTTCTTCTCTAATCCCTAATTTTTCCCTCTCTCTCTCTCTCTCTCTCTTCTATACTGCTTTATTTACTTTTCTTACCTCCTACGCAATAGCTAGATTATTATAAAATCTTTTTTTCCGGTTTGCTTTGTTAAATTTAAGTTGTAAGCTTTAAGCTCTATTTAATGTGTTTTGTTGATTATGTTTTCAAATTTCAAATTTTATTTGTTTTTTATTTTTTTTAATTTTAAGCTAAAATTTTTTAATTTTAAGCTAAAATTTTAATTTTTAAATTTTTAAATTTTTATTATTAGCTTTAAGCGTTATTGTATGGTTTTTGTTGATTATAATGTTTTTTAAATTTTTAAATTGTACGCTAAAAGACCTTCATAGATCTTACTGTACTAATTTTGTAAGTGTAATAAATACAAAATACAAAAAAAGAGCCAAGTCCAGGTCCAATTGTTAAGTAAAAATAGCCAAGTCACCAATAATTTTTATACAATTACTTCGTTATTTACCAAAGAATTTGGCAATAATTTTTACTTATTTTTGCAAGTGTCTAATTCTATAACAATACTCACTGCGTTTTTTTCTAATTTACAATGCAATATTTCCTATTTCAGTTTTTCGTTACAGTAAAAAGTAGACTTGGTCATTTTTTAATATTGAAAAATTTTAGCTCTTTAGACATGATTTGACTTAGGCATGCATACTTCTGTGAAAAAAGTGTCCTTTTTTAATTACTACATGTTAAAAGTCTATCACCTGCAGGAATATTCACTATGGTGCATATCAGTCTTAGCGGACACGTACAAATTTGTTGTTGTTTTCACGGGTAAAAGAAGCTCTCTCAATTTCCAGTTTTTTATTTTACCCGCGAAAACAACAAATTTGTCCGAGTCCGCTAAATGTGATATGCGCCTATGCATCATCGGAAGAGTTTTTCATTGCATACTTTTAGGGAGTTTTAAAATAAAGTTTACTAGTTTTCCACAAAAAAATACGCAGTAGACAAATCTTATCCGAAAAGCCTTGTAGTAAAATTTTCCAAGGAACATTCTGCTCTACGACTAAAAATATTATCTTAATTATTTTATTTTATTATAAGTCTGTCCATATAAATATTATCTTAAGGGCGCTGAATTTTTTTCGATATACAAATATTCCTTACCTTGGCACTGGTTGAACTTTCTTTAAAACCAATGGACTAAGGCTCCACTGTTTTTGCAACATCTTATTAGCTACACGTTGAGCCGATACTACCGTATTTTTCATTAACATAGCGACTGTCATGGGTCCAACGCCACCAGGAACGGGTGTTATATAGGAAGCTACTAATTTTGCCTCATTAAAGAGAACATCACCAACGAGTCGAGTGCCAGTGGGTCTGGAGGAGTCTTTAAACGATAAAAAAAAACAAATTTCAGCATATTAAAAAATGTGTGAAAGGTTTTGTTTCGAGATGCATAGTCAAGAATAAAAGATAAAAGGATTACGTATTGCGCAGGTCCGTCATGTTGTTTACTTTTCATTTTGACTTTTTTAGCTGCGATAAAAATATTTTTTACGATCATGGCGTCAGGCTGGAGAAAGTTTGTTTCTTGAATCTTTTGCCAGTGCAAGTTGCTTTAAAACCAAAAAAAAAAAACTAAAAAACTAGCACGAAACTTATATGGTCAGCACTCTTTCATAATTCTTTATTCATATTTTAATATAAAACAGTGGAAAAACTTTTTTAGCCTATTATATTAACAACTTTATTGCACTGCTTACAGGCTAGTTTCATATTTCTGTGGTCACAAGGAATAATGACTAAACTCAAAATATCGTATAAAAGCGATATGGAATTTACTTTATTGCCAATTTTTGGAAGTGTGCAGATATCCATTTTTTGTCCAGAATTGATTATCACTTATGTTTGAACATATTTTGTTTGTAATGGTTCATATATTTCAAAAAATGGGTCGTAGTTCGTGCAATTAAAATATCGTTTTTTATGATACTTTGAGTTTAGTCGTTATTCCTTGTGACCACAGATTTATTTACATTCTAAACAAGAGTTGACAACAATCTCATATCGTAAGCTCATATCGTAAGGCTATCATGACGAAATGCGCAGATCGTAGAAAATTATTTTAATCATGCAAATAATTTAATAAATTCATTTTATAATCATGCATAAACTCTATTGCAGATTTTTTTTTTAAAACGGAGCTCAATTATATTGGTAGGTTTTTGTTTAAGTAGAAAACAATTCAATTGTAAGCAAAAAATAAATTAAAAACAAAAGATTTCTTTTAATTTTGAACAAAGTCAACGCCTTTTACATCGACACACTCTTACAACTAATAATCTTTTAAAAGTGGGCACGATTAAAGACAATAACACTGTGCGGCACGAAAATCTGTTTTTAATAATTTCAACGTTTTTCACTTAATTTTAATATGAATCTCGTGGTAACATCCGTTTTGCCATTTTACCGAAGACTTTAGTGCAATTTTTTTTTTTAATTACTCCAGATATGCACTCATTTGCATGTTGAGAACTCTTGAACTTTTTAGGCTTTTCATTTTGGTTTCTGCAGCAAAGTACTTTCTATTATTCTTGTCAACAACTTTGTTGAACAAATTTATAACGAAAAATAATTTGAAATTGTCTTTAAACCGTTAAGAAGCCACATATATCTTGCCCGCTTTCAGCGCTTCAAAGCAAAAAATGTTACTCATACGCAATGTTGTACGAATTTTTTCGTTTGACTTCTTGTAAGAATCCCTCGATAAGACCCACTGGAAGCGATTTTTACATATTTATTCGTTCAGCAAAGTTGTTGACCAGAATTATAGAAATAGCTTTGCCGAAGAAACCAATATGAAATCCTAATGGTTAAGGAGTTATCATCATGAAAATAAGTGCATATCTTGAGTAATTTTTGATATATCTAAAAATAAAAATTGTGTTCTAAAATGTTTGGTAAAGTGGTAAAACAAATGTCTCCATAAGATTCCTTGTAACAAAATTAAGTAAAAAACGTTTAAATTATCAAATACAGGGAAAAAAGGTACAAAAAGCGCACAGTGTAATTTATTTGAAATTCGAGCTTATATGTAAGGTCAAATTAAATGCTTATCGATCTGCTCTCAGTGAAAGCTGTCAAAAATAATGACGCTCGCTTATTACCGCATTTTCAGAGGTCACAAGATTAAAATAGAAAACCGAATTTTACTGTAAAACAACAACAGATCGTTGCACTTAGCTTTGCTTGCCGCACTAAGTAGTTTTCAGTTTAACTTGAACGAGTCTTACCTTGTTTACAATTGATGCCACAGTCAATAACCACAGCACCGGGCTTAATCCAACTTCCTTTCACCATTTCAGCAACACCAACGCCGACAACAAGTATATCAGCACCACGACACTAAATTAAAGGAAACCTTAATAGACAAAAATAAACTTCAACCAGTTTACTTACAATATCTTGCAGATTCTTGGTTTTTGAATGACACACCGTGACAGTAGCATGCTCCCATTTCAGGAGCTCAGATGCAGGAGTGCCAACAATTTTACTTCTACCCAACACAACAGCATTTGCTCCAACTATTGGTTTACCAGAACGTTTGATGAGTTCGATGCAGCCCCATGAAGTGCATGGTAGGAATCCTTTAAGATCACCGATAGCAACACGCCCCTCATGCATGGTATGCAGGCCATCGACATCTTTTTCAGGACACACAGCATCGGTAATTTTATGCGAATCGATTTTGCTATCAGAGTCTAGGGGCAATCTTACGATGATGCCATGTACACTGGGGTCATTGTTCATTTCGGAGATCTGGAAAAATTTAATGGGAAAATAAGAAATCGTGTGTGTATCATTGTGATGCAGAAATATCAAAATTGAGCTGTGATGTGATCGGATGGTGCTGCAATGTGTCATTAAGTGTTTAAAAAATTAGGAAATTTTTTTTGCCACAATTTTCCTATAGCACATATATAAAGCTTTATAGCACAATCTTGAAATTTTTTAAAAATATTGAAATCCAAGCTTAATTTACAAACAAATTAATTCTGTAACAAACAAATATGCAAACAAAAACCATGCACACATTTTCAATCGCCTCAGAATCGCCAGCGACTCGCTTGGAAGATGAAACAATCGCCGGCGAGCTCATTTGGGAGTCATCCGGGTATCGCCGACTGTAAGCATCTGAGTCCATAAAGGCGATTCACAAACGAATCGAATAAAGGGGACGTAAGTGATTCACTGGGAACATTCGCAATTGAATCGCCGAGAGAGGTCTTAAGCGATTCGCCGCGAAGATTTGCGAACAAATCGCGTAAAAGGTTCGTAAGCGATTCGCTAGGAAGAGTCTCAAGCGAATCGCAAAGATAAATCCTTCGCGATTCGCGGGAAGAGTTTCACACGCATCTGCTATTTTTGGAGAGGGAGGGTGTTGTTTAGAAATATTTGAAGAATCTTAATTAAGGAAATTATCTTCGGTACCACTTCTGGTGCCCGAGATATAAAACCTTGTATCCCTTTTTTTAAAAAAGTGAAAAAATTGCATTCAAGTAAACATTTCTCAAAAACGAGAAAATGCATATGCAAAAAATATAGAAATTATTATTTCCCCAAATTTAAGCAAAACGTCAACACTATAATCAAAATCACCAAAATTTAGATAATCAAATAGCAAACAAAAGTGCTACCTCAAGTGTACCCTTAGATTCGAATATCCTTTACACAGGACCTTGTGAGTAAAAATCGAGAGTGCTAACGTATTTAGCAGGATATTGTTAGTTAAAGTCTTTATTTAATTTACTTTAAGACATATGAAGCTTTTCTTTTTGAGTTCGTGATTTTTTACTGTTTTTCTTAAAAACAACTTTGTCCTTGCGGGAGAGGAAGACAACCCTCTTTTTTCCTAAAATTTTTTCTTTTGAGAGATCTTGACCACCCTATGCAACTTTTGAGGCATCTTAGAATACGATCTGCATCGTCTGTAATTTCACTGAACCCGAAAAAAAGATTACACTATAATCGTTTGTTAACGAGATGTCTATATGTTTGAGCGCAAATTTCGGTATCTGCTTTAAAGTTTATTCGTTTCTCTGTTGGTGTTGCTCATGGCAGAGTAATGAGGTAGGGTAAGTAGCTTTGACAAGACCTATTGTTAATGTCAAAATCATAAAATATAGTGCTGCCATATCACGAATTTAATTCCAATGAAAAATCCATACTTTGTCTTGGCGTTTCTGATAAAATCCTTTACTAGCAATACTTAAAAATGGGGAAGTACAGGTTTTTGTTTTAGGCAAGTTTGAAGCAGACTTATTCTGCGAAATATATTTGTATGTTATAATCCAGCTTGAGCTTTCCATTCAAATTAATTATTGATTTTATAAGTGTTTATTTGTGATTTTCATAGAGAATTTTATGTGAAGTTACATATATTTTAATAACTTTTAAAATTATAAACATGGCAAAAAGAAGTTAAGCAATTTGTCGGACAGCGTGGAATAAAGAAATATAATCTTATTTACCCTTCATAATATTTCTTTTGCAAGTGTTTATCCCAGAAATAACACTAATAAAGAAAATTGGCATCTCTAAAACACACTTTGACATTAACGATAGGTCTTGTCAAGCTACTTACCCTACCTTATTATTCGCCATGTTGTTGCTATTATACAATATTCATCGTTTCCATGGTAGAACTAGTGAAGGTATATGCATTTCAGACTGCTCTCTTTTTCTCATAGCCAGAATTGTCAAACTCAAGCATTTTGCTATTCTTGCCCATTTTTGCTTATCGCATTCTCATCGTTTTCAGATTTTGTATGGGCTGTCAACTTCGTTGTGACAGTTCCGGCAGTCTGTGTCTCCGAAATGCATCTACCTTCTCTAATTCTACTATGATCGTTTCTAACATGGTAGAATTAGAGAAGGTATATGCATTTGGGAGAGATAGACTGCCGAAATTGTCAGTTGACAGCTCAAAGAAAATCTGAAAACCATAGTAAAATTAGACAAGGTAGTGTTGGGGCGGAGATCTGGTGACCGAAACTGTCAAAACGAAGTTGACAACTCGTACAAAATCTGCAACTAGTGAGAATGCAATGAGAAAGCAAGAATTGGCAAAAATAGCAAAATTGCTGAGTTTGACATTCATGGTCACTAAGAAAGAGAGCACATACAGCCCTAGCACCTACACATTGTCTAGTGCTGCCGTGCTGAAAACAATGAGAAAGCGAAAATTGGCCGCATTCAGTGGAGTCAACTGTTGTTAACTGTTGGAGTAGCGATACCTTAGTGAGCGATGTTTTTCTCTGCATGTGTTGTTACTCTAAACGTTAAAAGTTGAAAATTATTTAATTTGACTATTATAATTGTTTAATTATGTAAATAATTTAATTGCAAACGTTTCTCAAGGAATTTTACGACAATAGTCAGTTACCAACTGTTGACTCCGCTGATTTCCTTTTGTTCTCATTCGCTTAAAGCTGACTTTGACAACTTTGGATATGAGAAAGAGAACGGAGTCCGAAATACATCTACCTTCTCTAGTTCTGCCATGGTTTCTAAAGCACCCCATACACTTATCAATTTACCGAACAACTGAGCTGTGGACTGAGTTTTTACTCGGCCACACACAATTCAATCGACTAGAATGACTAAGCATTAAGCCGTCATTATGAAGTTGAATTTTTACAGTTTTCTGTGTATTTTTATTTTATTTTTTTTTTTTAATTACATTTTAGTCGATGACTTCTCCACACACTATTTGATCAAGATGAGTGGCGCACAAAAAATCAAAAAATTTTAAATTTTCTTCAACCGACTCGTCGCTTGAGAAAATAAATGTTGCATGTGAAAATTTTCACTTTTGAGATTATTGAGAAAAAGGGGCTATAATTCAAAATCTAGCGGAGCAATAATCTTCAGAATTTCAGGCTTTTTTCAGACACATTTCAAAAAAGATTACGATTTTTGTGGTCTTACCGCTATTTTTTAGAATTTATAGTCCATTTTTCTCAATAATCTCAAAAGGCAAAATTTTCACATACGACATTTATTTTCTCAGACGACGAACTGCCAAATTAATCAACTGCTGCACACACAAGTTGATTTTCTGATAGGTTCTATCGAAGTTGGTCGGTAAGTTGACAAGTGTATGGAGTGCTTAGCTTTAGAGGTAAAATTTTTACGCTCTCGAAATCGGGAGAGGGTTTTTCATATGCACAGTGGTTCACTGATACTGTTTTTGTGTAGAAATAGTGATTCTTAATCTTTGATTAGATTTTTGTTGTGCTATTCTTGTGTTTTATTTGTTTTTAGTCTTGCTTATATAAACTTTATTGCACTTTTCAGATTCTTTTCCATCGCAGGGTATTTCATATATAACATTTGATTTTTCTAATTTTTGTACTTTATCTTTGGTTTTGCTGTATAGTTTCGTTAGCGTGTTGTATGTTTTGTGGGTGATTTTGAACTTTTTTTTATTAAATAAATTAAATTTTTCAAACCTTTCTGCTTATTCTGGAATATGTGTTAAAGACTTGAATATTTTATGAGCATTTTCGTTATTTAATATTTGGAAATTAGTTTTTGCATAGTCACTTATTAATGTATTTGTTAATTCAGTTGAAAAAATGTTTATTTTTTCCTTTTTTTGTCATGGAATTCAACGTCACTGATGTTAAAAATTCTCTTTATGAGATTGTTAGCGCTATGTTAATAATCGCTCTTCATGGATGTTTAGAATAAAAGTTAATTATTCGACCAGTTGCACAGGGTTTTTGATACCAATCAATTTTCAAGACATTTCTATCTCTTATTACTAATGTATCCAAGTATGGAAGTTTTGAATTGCACTCATTTTCTATAGTAAACTTAATGTTAGGGTGAAAACTATTCCATCATTTCATCATTCCCAAAAAGATCATCTACATATTTTGTCAGAATTTTGGGATTTTTAGTCAAATTTCCAATAACTGTGTCGAGAAGTTTTTCCATGACTATATCAGCCAAAATCAGTGGTACCGGTAGCGAACAAAAGGAACCTTTGTGTTTATTTAAAAGTCTTTAAAGATTTGCGTTTAATTCGCAAACCTTAGGAGGGATTCCAGAGACACCCTGGCTACATCTTTAAGCGACGGGAATGTCGATGAGCCTAGGTATTTTAGTCTTGATCTAAGTAGAGCGGGGCATGTGCAAAGTAGGTGCTCCAAGGTCTCCACTTCCTGCAGTTGTCATCCGTGGTGATGCCAAGCTTCCTCGCGCGGGCTGCCGTCATGCAGTGATCAGTGAGCATGCCCACTAGTGTCCTGCAATCTTTCGCGGGCGTGCCAAGATGAACAGAATTCGTTTTTCGCATTGTGCATTGCACATGATTTTCGAGATTTTTGCACGATGTCGTATCTCTCCATCTACGAATCACTGCTAGTGTGGCTCTTCTTTCGAGGTTCCTGTACAACTCTTGTAGCGGAGTAAGTATATGTTCTGCGAGTTCTGATTCCAGCCCGGCGCCTTCCTTTGCTAAACCAATTGCCATCTCGTTTCCCTCAATGCCCTGGTGGCTAGGGACCCAGTAGATGCGCACTCTCTTCGAAGCGCATAGTGCATCTAGTGCATCTCTGCCAGCCAAGACACTTTTGGACTTGATGCTAGCGGAGCGCATGGATTTGATCGCCGCTTGACTGTCAACGAAAATGTTGATGTAAGAGTGTTGTGTGTCCATGTTGAGAGCTATCTCAGCAGCCTTCCTTATGGCAAATATTTCCGCCTGGAAGATACTGCAGTGGTTCAGTAGTTTATATGGCTGCCTTATATTAGGCTCTGCATAATACACCGCCGCACCTACCCCCGTAGGCATTTTGGAGCCTTCTGTAAATATGTTGACCGCCTGCTGTGCTTGTTCTATACCTTTGCATCAGTCATTTGGTCCCAGAAGAGTTCGTGCTTTGGAATTGACAGATTGAAAGATTGCAGAACACAGCCGGCCACCACACAATAATCCCATAGAGTAGTATAGGACGGACGCACTACCGTTACATAGATCCAGTGCATCAGAAAGGGTGAGAGACCCCAGGCACTGCCTAGCATCTTCTTGGATGTGTATAGCGCAATGGTGGATTTCTTCAGCCTTTCTTCCACGTTGGTTTTCCATGACAGCTTGCTGTCCAGGACGACTCCTAGATATTTTGTGTGAGTTTTCGGTATGAGAAGTATATCGTTCTATTTTGGTGGTATTCACTGTGGTATCTTGTACCTTTTCGTGAACAGAACCAGATCCGTTTTCTCTGCATTAATACTAAGACCGACAGAATTTCACCATCTAAGTACATCTTTGAGTGTGTTCTCCATTATGGAGCTTACTGTTGATAGACATTTCCCTACTATAATTATGCTTATGTCGTCTGCATAGGCAGTTATCCTAGGGTTATATACAAGATTCCATAGTAGTTGCGAGAGGACCCCTCCCTGGGGTGTCCCACTGCGAGCTTCCCTTACCATGGATTTAGTGCCCCACTCAGCCCGCACCTTTCTGCAGCTTAGCAACTTGTCTAACCATAGGTTTATTGCTAGAGGTGCCTCTATTGCACGTAATTCACTAACCTCTATTGCACGTAATCCACTATGGTTGATACATTGTTGAATGCACCTAAGGTGAAACGCCCCGAGTGCGTATTCCTTGTGGTGAAGGGCTTTTTCTAGGGTTACTACTAGGGAATGTAGTGCCGTTTCAACCGATTTCCCTTTCGTGTATGCGTGCTGGTTGGTTGATAACTGGATTGAATTGTTTCTTAAGAGCAAGTCAATCAGTTTCTCGAGCGTTTTGAGTACAAGGGAGGTCAGACTTATTGGCCTGTAGTCTCTCGGACAGGGATGGCTGCTCTTACCTGCCTTCGGTAAGAATACAACCCTCGCTATCCTCCAAGCCACAGGTACATAGTTTAGCCTGATGCATCCGTTAAATATATTCTTCAGCCATGGGACGACTCGCGATTCAGCCGTTTGCAACATGGCAGGAATTATACCGTCTTGTCCCGGAGATTTATATCCCAAGAACGAGTTTATAGCCCATACGATTCCGTCCGACGTTATTAAGTCGTGTGGAACCTGTAGCGGGGTTGTCCTGTGTCCTCGTATTATAGCAGTGTTTGGAGCTTCGGTACAGCCAGGAAAATGCGCCTTTAAAAGCACCTCGAGGGATTCCTGACTGCTCTCCATCCACTGGCCATTGTCTTTGCGTAGCTGGTTCTGAATGGAGGGCTACTTTGAGAGTAGCTTGAGAGTATGCTTGAGCAGAAGTTCTTCCACGAGTGTCTTTTTGCTCTGCGTACGTTTGTTTTAAAAAGTTTGAAATTTCCTCTTGGTCAGCTATTTTAGCTAATTTAAAGAAATCTTTTAGGTCGCGTCTTTGCTCTGTAAGATCCGGACTCCACCATGGTGGTCTGATCTTACGCTTTGTTCGCGTGGGCTTACAGGAGGCATGATAGGCCTTGAGAAGATGGGCCGAGAGAATCTTCAGGGAACTTTCAATGCCCTCTTCCGTATTAATTTGTTTAGGAGCTGGTAATTTGGTCTCAATGATGCTTCCGAAGCGGTTCCAGTTAGTGTTTCTGGGGCTTCTAAAGATCTTTTGATCTACGTAAAAAATAAGTCTTTTATCATATTTTTGTGTTTAGAGATTTCATCTCACTTTTCTTCAATTTCCCCTAATGATAAACTTACCAGAATATTAGGAAACAAAGACACTACATCGAATGAAACCAATTTTTCATCATCATGTATTTTTAATTTTATTCCTAAATTCTAGTGAGTCTCTTACATTATAAGTCGAGTCATCTGTTATTCTTTTTAATATACTTGTAATATATTTGCACAGTTGGCTGGATGGCGAATTTAGACATGAGCATATTGGTCTTAATGGATATTCCTCCTTATGGATTTTAGGAAGTCCATATATTCTTGGTGCTTTGACTACGTCTGTTTCCAGTCTTCTTCTCTCTGTTTCAGAAATTATCTGTTTCCTGACCAGTTCATTTACTAAATCATTGTGTTGTTTTTGTAATTTGAACATAGGGACCTTATTCGATCTCTGGTATGTCATTATGTTGTTAATCAATATATTCATTCTGGTCTCATAATCCTCGCGTTCCATAGCCACAATAACATTTCGTTTATCGGCGTTCAAAATAAAGGTTTTTTTTGTTATAATTTCAAAAACTTCTCAGACCTTTTTATTGCATTAGCCGTAAATTTATCTCGGTTACTTAATCTAATTTTGTTTGCTTGGTTATCAATAAAAGGAGTAATTTTGTCCTAGCCATTTCCTATTTTTCTTTTTCCTTAATTGTTTTTGAAATCTTCGCCGTCAGTTATATATTTAAGCAAAGGGAATTCACGTTTTTCACGGGAAAAGAATAAACTTTAAAGCAGACATCGAAAGTTGCGCTCAAACATACAAATATCTCGTTAACAAACGATTATAGTACAATATTTTTTTCGGGTTCAGTGAAATTACAGCCGATAGTGGAGACACAATAGACTTTAAGGTTTTTTTTTATGTAAAAGTTAAATGTAAGGATTGTATTGTTATTATTTATTGGGTTAGGGAAAAGTATTCGGCGTTTTTTTAGTAAAATAAACCAAATTTTATGTATAAAAAAAAACAATTTTATTAATCTAAATATTATCCATTCTTTTCAACTACCTTCTGCCATTTTTGGGTTAAGACCATGATTCCTTTATTGTAAAATTCCGGGCTTTTAAAACTGACGTAGGTTGTTTTCGCAGTCATCTTTTGAGGTTAATTTCTTCATAGATAAAAACTCGGTCCATTACATTTTTTTCACTAAATTCATGAGGCACCCAAACATAAAGCTTTTTTTAAAGCCAACTTTTTTCAAATGGCTTAAAACTGTTTTGTGGTCGATCTTCAGTTCCTTAGCGATGTCGTGGCTGCTCACATGACGGTTTTCTTGAAACTTATCCATTATTTCATCGACTTTTTCGGTGATGGGCCGACCAGAGCAAGGAGCATCTTTGACTTCAAAACTTTCAGAACGAAATCGAGTGAACCATTTCCTGGCAGTTGATTGGGATAGTGTACCTTCACCATAAACCTCACAAATCTTTTTCACATGCCTGTGACGCACTTTTCCCTTTATCGTAGTAAAACTGTAAAATATGACGTATTTCTTCTGAAATTTCACCATCTTTGCTTTGCAATAATTTTTACCTCGATGCTCCAATATCAGCAAAATGATCACAAATAATCAGCTGATTTGTCTTCTGTTAAGAGAAAAAAAGAGCTGCCAGATGCAGCTTACCGTTTCAATGTTATGACGGTAGGAGTTTTTGCAATAGTGATGACGTCACTTTGTATAGGAGGTAGGTGGAGCTTTCAGTTTATTTAACAAACTTCAAACATCAAGTGCATAGTTAAGATTAAAACTAATTTGCAAAATTTGAAGCTATTGTATCAATTTTTGTTGAATTTATAAAAATTTTTCTGATTTCATAAAGTCACATTGTATGGGAGGTGACATTTCATTCGATTTTTAAAAATTTCATACTCAAAGTGCCTGTTACGAGTTTAAGCTTATTTGCAAAACTTTAAGTCATTGCATTAATTTTTGTGCAATTTAAAAATATTTTATAGTTTTGGTACATACACTTTGTATGTGAGTTAGGCGTGATTTTTATCCGATTTGGCTAATATTTTAACTTGTTCCCTATTTTTAAATAAAAAGCTTAAATTTCTAATTTTATCCTTAACTACAATCCTTAAATTACGGCTGTTATTGCTTTCACAGACGGACATAAGGACAGACAGACAGGCCCGAGGTGATGCTGATCAAAAAATAAATAATTTTCTACACCTGGCACGCCGCTCATCGGCAGTACACGTGGGGGTATAAAAATAATTTTGTCGAGGTAATTTTGCAATTCGCCCCTGTGTGCGGCGATTGTCTCATATTCCAAGCGATTCGCTGGCGATTCTATGGCGATTCAAAATTATTGCAGGGTTGTTGCCATTTTTAAAAAATTCACATTAAGATCCGCTCTCAGTACTCTCACAACATAAATTTAAACTTTTTTCTCTTTTATGGAGATAAAAAAAAAAATATTCAGTAGCATTTCATTTTTCAGTCGCTGTAGACCTTTTAGTGGAAATACCCAAATGACTTTAAAGTTTACTAAATTCAGCTATTTTCTAGTATAAAGAGTGAGAAAACTGCTAAATAGATATCTTTGACACAGTTGTTGCTGTCACAAATCTACTACAAAATGTTATAAGAAATATTTGTGTAGAATATTTTAACCCTCTAGAGCACTAATTTATGAGTCTTTTTCAACCCTAAATGACTCGAAGTCGAACAATAATTCACAAAAAATATAGCATAGTCTGTAAAGTAGAAAATCGAAATCAGCAATTTACCTTCTCTAGCAATTCAATTTCCGTTATCGTTCGTGGCAATTGAACATTTTCAGCAGCTATTCCAATTTCAGTAGCAGCTTTAGAATAGACAGTAGAATTCTCTCGACCACCAACTTGCAAGATGCGCAAACCAGGTACAAAATTTATCAAATCATTTTTCAACTCATCAACTTGAAGCTTAAGACTAGCACGTATTTCTCTAAGAAACAAAAAAAGGAATTTAAAAGTATATTTAAACATAAACTCATATGCTTTACTCACTTGGCCACTTGAGTGCCCGATATTAACTTGGCCTCGGTTATCGTTTCATCGCACGCTGGTGTTACACTAAATTATTAAATGGCAAAATAAAAATTATTGCAGTAATTTAATTTTAAGACAAAATATTAACCGCTTCGTAGCACTGTCGTTTGCGAACTGCAGCAAAATAATTTGCTTAAGTCTTCCCGTAAATTAATTAAAAAGTGTTTTAACAAACTTTTCCGCTGATTTCATTCGTAATCCGCAACATCCGAAGATTAGCGCAACAGATCATTTTAATTTGGAGAAAAAAAAACATATTTACAACAAACAATTGGATTTAACATAAAATAAGTCGACTTCCAATACTCTACACAGCTATCAACAACCATCATTAGCTCGTTTCTATAACTCTTCTCGAATGATTTTCTCGTATGCTTTTCTCGAACTGACGTCACGATGACGTTATTCTGGTCTGCTCCGTTTCTGCAAGTATGGTGAATCGAATCTGTCAATCGAGTTCATTCTCACTCGGTCTTTGGCAAGTGAGTTTGAACACTTAATTATAAAATTCGATTGGTTCTATGAATTTTAATTGGTTTAAGCAACTTTTAAAGCAATGAATGAGGTAAATTAATTTCCTTCTTTATTGAGATAAAAGTGATAGTGAGTTCTTCAAGTTGCAGAAACACTAATACTCGATCGACCGAGCTCAACCGTTCGAGAATGACTTACATCACTTTCATTCGAGTATTTCTCGAATGATTTATAGAAATGAACAACAGGTAGATCAAATTAACAGCTGTTCAATAAACTTGGCCTCGAAAACAGAAGTTTCTTAGAGAATGCTCTAAAAATCTGAAACTTATCAGTCAATGCCACCTCATGTTCAGTAAGTTAATGACTTTTGTTGGCAGATAAAAGCTATTTATGATTTACGTTATGAATATATGTATATTTATACTATTATTGATATTTATTTTTGATTATGATTTAGTTTTTTGAGTAAATGATCTCAACCCTTTCGGCCCTGGCGGTGGCTATTGTGACCAGAGGTTTGCATTACCTCCGTTAAGGCATATTTATTTATACTGCTAGAGGGCGCTTTAAACGACCTTTAAAATTCCAAATTTCGTTGCTTATAAGTAATAAACAATACGAAAAAAATTAATATTTTTCGGAAAATAATTCAGGGCTGTAAGTAAAGTAAGTTAAAAGGCTATTTTTATTTCCATACCTAAAAGCACTTAAAATATTTATAAAATTATTATTTTTGAAAAGAAACTATATTGGATACAATATATGCACTTGGATACAAATAAATAAATTTAAATGCATACAAATTTAATTTAAGTTAATTTTAATTATCCTTTGTGTATTAAATTTTAATAGCAGTATTTATAAAATACTAAAAAAAATATAACAGAAAAGAAATAATAATGAAGCAACTGTATTTATTTAAAATTTTTCATAATTTTCTTTTTTTTTTTCTGAAACTTATTCAATCTTTACTTCATTTTTATTATTTTTATTTTTACATTCTTTAAAATAAGATAAGGTCAATATTGTTTAAAAATTAAGGTTACTATTTTATTATTTTATTATTCTTCATTTTTTAATTTAATATTAATTTTTAATTTTCATATTAATTTTAATTAAATTAGCATAGCTCTTATTGCACTTATGATTACTTAAAAAAATATATATTTATAAAATACTTACATAAAAATTTATTTATAATTTTTTTTATTCATACCTTTTTTGAAAATCTTTATTATTTACACAAAAAAGTGAAGATGTTTGAACTGTTAAATATCCATCGAGTTTAATGCAACAGCGCAAAAATCTAATTTTGTTAATAATAGACATTTTAAAAAAATTTTTTGATTTTTTATTATATTTCACATAAAATCGCAATATATATTTGGTGCGAAGGTTTTTTAACTTTTTAATTTAAATTTATTTTATTTAAAGACAAATATATTTTTTTGCAACTCTTTATTTGAAAATTTTTTTAAAAAACTAAAATTTTCGGATGAAATTTTTTGATACATAAAAATATGAATAATAATATAAAATTTTTATATACAAGTGTTTTTTAACTAAATGAAGAACAAGGTAACAGATAATAACAACACTCGAAACATAACAAGTAATTAATAAGTTAATACATAAAGTCAAAAAAGGCAAGTATGTTGTATGTTAAGATAGAGATCAACGTAACAAAAAGGTAAATAAGATAGAAGTACTGAAAACTTCACAGGCTAGAGTGAAGACTTGGATATTACCCTTCTATCCGAAAACGAGTCTCTAAAAGCAGTCAATTGGAGAGTTTCGAGCAGAAGTTCCTTCTCGGATCACAGCTTGATCCACTCTAATTTGAACCTTGAAATAGAGGCCCCTCTTCCATTTCATAATCCCAAACGTACTGACTGGGCTAAATTTGCCGAAGTGGCGCGCCCAAAAATCCATTCTTTTGCCTACAAGCAAATCTCAACAGCGGAGGAAATAGACTCTTCCGTGGAGGCCCTAGAGCAAACCATGCAACTTGCCTTAAGAGTCTCATGTCCTATTAGCAGGGGCAAGAAGAAATCTCTTCCTATGTGGTAGAGCAAAGATCTATCCGATTTTAGGAAAAAGGTTAGGAGAATTTTCAACTCGTGTCATAGGCAACCATACAAAGACATCCTCAAAACCTACAAGAAAGCAATTCTAGACGCGAAAAAGCACTCTTGGCAGGGATACACTCAATCAATCGGCAGTATAAAAGACTCAGCAAGACTAAGCAAAATTCTGTCCAAAGAAAGTACCAGTCCATTTTTCATTCGGAAAGAACGTAGACAGAATCAACCAATGAATCACTAGAACACTTACTCAACACACACTTCTCCGGCTGCAGGAGCAGCTGCAATGAGATCTTGGGTTTAGAATCACCCGAGGAAACTGCGGCGGTTCCAACTGCCTAATTTATCTTAATGGAAAGGGTTATCTGAACCTTAAGCAGCTTCTCTCCATACAAATCCCCAGGCCTCGACGGCATACTTCCAATAATGTTGCAGAAACTACAAGATGTGGATGCACCTATCCTACTCTCTATCTTCACAAATTGCCTCTGCCTTAACTACACTCCAAGGAGCTGGAGAAGAGTTAAGGTAATATTTATACCCAAAGCTGGGAGGAGAGCTCATGAATCAGCCAAGGATTTTAGACCAATAAGCCTCACATCATTCGTACTAGAAACCCTAGAGCGTATACTGGATATTCATCTTAGGGACGTTCTAAAGGGTGCTAACATTCTTCACTGACTCGGCTGATAAAGCGAACCTATTGGCTAGATTGTTTGCACAAAATTCCACTCTCTCGGATAGCAATCAGCCACTGCCCTTTGTTGAGAATGGATCTTCTGCAATGCAGGAGATATACTTTCGAACGAGAGCAGTTAAAAGGGTCCTTACAAATCTCAACGTTAACAAAACCTCTGGTCCTGATGGCATACCGCCAATTGTGCTTAAAATGTGTGCTTCTTCGCTGGCTCGGCCTTTGCGCAACCTTTTCAACATCTCCTACAGAACAGGAATATTTTCATCTTGTTGGAAGGTGGCAAATGTCCAGCCGGTACCTTAAAAGGGTGATGCCACGAACCCTGCAAACTACCGACCCATTGCGATATGCTCTACGCTTTCCAAAGTTATGGAGACCGTAATAAACTTCAACATTATGAACTATCTGGAGCACAACCAACTGCTCAGTGACCGTCAATATGGTTTCCGTAGGGCTCGCTCTACTGGTGATCTTATGGCGTTCTTAACCGAAGAATGGAATAAATGCGTTCACTTTTTCGGCGAGAGCAGATTTGTTGCTCTGGATATTTCAAAAGCGTTCGACCATGTGTGGCATAAAGCGCTCGTGTCAAAACTTGCTGCATATGGTGGTAATTTTGCTCGATGGATCACGTGTTTTCTCAGGGACAGAACGATTCGAGTCGTAGTTGACGGTATTTCGTCCGAGAAACACGCCATCAACGCAGGAGTACTGCAGGGTTCAGTTCTATCGCGAACCTTGTTTCTGGTTTTTATCAACGACCTTCTGTCGTTGACGCATAACCCGATACATTCGTTTGCGGACGACAGCAGCATTTGTCATTCATATTCATTCAAAAAACGCCCAAGCTCTATGGAGATTGAGAGAAAAAGGCAAACACTCATGGCATGAATGACACACTCCTTAATGATCTACAAAAAATCTCCGAGTGGGTTATTGCTAATAGAGTAGAGTTCAATGCAAGCAAGACCCAGTATTATCTGTTAACCCACAAGCGAGTGAATTGCCCTTTAGCTCCTCTCAGTATGAATGGTGTGGATCTTGTGGAATCAGCCGCTCTTGACTTTCTGGGCATATCGATCCAATCTGATCTTCGTTGGAATGATCATATTTTCGATGTGTCGAAAGAAGCGGGCAAAAAATATTTCACTTCAGCTGATCTTCGCATGATCTACACCTCATATATAAGGCCGAAAATGGAGTACAATTCGCACATTTGGGCAGGGGCTTCAAGATCTCATTTGGAGCTTCTGGACCGAATTCAACGTCGTGCGATATATTTGATAGGAGACGAAAGTATTTCATCCTCTCTCAACTCTCTTGAGCATCGACGTAATGTAGGTTGCCTAAGCCTTCTGTATAGGTATTACCATGGGAAGTGTTCAAGGGAGATACATGGCCTGACGCCACCAGCTCGTGTGTTTCCCAGGTCCACTCGGGCAGCTGTCCAAGCCCACCTCTTTACCATTGCATCGATGCCTAATAGAACCTCGCATTACCGCGATAATTCTTTCTTTAGTCGCGCGGTTAAGTTGTGGAATAGTCTCCCTGCGAGCGTGTTTCCCAGCAGTTTTGAGCTGTACAAATTCAAAACAAATCTTCACCGACACTACTCCATCTATCCACCCTCCAACTAACTATCACCCATCTTACGCATTTATAGGGGGCATCCCCTGAGCGTTGGTTCAGTCTAAAAAAAAAAAAACTAAAAAAACATATCCAACGCCCAACACAAATACCTCAAGGGCAGATCCACAGATACCGCCCTACACGAGGTTATTACTACTATTGAAAGATCCATCTTCTTTAAATACACACTTGCGGCTTTCTCAGACATAGAAGGGACATTTAACAATATACATACTAGGGCCATTCTTAATTCTCTTACCAACCTTGGTGTACAAGCACCGGTGAGAAACTGGGTGGTCTCAATGCTCAGTAACAGAATAATCCAGGTAGACATGGATGGCTGCAAACTCACAAGATTTGACAGTAGGGGTACTCCGCAAAGAGGAGTAATCTCCCCCCTACTCTGGCTCATCGCTGTTTCCAGTTAACCCTAGCAAGACGAAACTGATGTTATTCACCACGAAAACCAAAGCGCCACAATTTGTCATTCCAAAGCTAAACAACCAAGCTCTTACACTATCCAGTAGCGCAAAATATCTAGGTGTCATTCTGGAATCTAAGCTAAGCTGGAAAACTAACATCGAACAAAGGGTCAAGAAGGCCTGCATAGCCTTCTACGCCTGCAAAAAGACCTTTGGTAGAAAATGGGGTCTTCAACCAAAAATGCTCTTGTGGCTATATACAGCGGTAGTACGTCCTATCTTGGCGTATGGTGCACTAGTATGGTGGCCTGCACTGAACAAAGCATACAACACAACAAAACTAGCTCGGATCCAACAATCTGCATTCATAGGTATCACAAGGGGTATCCGCTCATGCCCCACCGATGCATTAAATGTCCTGATACATTTACTCCCCATAGATCTACTCATTAAGCTTACTGCAACAAACAGTGCAGTCAGACTCAGAGTCTTACAACTGGCGGAATAGGCCATATGGACACAGCAACATTCTAAATCCACTACCTCGGGAACTGATTCTTAGAAACACGGACTACGACAGTCCCAAACTCGACTTCACGATATCCTTTATAACCAACTTTCCCACCAGGGTAAAATGGCACAATGGGGAAATTGATCTATCCTTCGATGTGTCCTTTTACACTGATGGTTCCCAGATGAAGTGCGGAGTGAGAGCGGGCTGCTTTTCGTACGCCAAACACAGCCAGCATTTTCCAGGCCAATCTTTTTGCGATAAGAGAAGCTTATCGCACCTTAAGTGGAGCTAACACCAATCACCTTAATGCATCTATTCTGACGGATAGCCAAGCCGCCATTAAATCTTTAGCTGCGATCAGTACCAACTCCAAACTGGTAAGGCAGTGTAAGGATGAACTGGCCCGGCTAAGTCACCAACTTAGCATTACTATAATCTGGATTCCCGGACATAGGAACATTTATGGTAATGAAAAGGCGGATGAATTGGCTAGGTGGGGTTCTTCCCTTGACGTTTCAAGAGCGGAACCAGTCGAAGTTCCACTGAACACAATTAAGGGAGGAATTCATTCCTACTACTAAGCCTCAGCCGGTCGTAGATGGAGAGAACTACCAAACTGCAACACATCAAAAAAATATGGCCCCTTTACAACCTAGGTAGAACTCAAGAGATGCTCTCAAAAGCCCGGAACGACATAGCCAGAATAACGGCTATTATTATGGGTCACTGGTGCATCGGAGTTCACGCCGAGAGAATTGGACTACCCTTCAACACCCACTGTCGCAGCTGTGGGTGAAAGATGACCCAAATGAAAAAGAAACACTGACACACTTCCTGTGCACCTGCCTGGCCCTAACCAGGTCCAGACTAACAACGCTTGGCAAGCCCTTCCTCAGCAATCTAGAGGAACTTTCAACAACAAAAATCAACAATCTTCTAACGTTCATCAACCGCACCGGATGGTTATAATCAAATAGTGCATTACCCACTCAACCAACAGAAACACAAGGTTATGGTATCAAAACGGCTCACTAGAGCTACTTGGATCCTACTTGTATGTAGCATCACCATCTAAACCAACCAACCAAGACAGAGTGTAAGAATTTAACTGATAGGTGATAAAATAAGGCACCACATTATTCCCCCTCCTTAAATGAATTTTGTTGTATTTCGGAAAAAATTAAAATGTGTTTGTCTTTTGGGTTGTGTTGTAGGTGTTGTGTCTGTGTTTATCGATGCTGATTTTAAACGATCTAAACTAATTGTAATGTGTGTATTATTCTTAAGTATTGTAAAGTATTTTGGGTTGCGATTACTTACCTCAAAAGGTTCATCATAGGGCTCCTTGAGCTTTCCATGTATGGTATCATTTTTAACACAAACAAATTTACAATTATCGAGTTCTTTCGGTATGTGTTGTTGGAATTTTGTGTTATGGTGTGATATATGTGATTGTTTGATTTCGACTACTTTTTTTATTTTCGGGAGCATATCCGAAGGGTTTAAATTCACTGTTATGTATCACTATTTGTTTCGGTATTCTGAGCTCCTGGCCAAAAACCATCTCAGCTGACGACGTTTTGATATCTTCCTTGACCGAAGATCTGAGACCCAGAAGAACTAGTGGTAACTCTGTAAACCAATTTGTCTGGTTGTTCGTCGCAATGAGGGAAGCCTTTAACTGGCTGTAAAAACGCTCTACACTGAACCAAAAAGGTACATTATATTAATGAAAAGGTGCATTAATTTCAATGAATTATTCATTGATTTTGGTTCAATGAACTGTGGTCATTGATTTCAATGAATTTTCTTCATAGTTTAATGAATAGTTCATTAAACTTAGTGATTTTCAATGACTAGTTCCTTGAATATCAATGTACACTTCATTGAATTCAATGAACACGTTCATTAAAAAAATACTAAAATTAATGAGTTTTTCCGATAGAATGAACTTTTCATGAAAAGTTCATTAAGTTCAATGTAAAGTTCATTGAATTCAATGTATTATAGTTCATTGAATTCAATGTATAGTTCATTAAAATTAATTTATAGTTAATTGAATTTAATGTTCATTGAATTCAATGTATTATAGTTCATTGAATTCAATGTATAGTTCATTGAAATTTATTTGTAGTTAATTGAATTTAATGTTTATTTCATTGAATTTAATGTATTTAGTTTATTGGATTCAATGTACAGTTCATTAAATTTGATGTATTCAGTTCATTGAATTCCATGTATATTTCATTAAATTTAATCTATTAAGTTCATTGGTATGAATGATCTATACATTAAATTCAACAAATTATTTGTTAATCCCTCTCTAAACATTTTTAAAATAAGGAAATAATTACAATTTCAACAATATTTTTTTATTTTAAGGAGTCAGTTAATATACAAATTTTCGAAGATTTTGAATAGTTTTTAAATTTATAAAAATATACGGCAATAAACTCCCTAACGAGAATGCATGCCGCAGGATATTTTATATAAATAATAATTGAAATAATTGAAAAATTTTAAAGCACACATCTACGGCTCTAATAAAACTAGCAAATTGAAATTTTACACCATCCATGAACACATAAAATCATTGGAATGAGGAGAAGTTCTTCTCTCCAACAGCAAGGATTAATGGTTGAATATTTTCGCCTTTAGTTTTTAAAAACTCAATATGCTCCTCGACTTCCTGGATGCTGCTGCCAACAAAAACGAATGCCTCTTGGGAACTGGTAATTGTATGCTTTAGGAGAGTTTTTCTTCCAAAGTTGTAATTACTGCATACTTTTTGAGTGGGCACCAAATACCCATGAAGGCTCCAAAGAAGTTTCATAGCAGTACTGTCTGGAAAGATATTAATTGAAAAAATAACTATTAATTTATTTAGCCTCGAGAAAAATTAAGCTTACCACTGTAATTAGTAAAATCTTCAATTTCTGCCAACTTTGCCCGCACAGCTTTATCTTTTATGTGGTTTTCATCCTTTAAAAATGTAAACATATTTTGAAAATGATGGCAGCAGTCACTTAAAATGCCAGGTATATTTCCTACTATTTACTAATACTAATAGTAATTCAACAGATTTAAATTTTCTTTTACATTCAAAGCACAACATTTTCTTCACTTTTAATTTAATTTATTATCACCTTTTACCTTAAATTTACACACACAATTGCCACACGTCTTCACAACTTCGCGTTTCACTTCAAACAAAATTGGGAAGGGAATAAATTAGTATGCATTGAATTTAATGAGCTGAATACATTGAATTTAATGAACTATGCATTGAATTTAATGAACTATGCATTGAATTCAATGAACTATACATTGAATTTAATGAATTATACATTGAATTTAATGAACTATACATTGAATTCAATGAAATATACATTGAATTTAATTAACTATACATTGAATTTGAATTTAATGAATTATACATTGAAATCAATGAACAATACATTAAATTCAATGAACTATACATTAAATTCAATGAACTATACATTAAATTCAATGAACTATACACTGAATTCAATGACCAATACATTGAATTTAATGAACTATACATTGCATTTAATGACCTGAACATTGAATTCAATGAACTGTTCATTAAAAATCAATGTATGTTTCGTTAAAATTTGATTTACAACTGGAATCAATGGACTTTTCATTGATATCAATGAAAAGTACATTGATTCCAGTTTTTTGATATCAATGAAAAGTCCATTAAAATAATGAAAACAAATCATTGATATTTATTAAGACATTTTTAATGAATATAACAGCTTTGATTTCAATGAACAGTACGTTAAAAACTATGAGCAATTCATTAAAATTCAATGATTTTTTTCATTAAAATCAATGAATTAATGTTAACGTATGCTGTTCATTAAATTTGTTTTTTCTGTGTATCATGCCGTTAGCTTGTGGGTGGTAAGCTGAAGTAGTTATATGTTGGCAACCGAGATTTTTAAGCAAATTGTTAAAGGTCAATGAAGTTAATTGTGCTCCTGGATCAGAGGTAACTTTCAATGGAACTCCAAAACGTGAATTGAACTCTCCTTGAAGAGTGTCGACAATCGTGTCGGTGTTTGTGTCTTTCAGCGGATATGCTTCTGGCCAACGAGTGTTCCTGTCAGCTACAGTAAGTAAGTATCTATATCCTTTTGAAACTGGCAAAGAACCGACTATATCAACGTGGGTATGTTCGAAGCGGCCGTGTGGTATGCTGATTTGGTATGGTGTTGTCTTTGATGTGTTTGCTGGTTTTTTCTGTCGATGTCCTGATGTTGCTAGGAGGCCTTAAGCCCTATAGCTGGTTACCCTGGTCTTAGTTTAAAGTTGGGCCAGGAGACTTCACGTCTTTGCTGGTTAACCTGGTCTTTTGATAATGCCCAAGTTTGGCCAAATACTTACGCTCTATAGCTAGCAAGGTCTTATTTTTATGGGTCTTCTAAATATATATATATACTTTTTTCACTGTTCCTATGTCGTAGCCTCGGTACGCCTTTTATTAATTTTCACTTTGTTTTTTACTCTTATTAAAAAAATTGACCTCGGTACACCTTTTATTAATTTTCACTTTGTTTTTTACTCTTTTTAAAAAAAGTAAATTTAAAAAAATGACTTTTTTTAATAACCGGCAAACATTTTTGGGCGATTGTTCATTTTAGGTTTGGGCGATTGTTCGTTTTGTTTTTGATGAACAATCGCCTAAATTTAAAATAATGAAAAAAAAATATTTTTGGGCGATTGTTCATTGCATTTTTGGGCTATTGTGCATTGTGAACAAACGCCCAAATTTTTTGGGCGACTATTCATTTCACGATTTGGGCGAATGTTCGCGATTTGGGGCGATTGTTCATCACTTTTTTAGGCGATTGTACATTATGAACAAACGCCCAATTTTTTTTTTTGAGTGATTGTTCATTTTTGGGTTTGGGCGATTATTCGCACAGCCGTATTCTTTAGATTCTGAAAAAGCCAGTGTCAACAAAAAAAAAATAAACTTGCCATTTCAGCCCTTGAAAGGACTTTGATCTAGCTTCTATTGATAAATTGTGTTGTGCGTGTTATTAAATGGTTGATCACAAATGACCGAGAACTGGACCTACGTGTTTTATGCCGACTTCGAATGGCTTATGTTCTCAAGAAGCTTTACATAGCAATTTTTACTCTCTGAGGTTTGCCATTGTCTGCAGAGAGATGACGACCCAACAGAAAAATTATTTCAATTGAAAAAACTATCTGTCTGAGCTGGAATTGAACCCGGGCTATCGAAGTGCTTTTTGCTTAGGGGCCATGCACTCTACCCACTAGGCTACGGCCGCCACTACAGTGTCGCCAGTGTCAACAGCATTAGGCTATTTCTGTGATCGTGGAAACGGTTATCGACAAATTGGCTTCGCGCTCTACACAATTGGCTTCGTTTCTACAACTATGTTTAAATATGTTTATCTCTTTAAAATATCAGTTTTCATTGCTTTACTTAAATAAATACTTGTCGTCCTGCTCAAAACCAGGGTGTGGAGAACGTTTGAAATACGATTTTTCTCAATTATCGTTCTCCTCACATAAAATTGTTTTCGCAAATTATCACGAATGAATGGACAACTCTCTGCTGGCGTCGTATTTTTTATCTCTGAAAAATTTGTAAGTTTCAAATTTTTTCGATCGAATTTTTCACAAAAAAATAGCAAGCAACGAACGTTCGTTTTTAATTTTTCATAAAAACTAATCGTTCAAAGAAAAATTCAGGAACGTTCGTCTCCTAAAATATTTTCGCAAAAAAAATTGGTTGCGGATGCGTAGCATCGAGCGCTGTTAGTGTTGCTGGTGAATTACCATTTTTCCGTACAAGGGAAAATTATTTTATCATAAAAAACACCATAAAAAAAATTGATTTGACCTTGTAGCTGTTGTTATCACCATTCCACCATTGCGTACAAGGGCCGTAATTCGACTTACGACATATCTAAGTTATTGATGTAGCTGTGTTCCACGCATATAGCACTATAAACTCAAAATTTAGAGCTTCTATCATGACTTAAGCCAAAGTTATGACACAAAAACAAAGGACCCTTCCGCTTATTAATCGGTCATATTACTAAATAGAATTTTTGGAACTATGCTCTTTTTTTAAACGAAAAAATTTGTAATTTGGAATTATTTACCTTGAAGTTATGTCCCGTCACCTCCTACGTCACCAGAAAAGCACGATAAATAGCACTTATGGTATTCTAAAATTCAAATTCAAATTACTACAATTACGTGGTAGAAATACGAATTAAGGGAACGATGTGTTATTTGAATAGTTTGACGATGATTAACTTTTGTGCGAGTTAACTTTTCCGCGATTCTACTTTACTTAACACTAACAAAATTACCATCATACCATTCTCCAGTATACCATTATCTTCAAATCATACCACTAAACCATATCCATTTCATATGTCACTTATTGTACTGGACCTATCATGCAATCTAATCATATTAAACCAATCATAAAAAACCATCTTTTTTAATTTCATTGGAAACATTAAGTTTATTTACCTTATTCAAAAGCATTAAAACATTATTTTTCCTCATATGCATGTACAATTCACATCTGTATTTTGGTTCCATCTTTTTATGTCAGCAAGTGTACAAAAATACAACAAAAAACTTACATTTTGTCTAATAACTCCACGTACAAACGAACGTTCGTGAATTTTTTCTTCAAACGCTCATTTTTAATGAACAATTCCAAACGAATGTTTGTTGCCTTTTGTTGTTGTGTGAAAAATTCGTTTAAAAAAATACAAAGCTCACAAATTTATCAGTGATAAAAAAACGACGCAAGCAGAGCGTTCCTTTTTCGGTTGCGAACGTTCGTCTGCTTTTAAATTTTTAAACCCTGCTCAAAACTGAGCTATTGAATCAATTTTGTATGTTAAAAATTAAAATAAATACAATTTCAATTACTCTTTTCACTTCGACTCTTGAAATCGGTAAAGAAATTAGGAAAGATCTTAGACCTGCAGAGATCCCTATGAAAATGAAAAAATATTTTTTTTGCTTCATTAAACCCCCCTCCCCCATGTAAAATCCTTTCTTCGGCGTTGCACAGTGCGCTTTCTTTAATTTTAGGATGACATTTGGGTTTTTTTTTTAATTTTATAAAAATATATTTTTATTCCTCAGATTATAAAACATGTATTATGAATGTGGTATTACAAACTTGATGTATTGTATGGTTTTTTTATAAAAATCGTCAAAGTTTAAACTTTTTTAACAAAAATAAGCTCAATAAAACCTAAAAAATAAAGTCAAGTTTGAACACTAATAACTTCGAGAACATAATATATTTCAAGGTTTTGTTTTCTGGACTTTTTTATATCTTAAATCCATTGAATTTAATATAAAATACAATAAAAAATTTTAATAAATAAAAATAGAAAAATTGTTGAAATATGACTGTAAATTTTTCAAGGAATGAAAATTTAAGTAAAATGTAGCACAAAATATCTATCTAATTAAGCATTATTAAAGCCGAAGGCTATAACTGTTGTATCATAATATATCGTATTTCTACCTTCTGTTTCTGTAAAAACCTGCTGCATCTAGCAAAAACAACTTAATTTGAAAAAAAATCTTAAAAATAAAATGTTGCCCTAAAATGCACTGATTTCCAAGACCTTTTTTCGGTACTCTTCATTTTAAAGAAAAATAAAATAGAATGCATAATTTAAAACACGTTGTGACCTTATTTTGTATTAGCAGCAATTTTTTTAAAAAAATTTTTAATTTCGTTAATTTGGTAATATTGTTTTATAGGAGAAATATCTAAAAGTTATCCGATTTGAAATACTTTTAGCATGACGTTTAAGGGAAATTAAATAAGCTAAATTTACTCTTTAAAAACATAAATAAGAAATTTAATGCGGATTTTTTTTATTAAAAAAATATGGTTTGTATGGGAGGTAGGCGATGCAGTTGACCTAGAATTCTAATTTTGTTGTGCTGTTACTAAATTTAGGCTAAAACGCATTTGTACAAAATTTCATGGCCATAGCTTTTATAGTTTCTGAGGTAATGCAAATGTCATCCTAAAATCGAAAAAAGCGTACTGTGCGTTAGTGGTAACATTAAATTTCCATTTCAATTTTATATAATAGTATAGATACAGATAGGTAGCAGTTTGATACAAATCTAACAGCTAAACCAAGTTTAAATTAAACGAGTGTTGGATATTATATAACTATGTATAACGGTTTTCTGATGCTAGCGCAGTCACAACAAGAAATTTGTATTAGTCTCATCCGGTAAATGCCTTTAAATTCTTTGGCTTAAGCAACTTATCCTCTCAGATAGGCAACTAGGGATAAAAGCACCTGTCTACAACATTTTAAGCACTAAAACCTATTAAATTTGAAACACTTTACAGATACGTGAGGTATTTGAAGATGTTTATGGCAATGAAATATGCAACATCGATGATGTCGAGGACGTGACTAACCAAGGACAACGCAACTGGCGTGATAATAGCGATGCTAGTACCTTTATTAGCGAGCTTGCTGTACATTTTATCAACGATAATAAGGCAGTGGAAGCAACTGAAATTCAAAAGTAAGCCTTTCCCTTCACCCCTCTCCAACTACTGTAAGCAGCAAACACTGTAGTTTGTTTAAATGTGCATTTTATATAATAGACGCTCCAATGACTTGGCTTTTATATCTAAGCTACAAAACAGTTTGCAACGTCAAAAGCTCATACTCAACAATGTGCCACATTTGGGTTTGGATGAGGCGGCGGCACAAATATGTGATGACTGGATGCTGCTAATCACTTTGATTGCGGCTGTTGTATTATTGGCAGCACTTTGTGCAATTTTGACGGTGGCATTTGTGCTGAAAACACGCGCCTTAAACCGTCAATTAAGGGCTTTTGAATCATCAACCAAATTCGGTTCAATAGCTTCGGATATAAATCGCTTGGGAGCACCTACAACAAACATATATGCGATAGAGGGATCGAATCCGGTCATAAACAATCGACAAAGCCAAAGTCCGATTGACTTTAAAGAGGAAACACAAGGTAAAGACTTGATTGTTCTGGAATTTAATTTAACAATTAGTGTTATACGCTTGCTAGTTTTAGTTACAGCTCCGAGTCAGATGAAGACGATGATTTAAACAGTCTTAAAGATGATCCCATATTTGATATGAACACATTCAAGCATAGCAAAGTAAGTTTATGCAAAGTAGTTGTAGCAAAACTAACAAAATATTCCTTGCAGGATATAGACGATGACGTTGATATTCTCAAAACTAGTGACTATTTCAATATTAATAACAATACCGAAGAAATTGGGAAAAAAATTCGTTACTAATTTTACATGTAAAACTTTTTATGTTTAATAATTTTTAAGAATCTTTGATATCAAATTCTATTGTCATCAATAAAATATGTACATATAAAACGGTTTGAGACGTTACATACAATTTGGAAAAAAATACACAAAAACACATTATACTTTTGAACTTAAGAAATAAAAACCAACTAAAACAGTCCCTCTATTTCGCCGGTCTCCGTATTCAAGTCGATATCATAAATGCAGGGACGTGTTGGTAAACCAGGCATTTTTGAAATCTCACCACACATGGCAACAACAAAACCAGCACCTGCTGAAACATAGAGATCCTGCACAGTAAGCGTAAAACCCTTGGGAGCACCTTTAACGGACGGATCGCCAGTGAGCGAGCCCGAGGTTTTCGACATGCATATCGGCAGCTTAGCAAAGCCCTGCGAAATGAAGGAAAATCAAACATTGACATTGATAACATAAAAAAAACAAAAACATTTACCGCTTCAGTTAGTTTTTGCATGGCCTTTACTGCTTTATCCGTTAGTTCAACTTTGCCAGCTCCATACATTTCGCGTGCAATAATATTCATCTTTTCTTCCAAGCCCATCTGACAATCGTACAGCAGTTTAAAGCCCTTCGAGTTGCTACAAGCTTTAATAACGGCTTCAGCCAACTCAGCAGCACCTTCGCCACCCTCGCTCCAATGTTTGCAAGTAACAGCTGCAAAAGCACCAGCTTTAAGAGCGGCATCTTTAATAACTTGATGCTCTGCGGCGGTATCGGAGCTGCAAATGTAATTCAAATGTCAGTTCTCTCGAAATACTTCTTCAAATTACTTAATCACTACCTGTGCAAGTTAATGGCTACTACGACAGGCAGACCGAATTTTCTGCCATTAGAAATATGTTGCAACAAGTTGGGTAGACCTTTGGTCAACAATTCCAAATTCTCCTCCGTATACTGTTTGTTGAGAGTTGCACCTGGAGTGACTGCAGCCCCGCCACCGTGCATCTTTAAAGCTCGCACAGTGGCCACTAAGACAACAGCATTCGGTTGGCGTCCTGAAGAGCGACACTTAACGTTGCAGAACTTTTCCATGCCAATGTCGGAACCAAAACCAGCTTCAGTACATACAAAACCATTTTCTCCTACCAACTTGAGACCAATATCATCGGCCACAATCGAGGAGCACCCGTGTGCTATATTGGCAAATGGGCCAGTGTGCACGAGCACAGGGGTACCTTCGAGCGTTTGCATGAGAGTTGGTTCCAAAGCATCCTTCAACAGCACCGTTAGTGCACCCGTGACACCCAAATCATCGGCTGTCACCGGTTGTCCAGCCTTGTTGAAGGCCACAACCATTTTGGCCAAACGCTGCTTCATGTCTTCCAAATTTTGCGAGAGCGCAAGCACTGCCATAATTTCACTGGCCACAGAGATGCTAAATGAAGCAGTTCGTGTCAAGTTCTTCTCCGTCGGTGATTGCCCGATAGTGATTTGACGTAAATAACGATCGTTTATATCCACCACACGTTCCCACATAATCGTTGCTACATCAATATCTAAACGTGCAAATTTGGTGATTTCTTCGGTGGTGAGTGTGTCGGGATCGGTTTTAGTGATACCCAGCTTTTGCAAGCGACGCATCTGGATTTTCGAAAACTTGCGAACGCCCTTAACTCTTGGTACTAGACGATCGTACAGAGCCTGATCTTTCTGCGTCTCCTCGTGAAAGATGCGCGTGTCCAGTTGAGCAGCAAGCAGATTGTTGGCAGCAGATACGGCATGAATATCACCCGTCATGTGTAGATTAAAGTCTTCCATTGGAATGACCTGAGCATAACCACCACCAGCAGCACCGCCCTTAATACCAAAGGTGGGACCTTGTGAAGGTTGACGCATACAAGCGATTGCGTTGCGTTGTTTATGTGCACACAATGCCTGCACTAATCCAATCAAGGTGGTGCTCTTACCCTCGCCCAAAGGCGTGGGAGTGATTCTAGAAGTATAGAGGAGATATGTTTATAAAAACTAAAAAGGTGCTGTAAATCATACCCTGCTACTACCACGTAGCTGCCGTCTGCGCGATCTTGAAGCCTTTTGGTTACATTGAGTGATATTTTTGCCTTTTTATCACCATACATGGATATTTCGTTGCCCGCCATACCGATTTCTTCCGCCAACACGGAGATGTGTTTCGGTTTTTGAGATCGTGAAATTACAATGTCGCTGTTGAAAATTAAGAAAAGAAACTGTTACTCTCCAGAAAAGTTAAAATATAATTTAAGTACATAATTTATTACTATACTATAGCATATAGACTATTTTCATGATTACACTGGTTTACAAATAAAAAGAAATTGAAACACTTTTTGATTATCTTGATAGTTTCGGAGAAATAAATTAAATTGTCATGAAGTTTTCGTGGTTTTTTTTTTTTAAATTTACAAAGAAAAGTAAATGGCAATCAATTAAAAAAATTAAAAAAATAGAGCCAGTTTGATATTTTTTACTTAAAGCTCTTACTTTTTTAAAAAAATAAGCTACTATTGAAGAAAACCGATTGAAAAATGGAAAAATTGTGAACGAAGGCGCCCAAATTTAATTTTTGTATATTTTTGCATATCTTCCTGTATCGCTTATACTACAATATGAGCATTTCCATGGTAGCGCACGTAACGTTCGTACGCCTCTTTTATTTTTACAAATTAAAAAAGCATCAAAACCTGTTTTGATTTTTAGATAGCACTCTAGTAGTGCTTTATTTAGTGTAAAAGTTGAAACCGATCGAAAGTATTGTCAAAAGATATAAGCAAATAAAAAAGGACGCGTTACGATACAAAAAAAAAGTGGTTTTTGTCTCCATCAATATCAACGAAAAAATCTTCGAAGTGTGCACGAGTTTTTTTTATCAAAGTTATTTTAGTATTATCTGAAATAATGTTGCTATATTTTCATAACTGTTTCGTAAAAAAATCTTTTTTAATTATTTTTATACGTTGCGATACACAGTATACCATTCAAAGAAGTACAAATTTTTTTGTTTTATTTATTTAATTGAACTAGAAAAACAATTAAAGTTTATTTCAGGACCTTTAAAATGGAAAACAAACAAAAATTTACCAACTTTCGTTAAAATTTTTCAACTTTTGATGACATCATATTTGTTGCAATTTTTAAAAAATTCAAATTGAGGTCAGCTCTCAGTACTCTCACAATATAAATTTAAACATTTTGTTAAAGTTTTTTAAACTTTTCATTCTTTATTATGTAGGTTTAAACAAATTTTCAGTGACATTTAATTTTTCAGTCGCGGTAGACCTTTTGGTGGAAATGCCCATATCTCAGAAATCATTGAATGATTTTAAAGAGCAAAATTTTGATAAATCAGTTTCCAAAAAAACGAAATATTAGGGTAATTCAGAATAGGTTGAGTTCAGTAATAAGCAGGTATTATACGCAAGGTTCAAAATGCATTCAATTTGTTTTTATAATAGTAAAATATGATATATTATAAATAAAGGAAGTGAATTTAATGTTGGCGAAATTAATGTAAGATACTTTCCTCAAGTCAAAAAGGAAAAAATTATTCTCCCACCGCTACACATAAAACTTGGACTTATGAAAAAATGTGGTCAAAGCTTTGGACAAGGAATTGATTATCTGCCATAATGACAGTATTTATCAAAAAGTACAGAAACGACTTTAAGTAAGTTTCAAGCACAACAGCAGTTTACGCATTTATGCAATAGAAAAAATAGATTTTTGCTTAAAATTATTAATTTATTCTTATAAAAAAACACTTTGTGCAAAATATATAACACGTGCTCGAAGAAATTTTACAAGTAAAATTAAAGCTAGTTTCGAGTAATTGTAATATAATAGAGAGTGATAAAGAAACGCTTTCAAATAACTTAAGTTATGTACTTGAAACGAGTACGAAACAGAACTTTTATTTTTTTAATTCTTTCTAAAAACGGTACATTTTTTTATACCGATTACTTTTAAAACTAGTCATGTTAAACAGGCTTCATATTATCATGATATATTACTCAATTTTTAAAATTGGCCAAGTACATTTTTCTTGATTCAAAAATATACAAGTCCAACTTCTCAAGTTACAAAAAGAGCCAAGTCCAACTTGTTTAGTCTTAAAAGTGGTCCAATTGTTAAGTAAAAATAGCCAAGTCACCAATAATTTTTTTATAATTACTTCGTTATTTACCAAAGAATTTGGCAATCATTTTTACTTATTTTTGCAAATGTATAATTCTATAACAATACTCACTGCGTTTTGTTCTAATTTACAATGCAATATTCCCTGTTTCAGTTTTTCGTTACAGTAAAAAGTAGACTTGGTCATTTTTTAATTTTGAAAAATTTTAGCTCTTTAGACATGATTTGACTTAGGCATGCATACTTCTGTGAAAAAAGTGTCCTTTTTTAATTACTACATGTTAAAAGTCTATCACCTGCAGGAATATTCACTATGGTGCATGTCACACTTAGCGGACACGGACAAATTTGTTGTTGTTTTCACGGCTCTCAATTTCCAGCTTGTTATTTTACCCGCGAAAACAACAACAAATTTTTACGTGTCCGCTAAATGTGACATGCGCCTATGCATCATCGTAAGAGTTTTTCATTGCATACTTTTAGGGAGTTTTAAAATAAAGTTTACTAGTTTTCCACAAAAATATACGCAGTAGACAAATCTTGTCCGATATAATTTTCCAAGGAACATTCATAGAATATTTCAACGCTCTACGACTAAAAAACTAGTCTTAATTATTTTATTTTATTATAAGTCTGTCCATATAAATATTATCTTAAGGCCGCTGAATTTTTTTCGATATACAAATATTCCTTACCTTGGCACTGGTTGAACTTTCTTTAAAACCAATGGACTAAGGCTCCACTGTTTTTGCAACATCTTATTAGCTACACGTTGAGCCGATACTACCGTATTTTTCATTAACATAGCGACTGTCATGGGTCCAACGCCACCAGGAACGGGTGTTATATAGGAAGCTACTAATTTTGCCTCATTAAAGAGAACATCACCAACGAGTCGAGTGCCAGTGGGTCTAGAGGAGTCTTGAAACGATAAAAAAAAACAAATTTCAGCATATTAAAAAATGTGTGAAAGGTTTTGTTTCGAGATACATAATCAAGAATAAAAGATAAAAGGATTACGTATTGCGCAGGTCCGTCATGTTGTTAACTTTTCATTTTGACTTTTCAAGCTAAAAATATTTTTACGGTCATGACGTCAGGCTAGAGGAAGTTTGTTTCTTGAATCTTTTGCCAGTGCATGTTGGTTTCATTCCAACTTGCTTTAAAACCAAAAAAAACTTAAAAACTAGCACGAAACTTATATGGACAGCACTCTTTCATAATTCTTTATTCATATTTTAACATAAAACGGTGGAAAAACTTTTTTAATGTATTATATTAACAATTTTATTGCACTGCTTACAGAAAAGTTTTATATTTGTTTACATTCTGAACAAGAGTTGACAGACAAACAAACTCATATCGTAAGCTCATATCGTAAGGCTTTCATGAGGAAATGCGCAGATCGTAGAAAATTTTTTTAATCATGCAAATAATTTAATAAATTAATTTTATAATCATGCATAAACTCTATTGCAGAATTTGTTTTAAAACTGAACTCAATTACATTGGTAGGTTTTTGTTTAGCTAGAAAAAATTCAATTGTAAGAAAAAATAAATTAAAAACAAAAGATTTCTTTGAATATTGAACAAAGTCAACGCCTTTCACATCGACACACTCTTACAACTAATAATCTTTTAAAAGTGGGCACGATTAAAGACAATAATTTATTTGAGATTCGAGCTTATCTCTAAGGTCAAATTAAATGCTTATCAATCTGCTCTCAGTGAAAGCAGTCAAAAATAATGACGCTCGCTTATCACCGCATTTTCGGAGGTCATAAGATTAAAATATAAAACAGAACTGTAAACAACATATCGTTGCACTTAATTCTGCTTGCCACACTTAGCAAATAGTTTTAAGTTTAACTTGAACGAGTCTTACCTTGTTTACAATTGATGCCACAGTCAATAACCACAGCACCGGGCTTTATCCAACTTCCTTTTACCATTTCAGCAACACCAATGCCAACAACTAGTATATCAGCACCACGACACTAAATTAAAGGAAATCTTAATAGGCAGAAATAGATTTTTAGGAGTTTACTTACAATATCTTGCAGATTCTTGGTTTTAGAATGACACACCGTGACAGTAGCATGCTCCCATTTCAGGAGCTCAGCTGCAGGAGTGCCAACAATTTTACTTCTACCCAACACAACAGCATTTGCTCCAACTATTGATATGCCAGAACGCTTGATGAGTTCGATGCAGCCCCATGGAGTGCATGGTAGGAATCCTTTAAGATCACCGATAGCAACACGCCCCTCATTCATGGTATGCAGGCCATCGACATCTTTTTCAGGACACACAGCATCGGTAATTTTATGCGAATCGATTTTGCTATCAGAGTCTAAGGGCATTTGTACAATGATGCCATGTACACTGGGGTCATTGTTCATTTCGGAGATCTGGAAAAATTTAACGGAAAAATAAAAACTCGTGTGTGTATTATTGTGATGCAGAAATATCAAAATTGTGCTGTGCTGTGACCGGATGGTGCTGCAATATGCCACCAAGTGATGGAAAAATTAGCATCTTTTTTCTCTATTTTTTTTTGCTTTTATTTTTCTATAGCACAAATTAAAAGTTTTATAGCTCAATCTTAAAAGTTTTAAAAATATTATAGTCGATGCTAAATTTGCAAACAAATTAATTCTCTAAAAAACCAATATGCCAACAAAAACCCTGCAAGCATGTTCAATCGCCTCAGAATCGCCAGCGAATCGCTTGGAAGAAGAAACAATCACCGGCGAGCTCATATGGGAGTCATCCGGGTATCGCCGACTGTAAGCATCTGAGTCCATAAAACCGATTCGCCGGGAAGATTCGCAAACGAATCGAATAGAGATTGCGTAAGCGATTCGATGGGAAGAGTCGCAAACGAATCGCCGAGAGAGGTCTTAAGCGATTCGCCAAGATAAGTCCTTCGCGATTCGCGGGAAGAGTTGCACACGAATCTGCAATACGGGTCATAAGCGGTTCACCCACAAGAGTGGGAAACGAATCCCTTTAAGGGTTCCTCAGCGATTTGTTGCGAAGCGTCTTTGTTGAACATTACAAGTTTTTTTTATAGGGAACCAAATATTCAGTCGAAGTCGATATTCGGCTTCGGTATTCGGCATATTCGGCCGATTTTTTAACTTTCGGCTTCGGCCCAAAATAGCCGAATATTTGCCGAATGTTTTTACTTTTTTATAATAGAAAAATTTGTTAATTTTTTTTTTCATTTTTCGATAGCTATAACTGTGCAAAATACCATTTTAAAAGGTTAAGTAGAAATTAGTAATTGTTCAAATGTTATGAGTCTCCGAGCCGACCGCGTCAAAGCAGGAAGCGCACTATGCTTAAAACTATAAACGCGTTTTCGATCTTGCAACTCTCATAATTCTGTCAATTTTTAAGGAATCTTAATGTTTTTTTTTTCAAATACGAGTTATTAAATTGCCAATGGAATATAATCTCATTGATAAATTTCATGTTGGAATTTTTATCAACAAAAAAGTAACGAAAATTTTCAATTAAAATGACAAAAATCCATAATCACATTTATACTTAAGCATAGTACTCTGTTCAGTTTCATGCGAAATTTCACTCAATTCCCTATACAAAATATGACAGCTGCGAAACAAGCGTAAAAATTTTCAATACATTTTTGTCAGAGCAGTACTCTGTTCCGCTGCGTGAAATTATCGCAACATGTTTCTGAGCAACATTTTCACGACAATTTAATTGTACTGCAGTGTTGCCACTTTGTGAGTAATGCCTCTAAACGTGAGGAATTTAAAGTGGCTGTGAGTAATTTTTGAGGAATTTTATTTTGAGTTATTTTTGAGGAATTTGAAAATTTGTAGAATTTTTTTAATATATGTATATACAAAAAAACTTTGGCAGCACCTTTTTCTGGTTGATAGAAACATACCTTTAAAATAAGCTTAGCACTGAACTTTCCGATTGCGTTTCCCCGTCACTATAAAAAAATGTAAACAAGTGAAAACGAACTTGGAAATCGGCATACGGTTTTAGCTAAAATCAGCTTAAACATAAAATAATTACAATAAAAAGGATACATGGTTGCAGTCTGCATCGAAAGCAAAGGTATTCATTGACTATTATTTCTTGCTATTATCGATTAACTTTTTAAATAAAAAAGAAATTTTTTTTACACATTGGCTAATTTTGACCATGTTTTTGTTATGACTAATTTTTATGTGATACCGTTAGTTTTGCGAAATCCGACTTAGTGATGCCATATAACATCATTGTCCTTATTGGGTTAGAGATATTTTAGAGCAGTCCTTGAAGTAAAAGCCAGCAAAAACGAACATATAAATTCAATCAAATTTGGATGTTTAAGATCTCGATAAAGAGTAGAGATTATTTTTACCTCGATTCTTTTTTAGATCTAGAGTCGTATTAAAAATGAGTTTTTAATAAAAAAAATTTAGTAGATATATTTGTTTTCAAATTAAGAAAACGTAATTTCATTACTATTCTTCTCTTTTTTCTAATGCATCAGTTTAGCGAGTATTTAGTATTTAATATCACTAGTTTAAGAAACCGACTCGATACGAAAACAGTTTTATCATTTGTAATAAGCTTTTATTTTTACTAAAGAAGAAATTAATAAAAATAGTGATGACCTATTTGAATCAAATAAAAACATGTTTGAAATGAATTGGAAAAATAAAGTTCAATATATATAATTTATGCTTATAACTAAAATTTGTAACAAAAACATACGTTAAAACTAAAAAGTCTTAACATTGTTTTAAGGAACGCATAAAGCGTGTTAACCCTTTGACGACGAGTGGGTGAAAAATAACCCATTTACATTTTTAAGTCGTGTAAGCACAATTTTCGAGATATTTTCATAAAGTTAGGCTTAAAGGATGAGAAATCAATGTAGCTTTTAACGTGTGTCATTTTTCGAACTTATTTTTATTTTAAGAGAAAGAAAAAACTAGGAAGTCAAAATGTATTTATATTTATATAAATGATTTTCAAATACGAATATGCGCTTATACGAGCGGATATATTTTCTCATCCAAATTATGTCAAAACCTTTATAAAGCTACTCCAACAACGTAAAAAATCAATTTTCCGGATTGGTTTTTTCGGATTTTTTCAATACTTAAAGTAAAAAAAAATTTAAAAAATTTCAAATTTCAAATTCAATTTTGTATAGAAATATGCTATAAAAAACATTTAAAATTACCAGCGGTTTGCTTGTCCTCCTCAAAGGGTTAATATAGATATCCAATAAGATAGAAAATATGTAGGAAAAAATATATATGTTTATGTTTACTTGATAAATAAAATAACGTTTGAAAAAAATTTTTGAGGAATTTTTGAGGAATTTGGGTATTAAAAAGTGGCAACACTGTTGTACAGCCTATTTATTTTGAAGTGAAAAGGGAGAGATCATATGAAATTTCCCAACTCACTCTCTGAGTCTCTCTGAAAAACGTTGCCATAGGAACTCCTCGCAACAAACTTTAAGTCAGTAAGTAATTTCACGCAACAAATTAATGAATGTTGTCAGCGAAATTTCACGCAAGCAAACATAGTACTATGCTTTAAGCCTAGTACTCTGAATGCTGAATCTCAGAAATAACTTAAGATATCGGAAAACTGACCACGCCAAATGAAAGAGAAACCCTCCAAATATAAGGAACCGATTCTAACTCAAAACCGATAAAATGCCACATACGACACTTAATTTCTCAGGCGACGATATGAGTATATTCCAAGTTTTCTATGTTATATTATTTTGATGAAGGCACTTTTATAGGACGTGAGTTTTATTCCAATATTTCAAATTTGAAACTCAGGGTGTGTAAAGGCTTTTACTAATGTGTAAAAGCGTATGTGTAAAATATCAAATTTAAGCCATTATTTTTTTTTAATTTTTTGAATGGAAGGTTTATCTATAATGATGAAGATTTAAACTAATTTGCAAAATTTGAAGCCATTGTATCAATTTTTGTTGAATTTATAAAAATTTTACTATTAGTTTTTTTCCTAAATGACCTTGTTAATTATTGTTGTTGTTGTATGTTGTATTGTTATTTATAATGTACAAACATTTAGAATTTGTATTTAAATCATAAAAAATCAACATAATAAATAACAAGGTAATTTAGGAAAAAACTAATCTAATGGTAGAGCACGACCAAACAAAAACAGCTGAAAACAAATAAGCAAAAATCTAAACACAACTTCAGTAAACATGCTTTGTTGTTGGAAGACTTCCAGCAGACTGTTGGACTCCATATAAGAACATAAGCATAAAGACTAAAGTAAAGCAAAAATACAACAACAAATGTGAGCATGTGAAATGGGAGAAAAACTGAGAAATTGACACTTCAAATTTCATCGCCTCTGTATTGCAGTGAGCTAGTGCACGCTTGCACGGGTATCACAAAGATTTCTGATGAAGCCTTTAACAGGGCCGAAATTGCAATAAAATAAGCTAGTCATTTTTACCTTTTCATATTGAAAAACTTTGTTGTTGTTTCTTTGGAAAGAGTCGTTAGAACAATTAATTGTTCTAACTTTAACCTTAAGCTCAATAAACGATTTTAAACTATCAAACAACTAGAATTTGTATTTAAAATCAAGTATGATTTAAACTATCAAACATTTAGAATTTGTATTTAAATCATATAAAATCATCATAAATTTTACTCTTTTCATAAAGTATATATAGTAAGAGCCATGGTTTTCATTAGATTTTTCAAAAGTTCATACTCAAAGTGCATCTCAGGAGTTTAAGCTTAATTGCAAAACTTCAAGTCATTACAAACTGTCTCCACTTACAATATTTGATTGCATGCGAACTGTCAAATTAAATTGCATGATATATATCTCAAGTGTAGATCACTCATATCATGAAATTGTTCGTATCATGAAATTTATCTCTTGAAATATTTCTTGAAATATATTTCATGAGATGAGCTGTCACTTTCCAGTAAAATATGAAAGTGTGTGCATTTTTAAGAACTTTTCAAGCATAAAATATTGCAAAAGCATTAAAAGAGTGAACAAACATAAAATGGAATGGCGAATGGAAGAAATTATTAATTTTATAAACTTTTACAAACAATTCCAAAATGAAATTTCATGAGATGAAGTGCCCACTTAAATATCTGTGTCAACAAGGAATACCGACTAAACTCAAATTATCGTAAAAAATATTTAAGAAAAAATTTTTTTAGTATAACACGTTTTAAAAACGAACTAAAAAGTATTAAATAATTTCTCCTAGAGTGGGGCTTTTTATTCAACTAAAAACGAGGGGCGCATGCTATAGAGAATAGTAAGAAGTGTTATTAACAATTGTAATACGTTAGAGAACGAATGATTTCTTAAGCCAAGTCCCTTGAGTTTCAATATAGAAGTTTTTGAATGGATGACAGATTCAAGTTTGCAGACATCTATTGTGTTCAGTCCAGTAAGTTATGCATGGAACGTATTGCATTTGAAATTTTGCATAAAAACAGTGACTGGGTGATTCCACCCTAAGGTTGATGCAGGGTTAATATTCTCTAATTATTACATTTAAGAATATATTAACAACTCTATTAACTATTATAGAATAGTACGAAGTGTTATTAAGAATTGTAGTATGTTAGTAAACGAATGATATCTTAACCCAGGTCCCTTAACTGACAACATAGAAGTCCTTGGATGGATGATAGATTCAAGTTTGCAGACATCTATTGTGTTCAGTCCAGTAAGTTATACTTGGAATGTATTGCATTAGAAATCTTTCATAGAAACAGTGACTGGGTGGATTCCACACTAAGGTTAGTGATGCAGGGTTAATATTCTCTATAGCATGCGCCCCACGTTTTTAGTTGAACTAAAAGCTACACTCTAGGAGAAATTATTTTATACTTTTTTGTTCGTTTTTAAAACGTGTTATATTAAAAAATTTGTTTACTTAAATATTTATTTTTTACTTTTTAGTCTTATATTACTCATTTTGTTTGTTAACAAAATTTCATTTATATTTTAAGTTACATTTTAAGTTTCAAAACTCTAGCTCTAGTATGTTGGTTAAAAACGGATTCCAAGATTTGTACGGGACAGCTATGAAGTGAAAATTTCAGCTGAATCAGCCCGGAAGTTTTTGAGATATAGCATTTTTATTGATTTGTGGGCGGTAAAAGGGGCAGTGGCAAAATTTTTTTCCTAAACCATCCTCTACGTGAGGGAAATTTACTGCCAAAATTTCAGCTGAATCAGCGGTAAAAGGGGGAGTGGCAACATTTTTTCTTAAATCATCCTGATGACCTGCAATTATATTTGTCAAGACCTATTGGGCTCATTGAAGATCTGTGTGTTAGAATAAATGAAGATTTAGATATAATTGCAGATTGGGCTAAAGCAAATAAACTTAAACTAAACCCCTTTTAATCTTATGTTCTACCGATCTCTAAAACATCTTTTACGAAGCTTCATTTTAACCCCCATTCTCCATAATGACGTTGAATCAAAAGTTGTTAGTAAGGCAACCAATCTAGGGTTTCAAATAAATAGTGTCCTGTCCTGTGAGGACCACATCGATTCCTGTGTCAGTAAAGTTTACTATGTGTTAAGAAATCTAAGAATGACTGCAGCGTTTGTTCCGGTTGAAACGAGACGTAAACTGGTCTTACAACTGGTGATGCCAATTATCACTTATTCGGAAGTTGTTTATAGTAGTCTAGATTCGCGTTCATCCCACAAGTTGCTGGTCGCTTTAAATAACGCTGCACGTTATGTTTATGGTTTGAAGAAATTCGACCACGTATCGTTCTTTCGCACTAAGCTACTTGGACGATGCCTTCTACGTTATCTTGAAGCAAGAAATTGTATATATTTGCATAAAGTAATCTATTTACGTTGTCCACGCTACTTATATGAGAAACTCCAGTTCTGTCGTTCAAATAGAAGTTTAAACCTCTTGATTCCGAGCCACTATTATATAAACTCTAGCAGACTGTTTTTCGTCAGTGCAATAAGACTGTGGAATTCTTTGCCAAATAACATTAAGGTCATTTCCAACCAAAGAGCTTTTAAGCATTTAATCTTTGACTATTTTTCATACATCTATTCTTTTCTCTATTCCTACCACTTTTCTGTTTAAATTGTGGTGTATTCATTTATTGCTAGATCTTCATATTTTTATTGATTTGTAATTTGTTTTTTTTTTTTTTTTTAATATATATATCTCAAAGTTGCAATTATTTAATTTTTACCATGAATTTATTCTTCAATTCAATTAACATTTTAATTTTAATTCTTTCAATTACTTATAAGCTGTTGTATATTATTTTAACCTCTATTCTTAAAATAGTAGCAATTATTTAATTTGACTATTAATTTCAAGTAAAGTTTTAATTTAAATTTCTAGTATTACTTAAAAGCTCTTTTATATTATATTAACCTTTGTTCTTAAAAAATAATCATACATTTTTATTATGTTAATAAGTCAACAATACAATGTTGTTATTCCTCTTAATAATTTAATAGTTAAGTTACTTTTTGTGCAGCATATAAAAGAAACTGTATTCTCATATGCTAACGTATTCTGCCTAATAAATTGAAATTGAAATTGAAATTGAAATTGAAATTGAAATTGAAATTGAAATTGAAATTGAAATTGAAATTGAAATTAAAATTAAAATTAAAATTAAAATTGAAATTGAAATTGAAATTGAAATTGAATCCTCTACTTGAGGGAAATTTACTTCCAAAATTTCAGCTGAATCGGCCTAGTAGTTTTGGAGATATATCATTTTTATTGATTTGTGGGCGGTAAAGGGGGAGTGGCAAAATTTTTCCTAAATTATATGTGTTGTCATCCAGTTCTGAGCTATATTTTAAATTTCAAAACCTTAGTTCATCAGGAAGTTGCTTAAAAATGGATTCCAAGATTTGTACGGGACATACATGTTAAAAACGATGTTTTTATTGTGCTAACTTTTACCTTTTTCCTAAAATATATGAAAGATTACAAACGGTAATAGGTGCAGAATTAAGAGATTATCTATTCTGAAAATTCTGAAAATTGCAAAAAATTGTTTCCTGCATTCTATCAAAGATTGGAAATGAAAAAAATGCCATATCGCTTTTTTACGATATTTTAAGTTTAGTCGTTATTCCTTGTCGATACAGATATTATAGCATGAAATCTTAATATCATGAAATTCAACTTGACAGTTCGCATGCAATCAAATATTGCAAGTAGAGACAGTGTGTTACATTAATTTTTGTGCGATTTCCAAATATTTTATCGTTTCGATACACTCCATATGAGGATCGTTTGAAATATTTAAAGATGCAATCTTTAAGTGAGAGAAGAAAATCTGCTGATATCGTCTACTTACACCAACTCATAACTGGTGTATTCGATTCTCCAGAACTTCTTTCTCTTATAAATTTTAACACTAACCCCAGAAGCAGTAGAAACTCTAACAACGTGATTTATTTACCATTTAGTAGAACAAATTATATGTTACCTGCTTTATATGTTAACTTGTCGAAAGGTCAACTCAAAAGTAGATTGAAAACTAATGAAGGATGATAATGAAGATAAGATAAGATCTATGTAAACGCATGGTTAGTTGTTATGTCTTTGGTTTTTTTAACCACTTTTATCGATATCTTTCAATATCGATATCTTTCAATTTCAATGATATTTGGGTTGGTTCTAAAAATGATCTATTGCGGAGAAAGTGTAAAAAAGCTGTAGCAGCTGAACTCTATTGTTATTGCATGTTCAACATTCACTTTGTATGTGAGTTAGGCGTGATTTTTATCCAATTTGGCTAGAATTTTAACTTGTTCTCTATGTTTAAATAAAAAGCTTATATTTCGAATTTTGTCCTTAACAACAGCCCTTAAATTACGGCTGTTATTGCTTGCACAGACGGACATAAGGACAGACAGACAGACCCGAGGTGATGCTGATCAAAAACTATATAATTTTCTATACCTGGCACGCCGCTCATCGGTAGTAATTTTGCAATTCGTCCCTGCGTGCGGCGATTGTATCATTTTCCAAGCGATTCGCTGGTGATTGAAATTATTGCAGAGTTGTTGCCATTTTTTAAAAATTCAAATTGAGATCAGATCTCAGTACTCTCACATTATAAATTTAAACTTTTTTTCGCTTTTATGGAGATTAAAAAAATTAAAGTAGCATTTAATTTTTCAGTCGCGATAGACCTTTTAGTGGAAATGCCCAAACAGCTTTTAAGTTTACTAAATTCAGCTATTTTCTAGCATAAAGAGTGAGAAAACTGCTAAACAGATATCGTTGGAACAGTTGTTGCTGTCACAAACCTACGATAAAATGTTATAGGAAATATTTTTGTAGAATATTTTTGCCTTCTAGCGCACTATTTTATGAGTCTTTTATGGCCCTAAATGACTCGAATTCAAAAAAAAATTCACTAAAAAATATAGCATAATCTCTAATGTAGAAAAACGAAACCAGCAATTTACCTTTTCTAGCAATTCAATTTCCGTTATCGTTCGTGGCAATTGAACATGTTCAGCAGCTATTCCAATTTCAGTTGCAGCTTTAATCTTCATGCGTATGTAGACATTAGAATCCTCTCGACCACCAACTTGCAAGATGCGCAAACCGGGTACAAAATTTATCAAATTATTTTTCAACTCATCAACTTGAAGCTTAAGACTAGCACGTATTTCTCTAAAAAACAAAAAAGGAATTTAAAAGTATATTTAAACATAAACTCATATGCTTTACTCACTTGGCTACTTGTGTGCCCGATATTAACTTGGCCTCGGTCATCGTTTCGTCGCACGCTGGTGTTCCACTAAATTATTAAATGGCAAAATAAAAATTATTGCAGTTATTTAATTTTAAGACAAAATATTAACCTCTTCGTAGCACTGTCGTTTGCGAACTGCAGCAAAATAATTTGCTTAAGTCTTCCCGTAAATTAATTAAAAAGTGTTTTAACAAACTTTTCCGCTGATTTCATTCGTAATCAGCAACATTCGAAGATTATCGCAACAGGTCATTTTAATTTGGACAAAAAATATATTTATAACAAACAATTGCATTTAACATAAAATAAGTCGACTTCCTAATACTCTACGCAGCTATCAACAACCAGGTAGACCAAATTAACAGCTGTTCAATAAACTTGGCCTCGAAAACAGACGTTTCTTAGAGAATGCTCTGAAAGCCTGAAACTATTAAGTCAATACCTCATGTTCAGTAAGTTAATGGCTTTTGTTGGCAGATAAAAGCTATTTATGAGTTACGTTATGAATATATGTCTATTTATACTATTATTGATATTTATTTTGATTATGATTTAGTTTTTTTGAGGAAATTATTTCAACCCTTTCAGCCCTGGCGGTGGCAATTGTGACCAGAGTTTTGCATTACCTCCGTAAAGGCATATTTATTTATGCTGCTAAAGAGCGCTTAAAACGACCTTTTGCAAATTTGGTTTTAGTGTTACTTTTAGTGCATTAGTAATAAACGATACGAAAAAAATTAATATTTTTCGGAAAATAGTTCAGGGCTGTAAGGGCTAAGAGGCTATTTTTATTTCCATACGTTAATGCACTTAAAATATTTATAAAATTATTAATTTTGGAAAGACACTTTATCTTAAATCCAAATGCATACAAATAAATTAAATTGCTTTTAGAGCCATATGCTATTATTAATTATTTATATCAGCAAAATTAGTTTTTATATATCGACCTTTATATATTAAATTTTAATAGCAGTATTTATAAAAAAAAATCATAATAGAAAAGAAATAATAATAATGAAGCAATTGTTTTTATTTAAAATTTTTCATAATTTTCTTTTTTTCTGAAACTTTTTCAATCTTTACTTAATTTTTATTCTTTTTATTTTTATATTCTTTAAAATAAGATAAGGCCAATATTGTTTAAAAATTAAGGTTACTATTTTTGAATCTGTTTTTAGCAGTTGTTATTATTCTTAATTCTTAAATTTTAATATTTATTTTTCATTTTCATATCAATTTTAATTTTAGTTAAATTAAATGTAAAGTAAATATATTTATGCATTTCCGTTGTACTATAAAAGAGCATAGCTTTTATTGCACTTATGATTGCTTAAATAAATAGATACATAAAATACTTAAATAAAAATTTATTTATAATTTTTTTTTATTCATACCTTTTTTGAAAGTCTTTATTTTGTACACAAAAAAGTGAAGATGTTTGAACTTTTAAATATCCATCGAATTTAATACAACTGCGCAAAAATCTAATTTTATTAAAAATAGACATTATTAAAAAAAATTGTTTTTATTTTTTGTTATATTTCACATAAAACCACAATATATATAAATCTTTAGAACGAACAAAAAACGATTTTTGTAAAATTTTGATCAGACTCAAAATAGTTTTAGCAACGATCTTGACGAAATCAACTATGAAATAACAACAGCAAATCGAAAACAAAGTTATCTATGCCATCACATCAACATTTTTATATTTCTAAAAAAACAGCGTTATCAAATAGAAACTAGTTGTGGTAGACAAAATTGATTACTAAGCTTTAATTATTATTACATCTTTGACGTAAAGAATATTTCTTAGTTGGAATTTTTACTTTACCTTTTAGCAAAATTTTTCTTTTTAATTAGTACATTTACTTTATAGGAAAAGTTAGCAAAAATTGCAAAAATAATTATAACCGCAAAGTATAAATTATGCAATTTCGTTTGAAAATATTTTTTTTTAAACTAATAAGGAATTATATCAAATTTAAAACAATATATTGGACGTTATGCATGCTTTTAAAGTTTGATGACGTCACTGCATATCAAATTCAAATCCAGAGCGTATCAAATAATCATACAGCCTAACGATAAAGCATTTTAATGTCGACTCTAAAATTAGCGTGAGCTTTTCTGACATTATTTCTATAGAATTTGTTGTCAAAAAGCTTGCACTAAATTTAGAGTCGACATTAAAATGTTTTTTGGCTAGGCTGATAGTCAAAATAAAAGTCAACTCTAAATTTAGTATAAGCATTTTTGACAGTTTTTAATATAATATATTGTCAAAAAGCTAGCGCCAAATTTAGAATCGATTTTTATTTTGACTATGATAATGGGCCAATGTCTTAAACATGCAATCAATGCACTCATTTTTTTTTTGCTAATTAATGAAGGCTTTGCTATTTGGTTGACGCCACTTAAAATAAAAGGTAGGCATGGGTATCCGCAGGGGAGAAGCAGGGCGGAACTTCCCCCCTTTCCCCTAGGCAGTGAAAATTTTTTAAATATCTTCATAATTAATTAAAAAGCCGTAAGCTACAATTAAAAAATTTTACGAGAGAGTCAAGAAACTTTCTAAATTGTAATTGTAAGTTGCGCTCAAACTTAGGAATTTTAGAACTTATTTAATAAAAACGTCGTTTTTAGTTATAGGAGTGTAAAATTTAGCAGGAACATGTATTTTGATAAGGTGCATCAATAATCAATAAAAAATTCAACTTAAAATTTATTGTAACTTACGGCTTTTTTGATTTTATATCACGATATGTTCATTATATATGTTAAAATATCTTGAAGAGAACTCAAAAATACTTAATTTAAGGTATATTTATAAAAAAAACTGAGCTCAACAATTCATGCATTTCTAAATAGTATGTTGTACCTATCGCAGTGATAAGTTACGATACCATTTCATTTACCCTTGTTTCACAGGCGCTTTTTAATACGTATTCTGACACTCAAAAAATTTTGTGTAATAACTGCGTCCATTCTATGAATTTTCAGTCGTATGACTGAATTCGTAGTTTTCAGTCACGAATAGGATTCGTAGATTGGACGTTGTTTGGTACATATTACAAATATTTTATTCGTATTCGTACAAAAACAAATTTATATTGTACGATTACATTTGTTACATTTACGAATGATACTAATACCTAATAACGAAAAAAAATGGTATTGCGTGCCGTGTGACATGTGGCACAGTCTTGTTGAAACCACAAGTCAACCAAGTCCAGTTCTTCCATTTTGGGCAAAATACGTTGGGTAACGTTGCAATTTTCATTATTTTTGAAAAAGTACGGTCCAATTTTGCCGCCGGCCCACAAACCGCACCAAACAGTGTATTTTTCAGGGTGCACTGGCAGCTCTTGAACTGCCTCTCGCTGCTCTTCAGATGAAATTCGGATGAACCAAAAATTAGCTTCGTCGCTGAAGACAATTTTTCGATAAAAAAGTTGATCTTCATCCAACTTTTCAATGGCCCATTCACCAAACAAACGACGTTGTGGTAGGTCACCCGGCTTCAGTTCTTGCACCAGCTGCATTTTGTATGGTTTCATACCGTGGTCCTTGCGTAAAATTTTCCAGGTGGTCGAATAACACAAGACCAATTGCTGGCAACGGCGACGAATTGACCTTTCGCGCTCTTCATTGACACTGGCCGATACAGCAGCAATTTTCTCCTCGGTACGCACTCTCCGCATAAGGGTTGGTGGATTAATGTCCAATAAAGTGAAACTGGTTAAAAACCTTCTCTTATTTTCAATGTAGTTTTATTGGGCTATTAAGTAATTAGGTAGTTAAGTAATTATGTAATTTAATAGTTACAAACAAAATTTAATATATTTTTCTTTCCTTGCCTCCACCATTTTTTTCATTCTGCTTTCCATTTTTACTAAAACAAAAAATTTACCAAACATTTACTTAACATTTACGAAAAAGAAAAACTATATTTGTGAAACAGTGCAGATGATTTGATCATCATGGTAAATGAAATTATGTATAAATTGCTTAAATAAATAAAATTAAAATGTTTCTCTTAAATAATATCATAAAACAATAAGTTTTTAAAACAATTGAATTGTTTTTTTTTTTTTTTGGTCACGTTAGACTTTTCTGTCCCATATTTAGGGTTTATATTAAAACTCACAAAAAACAATATAATAAATATGTGCAAAGTTCAAGATAATACATGAGTTTTTGTGGAATTTAAAGAGGCCGTTTGGATAAAGTAGCTTGTATTTAAGGTAGCTGTTTCTACCCAATTAAGTCCATTTTAAAATTTGATTTTTTATTTTTTATATAAAAGCTTATATTTAAAATTTTATAATGATAAAATAAAATGGCAGCCATGGCTAAATCTACTCAGAGTGTGATGCTATTTTTTTACAAAAAACCATCAGCTGGTAAATGTGACAAACTGCAAAAACTTCACCTGTTAACGAGTTACGAGTACCTGCAACAAAACAGTTTAAAACAAAAATCTAAAAATACAAAATTTAATATCCTTTTTTTTAATTTCTCTAATTATTACAACTTAACATATTTATCTAAATTTCATCGCTCAAGCCTACTACATTCAAAGCTTATAAGTTAATACAAACTTTTAATATTCTTATAAAATGTATCCTATTTTTATCCTATTCTCCCGACTTTGCCATGACTAAACTTCGACATCTTTTTCGATTTTAGTTGCGATGTTGTCCTTGACAACTTTTAAGGATCGCATATTTAAAACATTACTTATCTAATCCATCACTCAAGAGATTGATTTTGTTGACCCACGATACTCACTTTACATAAGGAAACTTACTGCATGTTTATGTAAAACCAAACGAAGGCTGAACGTGATGCGAGACACGGTAAGCAATACATTTTTGCATATCAAAAAATATTGTTGCTCGTTTCTTTCACGTCGTTCAGCTTTCGTTTCGTTTTACATAAACATGCAGTAAACTGCTTTCTTATAGTGACGCCTTAAAAATAGGTTGAATTCTGTAAGGTATTTAAAAGTATGCATCGATTTCTATTATTATTTATTTTTGTCAATACATCATACTAACATATTGACTAAATAAATTTTTTTTTATTTAACTTCTGTAATGTTAAAATAACAATAATTACAAAACTGTGAAAATCTACTTACAATTGCAATAAATACAGTGACTGCTAGTTTTCTATGCATCTGTTTTTCATACGTAATGCAAGCTTTATTAGAACTTTTTATATTCATGTTTGTTTTTGAATGCTTATTAATATAATTCAATTAAATCAGCTAAGTATTTTCATCTGGTTTAAATGTAATATGGTTAATTTTTTATTTTTTTAAAAATACAAACTAACATGTTTTAAAAAATAAAAAAATTGCCATTTTATCAATTAAACTAAAAAAAAAATATATGCAAAACTAACGCACATTTATTTAATTTTTAAAGCTGCTCTTAATTTAGCCGAACGACTGCGGCTATTGCTGGCTACCTCCTGCTCTGCTGGAAGAATGACATGCTTGTGCAGCTGTTTCCAATTCGATTCCACAAGCGATTCAACTAACTGCCTATCGTGAGTCACATCGTGTCCGCAATACTTAAGTGGCACTGGATTTGCCAGACCTTCAATGACATTGCCATTGACATGACGCTTGACTATAGTATCTTCTAGCGAGTGAAATGTAATTGCCACTAGACGTCCTAGTTTCCTTAAATATTCTTTGGCGAGAATCATGCCATAGTTTATTTCATTTAATTCATTGTTAACGAATATGCGCAAAGCTTGAAATGTTTTTGTAGCCACATGTGAAGGCCGCTGTATCTTATCCTGGCGATATGTATCCGGGAAGCAAGAGGCAACTAGATCGGCCAATTGTTTGGTGGTTTCAATTTTGTAGTAAGCAGCACGCGCTTCTACGATGGCTCGAGCAATTTTTTTGGCCGCCTTTTCCTCACCATAAACGCGTAAAATTTTAACCAAATCTATTTCGTCCGCACGAGCCAAGACATCAGCGGCGGTAATTTGTTCATTGTTTCTGACCTGATCCATGCGCATGTCTAGTGGTCCATTTTTAGAAATTGAGAAACCGCGTTCTGCTTCATCGAATTGCATTGAGGAACAACCGAAATCGAAAAGAACGCCATCTATGGAGTTGCGCTGCACATTGTGCTGCTGCAGCAATTGTGGTAGATCAGAGAATTTACCCAGAAGAGGTATTATGCGTCCTGAATATTCGGTACTCATGCGTTTGGCTATATTATGAGCCACTGGATCGCGATCAAGAGCAAAAACAGTAAGATTTGAACACTTAGAGAGCAACTGACGCGTATGACCGCCAGCACCGAAAGTCATATCGATGAAAACTTGATTCGATTCGGGCTGCAAATAATTGATGGCAGGCTCGCAAAGTACTGGTATGTGCGATGCGGCTGCATCATTTATATTAGTTTTTACAACGTTGGTGCTTGTGCTTGTGCCGAAGTTTGATTTCAATTTTGTACACAAAAGATTTTTCAATGTTTTTCTAAGCATCTTTAAGGCTTAATTTTGATGAATAAACGAGTTTAATTAGATTCTTCTTTCTTGTTTTTACTTTCGTCGTTAAGATATTGCAAAAATTCGGAAGATAGAACTTGACTACACTGCTCTGCGGTTAATCCTGTCGCTGATGATGTGTGCAAGCGTTTGTATTTGTTCACGTAAATATTGTTTGCGAGCCTTTCCAACGAATCAAGTTGCGCGCCTAAATCTTTGGTTTCGGTGGTCACTCCTGTATGATTTGTGGTAAAGTTCTTAATTTGTTTGCGTATCTGTTCGCCAAGATCTCTATTTGGTTTCAAAAAAGGAAGTACAAGAATATTCAGTAGTCTAAAGTTCAAGATATATATGGAAAATGTTTTGATGTGTAGAATTGTTTATAATGTGTAATGTTAGTATGAGGAAAAATAAAGGAAATATAACGAAAATAGTTGTAACACAGAACATTTGATACTTGAGAACAAAATATATATTAATTTTTAAATAAATAACGTTTTATATAAATAAGCGAACCTCATCAATTACAGTCAGTTAGTAATAAACATGTTTCCGGCAGTTCGAAATCTGAGATCAGCTTTGTGTAGAATTGAATAATAAAGGGCGAAGTGAAGCTGATTGCATTCCAGAGCACAAAAGTTTGGAGGAAATTAAAAGGGACTGGGTAAAGAAGACTGTTGTGTACTTGAAGGTCTCAACTATCTTGGCTGAACGTTTAACATACTTTATATATGTCTATTAAAAAGACAAACTTTCTCTAAAATAAACACAACTCTTGGTTTTAAACAAACATTCTTACAACTGTTGATAGCAAATTGTTACCAGGCATATTTTTGATCGCCTAATCTACTTATATTTATTGTTGTAAGCACATTGTGAGCTGTTTTATTTTTATTGATAGATTAGGTGCAATTATATCAAACAAAATAAAATACACACTGTGGATATCTCTAACCAGTTGGTAAAGTATTTGGTTTTCCGTAGATTAACATGGATATAACCAGGCAAATTCAACTCCTTAAAGATGTCCAGAGGTGAACAATTTGCCTTAAAAGTTGAATACAAATTTTTAAGATTTTAATTATTAGTCATGAACAGTGTGGCCATTTTAACCTTTTCCAGGCTAGATTTAGCCTGTTTTTTAGCCTATTTTTGAGCCTGTTAATTAACGATTTAAGTCCTGAACACATTCAGCATAACACGCGACGAGCGACCTGTCTCCATTCTGTCGTTGTAGAGATATGTTTTGAGCGACTTGATTTTAATAAACGCGACAGCAACAAACTTCAGCAGCAAATGTTTTAGACATTTGATATTTACAATCAATTATTTTTGTGGATTTGTGATCATTTAGTATATGTACGTAATTCTATAAATTTAATTTGTAGCACGAAACAATGACAAATGTATACAATTGAAGAAATTTCCTTTTGTCACGTGTCACATTAGAATTAAATTGAAGGTGGCGACAACGGCATTCGATGCCGCGCGACAATGTCGTCGTAAAAGTCTCCAAGTATTCTTCCCACAAGAATTACATGTAAATTAAAAGTGGCATTTGGCGCTCTTGCCATTGCTTTAGCTTCATGGCTTTTTTTGCCCTTGTTGACCTTTGAAAACAGCTTTTTTTATCTATTTTGGTGAACTGTCAAAAACGTAGCTTTATCCTGTAATTCGGTCGACCTACTACTTGGTATGAGAATTGACATGCCCTCAGTGGTAGGGCCATGCCCTTTGCCTCGTATTTTGTACGTCCTTTTAACACATCGATGTCATGGACAGGGGCGAACGGATCCAAGGTGCATTAACATGGGCTTTACAATTCTTTTGTTCCATTAGGCCTTACCGGTAAATGGCATGGGCAAAGGCCATTGTCGCCGCATTTTACTACGCAATTGATTTCCGATATTAGAAATAGTCTCTGCATATTAATAAAAGACGAGTCTACTGACATTTCTGTAAAAAACCGATACTATAGCAAAAGCCGACAGCATATTATATCAATTTTTTTTAAGTCAAGATAATTTTAAAGGAATAGGGACAGCAGGGCCTTCAAAACTTTTTATTTGATTTACTTAAAAAAAAAACCATATTTTAAAAGTTTAGTGAGGGTGCCGTCATATAATCCCAAGTGGCACAATCCCAATTTGTTATGTTGGAATTATGTCACTCCTTATACAGTGGCATAAACTGAATATTTTTACTTGGGATTATATCACTATGAAAGGGATGACATATTCCCAAATTAAAAGAAGTCAACATTTCAAATATTTTTGAAAAAAAAAATACAGTTTTTCTAGTATTTTAAAATTTCTAGAATATAGTTTTTCTATAAATCGCGCGGTTTTTTATAAAAATTTGTAAATTTTTGATATATTAGGCTTGAAGTGCAAATTAAAGAAAAAAACTAAACTGGTTATGAAAATTGAAAAAAGTTGGGACTTACATATATAATAAAAGTGTTCTATCTTGAAAAGTAATGCATGGAATTTAATGGTTAAGAGCTTATTGAATAGGTTATAGTATAAGTTTTCTTTAAACATTCTTGCTTAGTTTATTAAAGTATGCAATTAATAGAAAAATAGCAAGTTTTCGAGCCCATTTTCTTTAATTTCTATAACTTCTAAACCAGATGAGAGCGGCCATTAATTTGTACAGATTTGGAATTTAAAGCTCTTAATGCATACATACGTTTCACGAAAAAATAGTCAAAAAAATTAATTTTAGCTAAAAACAAAATATATTGAAATGTTATCCAAATTTTCTCATTTTTAAGCCCAAAAGTGACATTGTCCCAATTGGGGTTATGACACTTTACAAGCAGTGACATTGCCCTAAGTAAAAAATTTGGGTTTATGTCACTGTATTAGGAGTGGCATAGTCCCAAAATTAAAAATTGGGATTGTGCCACTTGGGGTTATGTCAGTGTACCGTTCGGCAAAATAAATTTAAAATATTTTTTTAAATAGTTCTACTGAAAAAATCAAAATACTTCCCTAGGAAAAGTTAATTATTTTTGGCGAGCTTTAATTTTCTATTAGTGGTAATTAGGATGGTAGGAACTGAGATTAAGTGGATAAGTACTAGAACGGCATACTTGAGGTCAATGACCTTTGGACCAAAAAAAAATAGTCTTTTCAGGACAAAAACATTGTTATGCCATACATTAAGATCGGATTGTAAATGTTGAAGATATGACGAAAAGTTTGGTAAAAAAGAAATTTCCGGAATTGTTGTACTAAAAATTAAATAAAAACCTTAAAACTGTATGAAAAAAATCTGGGTCCGAGTTACAGTATACGTGATCGAGCAAAATTACGAAGGGCACGACGAGACAAGTGCCCATCAATCTTGTACAATTTTGCTCGATCACGGATGCTGTAATTTGGCACCAGTTCAGCTTTCTTTATTTTAAGCTCGTGGCCACACTGGTCATGAATCTCTTTTAACATCAAGCAAACCATTCAAGTTATCATGACCTTGTAATCGTTTCGTTAAAACGAATTAAACCTAAGAATACTTGATTGGAATAGATATATTTTTTAGCAATAAAAAACGACAGTGCAGCGTAAAACATTTTTTTCATTTATGAACTCTTACTCATCTTCCACAAAATCATATTCAAAATATTCCTCGGGAATGCTCTGATAGCTGTATTTAGAAGACATCACTGGCATCACACAATATATTTCAACTGATTAGTTAATATTTAAATAGTTTTAATAATGTAGATAAAATCTCAATTGCGTGCACAACTAATTCACACCGAGCACGTTTTATATCTAGAAAGCACGAGCTATCAACACTACAGAATGGCACTGACTAAACTAGAAGGCTATCACATGGCAGTGCCTATGTTTTGGCTAAGTCTATTGACAACCAATAACAAACAGATACCGCAATGAAGAGCTGGAAAGTGTCAAAATTGTGATATGGCGCCACCTCTTGCTGTATCACAAAAAGTGAGAATGAACAAATTATTTAGATACTAAGCTTATTAGCATGTTTTGTTAATAAGATTGTTTTTTAAGTATGCAATGAAATAATAATGAAATAATCGTGTCAGATTGTTAGATAACTCCAAAGGAATGGTGAAATGATTAAGTCTAACCTTCCAGTTTTTGTTTTATCCGTAGGCCACTTTTCAAGTATTTTCAAGAATCTTTGGTACTGAACAGACATAATTGAATATCAACCCGGTCAAGCAATTAATTTTTGTTGCTTTAAATTTAAGTAGTTTTATGAAATATACATTTTTTCCCGCTATGGCAAGGTTCTTAAAAATGTTCGTTTATTTGTTCTTAAATGTCACAATCAGCTGTTTGTAGCACTTCAAAACATTTCCTACACACTGCTGGGTATGTTCAACAAATAACTACTTACTTACATATAGTACGTTTCCATGGTGAGTTAAGCCGGTGTTAACTCGAGAGTAACAACTAGCCATGGAAACGCGAGTTGAGTTAAATTTCGTTAAATTCTACTGATTTAAATTAATTCTACCGATGACACACGAAACGTTTATCCGGCACGTGGAAGCTTATTCTCTTGCATCGTTTTAATTCAGTGCATTTTAATGTAGTGTGTTTATACGCAAGCACTGAATCGTCTTCAGTGGAAGCGTTTTGAAAATTTAACAACTCAAATCAGCAACTCAAAGAAAATTTGACAATGAAAGCAAAACAGCTTATTTTCGGAACGGTTTAAAAAAAATTCTTGTTTATGTACACTTTCCAAGCGAATTTAAAATTAAAGAACCAATTTCAAATTTGATTTTATTAAATCACTTTGAAATTTTCAAGACGGTTTGAAGCTCAATTTATGACAAGATATGAATCAAATCAACTTCGTTAAAATCGTATTGAAGCATCGGATAAACGTGGTAATAGTTTTTATATCATAGTTCATTTTGTACTTAATGTCTGCCTAGGGTATAAGATTTAACTGGAGTTAAATTTATACTATGAAAGAATGGCGAATGGAAGAGTTTTTTGGAGCGTTGCAGAGACATATACAGTAGTATTTGAAACCTCAGCAACTATTACCACTGAAGTGAGCAAAGTGCTGTATATTCATTCAAAATTATTTAATTCAAAATACTTTGTTGTAGTTTTATTAAATTATGTTTAGATTTATTTCCAGCAACAACAAAAATGAAATTTAAAGTCATAACAATTAAATAAAACAAAAACATAAAAATGCAATATATAACTGTTTGAAGCTTAAGCAACTTTTTTGTTTTGAAAATTTTTTACAGTTAATACATAAACAAAGAACGAATGTCTGCAAAACCGTTATTTTTGTTTCATATATTTTCACAGACAAAATAAAATTTTTCTTGTTTCTGCACATTTATTAACATTCTCTGACAATGGCGCGTTCACATTGTCTGCGCAACTATACTATTTTGAGAATATCACCAAAGTTGCGCAGTTTTGGTTAATAAAGTTCGAACCAATTAAACATAAAACATGCTGATGCGTTTACATAATGCGTTTACGAAGTCAGCCAGATTGAAGAATTCAACTTGACTCGATGTTATTTGAATTAGCAACGCCATTTGTCAACTTAATGAAGATCCTAACTCCGACTGTACTCTTCATGGAAACGTAGTTAAAGTTGACGCTGGATAAATAAATAAATACTCCATTTTGCTACTTATCTTTTTTCAAACACAGCGCAACACCGAATTCGCCAAAAAGATCGAACGAATAAATTTTCGTTCGTTCGCTCTAATGTACTGTCAACACTGGGCAAACAGCGCTCGCGATCAATTTATATCGGGCCCAAAGTTACGTTAACACATACTTAGTTTCCATGGCGAGTTGACCTTGAGTTGGGGTTTACTTCAAGTTGACAAAATGGCGTTTCAAGCTTGAAAGTGTTTCCATGCAATACATCGAGTCGAGTTGGACTTCGGATATTCCATTCGCCTTTTCTTAGTATAAATGTGTGCGTTCAGAAAGTGCAAAATTGTCTACACATGTCGAGTCTTTGATCAGTATCAGTTTCCGCTACTTTGTGTGCCTGCTGAACGGTTTGTTACATCTTATGTCAGCGCAGTGGCAGAAATAAAATAAAATAAAAATTAATCAATAAATTCAATAAAACCTCGCTCAACAGTTGAGCAAATGTTGCACCTTCTGAACGCATCCAATCTAAAGGCCCAACCAAAATAGACGATTTGCTCCGTAACGAGAAAAAACGTAAATGTTCGGTTAAATACTTTTTAATGTTGTTACCCAAAATGAGCAAACGTAACTGAACGAAACTAAACGAAACAGTTTGACAAGAAGTATTGCTCAGTGGTGTTCCTCGACGCGTCGGTTTTAATTGTCGACATTTTGGTGTCGATAATGTAGAATGTGTCGACAATGTAGACAATGTCGAGAATTCTGTAAGCAATGTAAACAAAATGCAACACTGCGAAAATGCAAGATTTATTTAGATTATGCTGATTCTTAAATTCTTTTGAAATAGTCGTTTAATTAACACAAACTAAAAAATTTTACAATTAAATAAACAAAAATCATGCTCAGAAGGCGCAAAAGTAAGGAATACTCTTAACTTGGACTTAATTTAATTAAATATCACAATAAACATGCAGCCTCTTACATTAATTATCTAAACGTCGTTAAAAGCAATTGTCTACACGACATTGTCGACACGTTTTGGTTGATATCAAGTTGTCTACGCCGCACATTACTGGTATTACTCCGTAAGAACCGAACTGCTAGCGTAGCAACTCGTCAACAACAGCTGTGCAGAGTGCGTTTTTATTTTATTTTCATCAATATGTTTCTATTTCACCATTTTTTCACTCATCTTTCACAAATCTTTACTAAAAATAAAAAATGCATAAAATTAAATAAATAACACTTCATAAAAAATAAATAGCCAAGTGATCATCTGATTCAGACGAGTTGAGCAGCTCGTTTCATATTGGGTTAAGTCCGTAAACATCCGTAACGAGTGCAGACGTTCGTCAAGTTGCTATCGTTTAGACGCTAGACGATAGCAATTTGAAAACCATTTTTTTATTAACATTGGTTAACATATGCTTGAACTTGTTCGTTATATCTCGTCTCGTATATTTTGGTTTGCCCTTAAATCTAACAAGTTTCGTGGAGTTTCGTAGATTTAACGAAGTTCAACTCAACTCGCGTTACCATGGGGTATTAATCAATAGTTAACCCCGACTCAACTCGCCATGGAAACGTAGTAATAATTTTAGTATTGCAACGTTTTGAACACAACCCAACTTTGTTACCAATCCTGTTGAGACGACAAAAAAAAACTCATCAACAATAAAATAATAATAACGTTGAAAATATTAAAACTATGTCTGCTTCCCAGGGAAATCTGTCTCAAAACTGGAAGCGACCGGATGAGGTGAGATATGTGGAATTTATTTTAGTATTTGAACTAATTTGCTTTTTAAGTTATTAAAATTACACAGATTAAAGCAAAAGAAAAAACAACTGGCAGCACGCTTTAATAACAACAGTTCAAAAGAAGAATTAAAAAACGAAACCGATAAAACCAAGCTACTGGAAGCAGTTGTAGCCCAAAAGCGTAAAAACCCATTCGCCAAGTAAGTTTTTAATGCACTTGTCAGGTGTTGCTTTCCTTACAGTACTTACTTATATGCCTTGTTTAAAGATCCACGGACAATGCAAAAAAAGCTAAAGTCGAGCCAAACGCACTCAATCTTCAAGAAGACTCCCTGCTTGAACTGATAAGTACTCCCACGCAAACTCTGCCAATATTTGTGCGCGAAACACCAACACGTCCACCGCCCGCTAAGCTGGTGTTGCAACCTTTTGATGCTCACAGCTTTTCAAAGCTACTTCATCAAAGTTCTGAAACTGAGGAGGATGAAGTTGCCCTTGATGAACAGAAATTCAGCAAACACTTACCCATGGACTGGAGCCTTAAGACACGTGTGCGTTTCTTTTGTCGCAGCGAACTGCCAGCCACAACTCTCAAAACAAGTCAGATGGCCAGCGGGCTTACAACCTGTGTACGCTGCATTGATACTCAAAATACTTCCAATGGCTTGGATATCTCACCAGCGACTAGGTTTAACCAAGCCACTTATTACTGGCAACATCCGCATCTACCTTGGCTGACTATGTTTCCGCGTAATTCAAAGGAAAATACCGGCATTCAAGTGGGGGAACGTGAACGCAAAGCACTTGTCAACGATTGGGACTATAGCTTTCGCGGCTTATTTCAACTCTTGCGGGCGCGACAGTGTCCTTATTTTTACCTTTGCTGTAACACCTTTACTGTGCTTTTCAGAGCAGCTGGCACTGGGGGGCGTGTTGAGACACATGCACTCATGTCACCGACTACACGTGGCATGCGAAGTGCGCTGCGACAGGAGGGAATTGAATATTCCATGCCACTTAAGAAGGATGCAGCAGGTTTGAATAAATCAGGCGATAGTAGTCTCAACACGGATGAAAGCAATAGTACTGGTGCACCGGAAGCGTCGATAGAGGCCAAAGTTGTGGAGCCTAGCGAAGGTACACGTAGGAAAAGTAATTTTTTCATATATAAAGTTACATTTTTTATTGCAGAACCCTCAAAATGTATTGTGTCCGATGCGGAAGATGACGACGAAGACGAAGATTGGCTACAAAGTTTGGGCGTGGATGCCAGTGAAATACGGCGCATAAATACAGCGCACACACGTCAACAAAAGGCCAAAGAAATGACAGACGATTTCAGTGATAATTCACTAGTGCTGATTGAGGGCATTGAATGCCAGGGTTTCTTCAGCTTTCTGCTCAATGCTAAAAGTACCATTCCCACGGTAGGTCGTTTAGCCGGAGTGCCACCAACATTGCTCGCTCCAGTTGCCTTTCCCAAAGCCACACTGCAACACTTATCTACCCGCTCCAACAAGGTGCGAATGGATGGCGTGGATTATTGCAGTATTGAGATCAAGGGCGTCGTTATGCCTACTGTTCTGCCTTACATCTGCGCCCTATTGGGTGAGACGAAGAACACTTTTAGCGCAACTTTGGCAACGACAAGCAATACACTGGCTTTTAGCAAAGCGACACAGAAACTTTTAGAAGATCCCAAGCAAGTTGAAAAAAGTGATAATGAAACCGCCGGGCAGGTCTTCGGTCAGGAAAATCTTTCAGATTGCGGGCTAACGACTACTGTGATAGAAGCCATGTGCCGCACAGGTACACATGCCGTGGGGCTACTGGAACGAGTCTGTTTCGATCAAGAATGTGGATATGCTTGGAGCTAGAACTAATGTTAATTACGTCCAATTTTGTTATAATTTATAGGTATACTAGCCAGAGATTAAGCTTTCGTTATATAAAATAGATTTTTAACCTACGTCTTATATCTTAAATAGTTGCAATTGTTTAAATCAAAAACTGTTTATTTTCAGACACTTATTAGCTAAACTTATGTTGTACACTCTACACTTTAATGATCCACAATTATCAGCTCGTCAATGCTCCAATCTTCATATGAATGATCTGGCAGAAATCTTCGTATGATTATTGGTATTTTTTTATTTTTAAGCTCTTTCATTGCAATTTGGAGTGGATCTGTTTCACCTTCAAGTTCAACCATAATTGGTGCGCACATGGCAATTTGTAGTGCCCGTGTTCCAAGTACACGCGCTCGCTCGTATTTAGTCATATATTTTGTTGTAATGCGTTTCGATTTTGGCACACCGCCTCCGGCATTACCGGGTGCTATAATCTCAATATTATCGACTTCCTCCTCCTGATTGATGTCATCAATATTATCCTCTTCGTCAACATCATCAAATTCATCACCGCCAACACTATAAGTTTAGAAATATTAGCTAAATTTGTATTCACTAGGCATAATTAATGAAAACGAGGTTAGGAAAACGAATCAAAGTTTGCAAATGTTATGTACAACTAAACTTACTCATCATTGTCGTAATCTCCCTCATCCATGCTTAATAAGTTTATATTTGAGTATTAAGAAGAAGAAATCGAAGTTATATTTTAATAAATCAAATTAATTGAAACTAGCACGCAGATCAAAGAAGTAAAATTTAACAACAAATGTGAAATGTCAGCCCCCAAGTGTGGAATAAGGTTTGTTCGTTTTATGCATTGTTTGGTTTACGACTTGTGCTGCCAGGTTAACTGAAGTGTCAAACACCTAGTGTAAGTGGTAACATAGTAAGGTAGTTCGTTCTTTTGTGTATTTTTATCATAGATGTAAGATATAAGAGAGCGGTGGCTGAACTGAATTAAATTATTTTACAAAACAATGAATTTGCCATAATAGCCGTTTTAAACACAGCAAGTTTTCTTGTCAGCAAGTCGAAAATACAAAGGAAAGAACAGCACAGTATCAAAGAAAGAACAGCACAGAAGAAAAACTTGCCAGTACAGACTCGCCTGTACTGCAGACTTGCTGGCAAAAAAACAAAAATATTAAAACAGGGCCGCATTCGGTTTATTAGTAAAGAAAGGCGTAAACTGTTTTTTTGTTTTTTACATGTTTGTGTTTGTAATTTTTTTGTTTTTTTCCACACCAACCATAAGGTATACAATATGGTGCGTTGCCGACTTTTTTGGGGTGTTCTGTTCCACTGTAGGTCTATCTCACATGTGAACAGAGTAAAATATAAGTAAAATTAAATAAAAGACATGAACTCGGAATAAAACTGAAAAGATAAAAGCTACTTTAAATATCAATTTAATAATAATTAATTTCAAAAAAGAAGCCTGCCTAAAATTATATCAAATTAAATAATTTAAACTAAGTAAACTGTAGGCTTTTCATTAATTTTTTTTTTGTTTTATAAAATTATCTGGTTTTTAAAAATGTTTACTAATAACTTAACTACTATATTATAGTGTTCTGACGATATAATATGGCCTTATAAAATGGGTTTCCCAAGCAGGGAATATTGTGTGTTTTTTATAAAATTCTATTATAATACATTTGATGCATAATAAGGGTTTTCATGCAAATGGGCAATACCCTTATAAATGGTATAAACCTTATAAGTTTATCAGCCTTATAAATGAACTGTCAAAATTCGTATGAAAAAGCTTTTGCACAAACCAGATAAATTTGCTCTTCGATTTAGGTGAGCAAACGAGGTGGCAAACTTATATGATCAATCAGCTGTTTTCTTTTTTGAAGGAAAAGTTATAATTTGAGCAAAACTAATAAAGATTTAATTCTAAAAATTTCAGAAAACAAGCAAACAATCCGCAAAGCGTCCCTGTTTAAATGGAACGAATCGCTGGCAGATCGCACAGCTGACTTATATGCTGCAAATGCACAATCGACTTTAAGGGCTGTTCATACAACCTGTCTGATAAAAATAACTAATTGCCCAAATTAGAAGCCTGCCACTTTGCATGAAAACCCTTAATATATTTATTTTCATCTAACAACTTCGTTTGTATACGAAGTTATTTTTCAGCTATCATACAAACATCTACGAATTTAAGCGGAATTTTCAAATACCCTCACGATCTAAAACTATTCAATGATTGCTGATTCATTTTACCTCTGAAACCTTTTTTGTATTCATTGTATTTCAAAATTGATTCTAACTTATACACAACAAGCCCTGCTATATAAATACTGAACTACATGACTATATTCACTTAAAATACTAGGATCTGCAAATGAACTATGACCGCTTAAAAACTGATTCTCAATTAAGCAATTTATCTGAATCTGAAAACGTCAGAAAAATTGTAAATTATTTAATTTAATTATTATTATTATGCAATTATACAAATTATTTAAGTGCAATTGTTGGCTCCGCTGAATGCGGCCAATATTTGTGACATACTTTGTTTTCTTTTGTTTAACATTCGATGGTCGCAGCTCGTAAGAAAATAGGTAGCTGTCAAGGCTACCTAATAGTAATTGTATCATGCAAACAATTGATTCAATAAAAACTTCTTAACAAAAAAAAACCAACTTCAAAAACACTACAATGTTAAAAATAATTTTGAATTACTTTGACCAAGATTTAGTAAAATTTGATAATTTATTAATATTTATTATTAAATTGGAATTCTTATAATAATTTTTTTATTTTGTATTATTATCATAAATATATTAAGTTTTCCATGAATATAAAACCTTTAAAGCCGGAGCGTTTATTTTATAAAAATCTGATTATAATAGCGCCGACTTTAAAGGTTTTATATTCTGGTGAAATTAATATATTTATGATAATTATACAAAACAAAAAAGAAATTGTAATAATTAGATTTCCAATTTAATAATATATATAAATAAATTATCAAATTTGACCAAGAATTAATGTAAAAAGTAACTTAAAATTATTTTTTACTTTGTAGTGGTTTTGAAGTTGGTTTTTGTTTTTGTAAAAAAGTTTTTATTTCTTCCTTTTTAGAGATTATGACAGGAGTTTTGCCCATTCTTGTCATAGTGTTTTGTAATAATTCTACACATTCTTGTAACGAATCATATTACCCTAGTGTCCATATTATTCTAGATAGAGTGTCTTTCTAATATTGCCATGCCCTTTTATCCTATAACGCCCACTTTATTGACCGTAATTTGTAATAATGTTCCTACCCCTGTACCAAATTCCAGTACCCTAGTGTCAATATAAACTGAGACACAGTATTTTTTCTTATATTGCCACGCCCTTTTGTCCAATAACGCCTACTTTCTTGGCCGTAAATTTTCATAATTATGCCTACCCCCTGTATCTAATTTTAGTATCCCAGTGTCAATATTATTCGAGTTTCAGCGTTTTTTGATATTGCCACGCACTTTACCAAACAACGCCCACTTTTTTGACAATAATTTGTAATAATTGCTCCTACCCCTGTACTAAATTTCAGTATCGTAGTGTCAATATTATTCGATATGCAGAGTTTTTCTAATATTTCCACGCCTCTTTGTCGAATACCGCCTACTTTTTTAAACGGCCACCTCCGCGCTCAATGTCTATATATGCTGTTAATCGGATAAGTTTATTTGTGTTATAGTCCCCCAAAATTCGCAATATGTTATACCGTAAGAAAGCTTAATCTTTGCCCAAAAATACAAAATTACAAAAAAAATATCGGTGAAGCATAAGAAAAAAATTTTATGATAAAAAATGAAAAAAAAAATTTTTTAAAAAATTTCAGGATAAAAATTTCACCAAAAATAATCAGAACGGTTTTTTAAAAAGACAAAACTAAAATAAGTCCAAAATATTCCTTAAAAAATTCATTAAAATAAATTCAATATTTGTTTTGGTTTCGACACCATACTTTAAAAGGTGGTTCAGGCTAAAACCGTTTGCCCCCTGGCCAAATCAGACAATGAAAACTTTAAATGAATAATTAATATGAATTTTGTTGATATATTTGTTTATTGCTTTAAAATTAGTTAAGTTTAAAATAACAAAAAATATACACATTCACCTTATTCATGACTTGAATATGTATATGAAATTTGTTAAACAAAACATTTCAGACAAATTGTTACAATTTTTCAAATTTCTACTGTTACCAACCTGCTGCCAACCTTTGCTAGCAAAAAATAAGATTTGAATTTTAATAATTTTTTAACCCGCATCCATACACGCAGAGAAAAAACATAATTGCAACAACCATGTTTTAAGAGGATCATAGTACTATTCGGATTATGATTGTTGCTAATATGTCCTTAAACATATAATATTTTTTTGATCATGATAAAATGATTACAACAACTATATATAGAAAAGGAACTTTTTGTAGGAACCAAAATATTATTGAAACAATCATTATTCTCTTATTTGGTCGAAAATAGAATGATTGCAACAACTATATTATGAATTTATTTTTAGGATCCAGAATATTATTGAAATAATAATTTTATTTTTTATTTTCATGCACTCCAATTTCCACTGTCTAAGCTGAACAGTAATATTAATTCAACTAAAAAAATCATTTGATAGAATTTTCTGTCCGAGTTGGGGTTTGAACCGCGGCTTTTTCGCTTACGAGCCACGCACACTACTAGTAGGCCACAGCCGCTACTATCGCTCGCCTGACTAATACCATTCATAAGCATGGTACATTAAATGCATTGTCACAAAAATAGCAATGTGTGTGATAAACAAAATATGGTCAGAATTGCGAAATATATTTACGGTAAATAGAAATATGTTTGCTACAATTAAAGTCGAAAATGTCACTTTTCTGCGTGCTGTTTTTAGGATAAGGCGATTAAAAACAAAACACAATAATTGAACAGTTGACAAACGAAACGGCACATAGCCAGGAATCAATAAAACTTATTGTGTCTGAATGAAGTGAATTTTTTTTCCTGCAAACTGTTCAGACACAATAAATTCTTTCGATTTTTGGTTATGTTCTGCTTCGTTTGCCAACAATCAAAGAATAGTTCAGGCAAACATTCAAAATTCTAATATTTTTGTCTCTATAATAATATTCACATTTATCATGATTGACAGAACTACAGCATTTTTGTTGCAACTAATAGTTGAGGCAATCATAGTCTATTGACGATTTCAAAGCTGTTATGATTTCAACTATTATGTTATTTTTGGTACCATTATTAGTAAATAATGACTTTATTAAGGCAAAAATTTGTGTTTGCAGAAATAATACAATAATTTTGGTAAAAAAAAATATTATTGCAGTAATCATATCTCAACCATGTCTTTTCTCTGCGTGTAGGAACTTTCTAGAAACGAAAAGCACGTAGTGCACCAATTTGAGCAGATACAAAAAGAATATATAATTCATTGAAATGTTTTTAATTTTTAAATTTTTTTTTATGCATGATGAATGTTTATTAGTTTTAAAATAAAAAAATCTGCAAATTTTAATTCTAGCAAAAATTTAAAAAAGCAAAAAATTTAAATCAAAACATGCATGTTTGTTCTTAATATATAAATCTGAATAAAAAATTTGCATCAATTTGATGCAAACGACGGATGAGGGTTAATTCAATTTTTTTGTTTTACTTAAAAAATGTCTTATACATATGTTAGCCCATTTCGCTACTCTTTATTATATTTCTAGCAACTTTAAATAAATCTTGTATTTTTAACTTCATTTTATTACAAAGTTCTGAATTAATTTTTATATTATTTTTTATGTATTAATGTTATGTATAAAAAGATCTACATATACATGTATATATTATAAAATTAACTGTTTTTAAATAATTATGTGTAATGTATACATTTCACACGTTAAATTTTTTTTTTATTAAATGAAAAAACAAAAAAATTGCCCCTCAAAGATTCATGCCTGCCCCTCTGTCTTCTTGGTTTGGCTACAGGCCTGGGTTCAGGTCCTGCATAATTTCAAAATTACCTTCAAGCGATTTCTGCAAAGGTCAGAGGCTCAAATTTTTTTGGTCTGAAGGTATTTCTGTGTTCATTTAGAGTTAAACTTTTAGAAAATTAACGCGCACCAAAGTATTTTAACAGTTTTGTAAAATGAACCGGTCTAATTTACATACATTTTAAAAAAAAACCAACCAACTTGAGAACCTCCTCCTTTTTGAAGTCGGTTAAAAAATTAAATGACAGCTCATAAAAATATACAGGTGCGGCACTTTTTTAAAGGCTATATCACAATTTTATATGGATAGCAAAAATAATTCTATTTGCTATATACGAAGCGAATATATAGCGAATGGAACGCAGCTACTGTTTATTTTCCAAATAAAAAACTATTTCAAAATGTTTATTTGTTTAGTTTTTTAATCTTATGTTTTCATTGTTTTTATATGCCAAAACTGCATATTCCAGAATATTTTACATATGCAAAAAGCAATTTATCAAGACTGATGGTGTTAATAATACAAAAATATTTTTTATTGTGCATTGTAATAGTATACTGTATTTTACCATGACTTCAAGTATTACAAAAAAGTATTTCCATCTTAACCGGCTTAACATAGATGGGCATAATGCATTGAATTATTAGTGCCTTAAAAATATCATCAGCTCTATGTGCTTAGTGGTAATGTAAATCGAATTCGCATTACGATTAATATGTAATGGTAATCGAAAAAAAATTGCATTACCATTAGTATGTAATGGTAATGGAAAAAAAATTGCATTACCATTAATATGTAATGGTAATGGAAAAAAATTGCATTACCATTAATATGTCATTAATATGTAATTGTAATGGAAAAAAAATAGCATTGCCACTAAAATTTTGTGGTAATAAAAATTAAAGTTTTTTCTAAGTTTTTTTATTTTTCAGGTAATAAAAAATTTGTATGATAATGAAAAAATTTGCATTTCCACAAAATTCTTAATGTTAATGGAAGAAATTTACAATACCATAAAAAATTTAAAAAAATTTCCGCCAGTACAAAATTTTTCAAATATAGTCTTTTGTTAGTGAAGTGGTTTCTTTTCAATTAAAAATTTGCTGATCAAGGAAACTCATTGATTGAAAGGGTAACCAAAATATACAATTTATAACGAAAATGAAAAAATTATTGAGTATGAACTGTGAAATCAAAAACAAATTTTGGTAGAAGCTAACATTTTTTATCTTTTTTTTATACTACAATACTATTTCAAAATTCGTGTCGCTTGGTTTTTTCTTTGCGAGTATGTTTTTTGCATTTTTAGTGTTAATGAAAATTTCTTTCATTAGCATTAAACATTTAGTGGTAATGCACATTTTTCGAATTAACATTAAAATTTTCCATTACCATAAAAAATTTAGTGATAATGCAAATTTTTCATATTGCCATTAAAATTTTCCATTACCACTAAATTTTAGTAGCTTTTTTTTCCATTACCATTACATACTATTTTAAATTTTCTGAATTCTATTTTCAAAAGTTATTTTTTATATGTTTTTGTAAAATCGTTTCGTGTTTTATTTTTCTTTCAGTTATTTAAATAATTAATGTTTATTTTCTTTTAACAGATATACATTAGATGAGTTTTTTTTTGTACTGAATTGTAAAAGTTTTTGCAATCCGTGCACTAGGGGGCAAATATGAAGGAAAGTATTAAGAAGATCAGAAATGTAAAATTTTCAGTTCAATATCTTTTAAACCGAGAGCGCTCAAGGCAAAAAACCATTTTTACTGCTTGCTTTTATAGAATTTTTCAAAAGTATTATTTTAAGGTATTAAATTCCCGTAAAAAATAAAAAGACAAACCGATTCCTACATAAAATTAATCGCTTTATCGAATGCCATCCTCAGTATTTGCGAAAATTTAGTTCTTATATCTCCTACACTCTGTCAAAGTTAAAATTTTTTTTTTTTTTTAATTTTTGATTTTGACCGATGCAACGAACTTGATGGCACTTGTGTATGTGAAACAAAATACCATAGGCTGATGCATATTTTTGTGCAGATAGTCTGCAAATAAGAAAATATTTAAAAAATCATTTATTTAACAAGAAAATTAAACTTTATTCATTCGTGTTTTTGTTAAAAATATTCATTTAAATACAAATTTCTCATTATAAATTTATATTTATTACTTGAGCTCTTCGAATACAATTTTGACTATTTTATCGTTTTACCGTGGCACAGAACGTACTGCCTTTGACAGCAGGTTGGAAAAATTTTCAAGTGCTCTGTCAGGGTACACTTAGACCAAGGTACAGGCAGCCCTGTAAATTTTCTCTATTCACTTAACCAGAATTGTCAAATCAGTGTGCTACGAAGTTATCTTACAATTCTGGTTACACCTCTCTGGGCAGCCAGTACCTGGCTAAAGTGTACCCTGGGCCTTGTGTTTTAATATATATTCAATTTAAAATAGCAGCAAGGAAACCTAAAAAATAGCATTCGTAAATAAACGGCAGAAAATGGATAATTATTATATACTAGGTAAATTTAAAAATTCTGTAAAATATTTAGAGTAATCAGTTGTAAATTTCAAATTTCGACATACTGCAAATAAAGGTCACGGCTTACGTGTTTTTCCAAAAAGAACGTTGCCCACTAAAAACGATGTTCTTCGAAGGATTCTATATATCCGATCTAATGGCAATCTCATAACACAAAAAAGCATTGACCGTGTCGTGATGGAACTGATGGAAATTTGGAAAAAATTTTCTGTTATAACAAAAGCAAAACCCCGAGTCAAAATTGCAGTGCAAAATTTATATACCAACTACGAAAAGATTAAAAAAAACAAGGCTCGACGCGATGCTGTCCAAATAAATAAGGAAATTAATTTTAAAATTGAAATTAAGGAGATGTTGGACATCGCTCACGAAGGTAATTTTTTGTTCTTTATGTAAAAGTTGTGTTTTAACAAGAGTGCACTGCTCAATTTTTTAAATAAGATGCAATGAAAAATATCAAAAACGAAGATGTGAAAGCTTTTTTCCAGCTCCATAGGTCCAACATAAACGACCTCAAGTACTTAAGAAATTTGTCCAAAAAAATTTTATTGCTAAAATTAGAAACAAAATCTGTTGTAGACACTCCAGTTAAAAAACGTTCAAAATTTATAGATTTTGTTCCAAATTGTTTGCCAGCCAAAAGAGTTAAGACTGCATCAACAAATTATCAGCAAGTTGAAGCTGATTCCTCAAATTCTGAAAAAGAATCAGAATCGTCTTCAGATTTTGAATATGAGCTTGCAAAACAAGGAAAACGTAGTGTGCGTAGTACTAAAAAAGATGTTGTCTCACCTGACGTCGTTAGAGCACTCGATCGGTGTCAAATAAGCAGCCAGCCAGCAATGATGCTGATAGCTCCAAGCTTGAAAGCCGCCGGAGTCGACATAATGAATGCTAAACTATCAAGATCGACAATCAATAAACGTAGAGCAGAACATCGTGTCGTAATAGCAGAAAATATAAAAAAAAATTATTCTTCTGGTGGCACGCTGGTGACTGTACATTACGATGAAAAAAGAATGAAAGATCACTCTGCTAGTGCTGTTGGGCGAAACGCAATGGTAAACAGATTAGCCATTACTGTAACATCGATGCAAGGATGCAAGTTGATCGCCATTCCAAAAACTACGAATGGCTTGGGCAAAACTATCGCAAATGAGGTCTTAAGTGCACTTGGCGAGTGGAACTTAATCAATGACGTGCGAGCATTGTGTTTCGACACCACAAGTTCGAACACAGGCATTCACTCTGGCAGCGCAAGGATTCTCGAGTCATCTCTGCCGAACTCGGTCCTTTTCTGCGCTTGTCGTCACCACGTGGCAGAGCTGCTGCTAGCTAAAGCATTCAAACTGACCGTTGAAGATGTTTCATCTGCACCGAATATCATCATTTTTCAACGATTTCAAAATGCGTGGCCTAAGATGACAATAAATTTTTTTAAAATTAAAAATAATAGTGCGATTAACGATACAGCAATATGCCAACATTTTCCGCCAAATGTTCGCAATGAACTTATCGAGTACGCTCACAAACAATTCAGAGCCAATCATGATCGTGCTGACTATAAGGAACTCGCCCAAGTTGTGCTTCTTTTTCTTGGCGAAACACCAAAAACTTTAAAGGGGCAACCACAAAAAATTAAAGCTCCAGGTGCGGTTTCTCGAGCGCGGTTTACTCCAATTTACTCCATAAAAATTTATTTATTTCGGGATCAGTTTGAACTTACTGGTAAATTTCAAAATATGTTTATAAGACTAACGGTAATAATATTTTTTGTTTTAGATAAAGAGCTAATGGACCTTAGAAATGTGAATATATTTATAGTTTTGATTTACATCAACTTCTGGTTCCAATGCACAGTACCAGCTACTGCACCGAAAAACGATCTTAATTTAATGAAAAATCTCATTAACTATCGCATTGTTAATGAAGTCATGGCAAATGAACTTCTGCGCGTACTCGGACGTCACCTGTGGTATTTGTCGGAAACACTGGTTGGCTTAGCCTTCTTCGACCGATCAATTAACACGCAAACTAAGGAGTTAATGATTGCTGCCTTACAAAAAATTGGTGACAAAAGAAGAGAAAAACAAGCGTATATAAATATGGACACAATAGAAATTGCGGATTTGAAAATTGAAAATTTTATAACTTCAAACACCAATAAGTTTTTCGACGCACTATTTTTACCAACACCACACGAGACCGATATGATGGATTTTTTGAAAACCGATCCCAGTCGTTGGGTTAACAACGCGAATTATATTCGCGCTGAAGAAGTAGTCAACAATATGCAAATTGTTAATGACGTTGCAGAGAGAGCAGTTGGCCTAATGTCACGATTTAATGGAAAAATTACAAATAAGGAAAAAGAACAGCAAATGGTATTACAAATTGCTGAAGAACATCAAAAAATGTTTCCTTATCTTACAACAACAAAGAAATATTTTTAAGCGTGTTATTTTATAATAATACTTTCTTAAAATCTATGTTTTTTAAAAATGTTGTTTAGTTTGTGTTTCTATAAAATTAAAATTATTCGGTCAAAAACGTAAGTTTCGATGAAAAAAATAAAAAGAATTATCTGCATAAAATTATGCATCAGCCTATGCTATTTAATTTCACATAAACAAGTGCCATCAAGTTCGTTGCATCAATTAAAATCAAAAATGAAAAAAAAAATTTAACTTTGACAGAGTGTAGGAGATATAAGAACTAAATTTTCGCAAATACTGAGGATGGCATTCGATAAAGCGATTAATTTTATGTAGGAATCGGTTTGTCTTTTTATTTTTTACGGGAATTTAATACCTTAAAAGAATACTTTTGAAAAATTCTATAAAAGCAAGCAGTAAAAATGGTTTTTTGCTTTGAGCGCTCTCGGTTTAAAAGATATTGAACTGAAAATTTCACATTTCTGATCTTCTTAATACCCTTCTTCATATTTACCCCCTAGTGCACGGATCAGAAACAAAATTGCAAAAAAATTCATCTAATATACATATATGTATATTTCTTACTTTCTCCGAGTATATCTCTCAAAAATTCAAAGCACTATTATTAATTCTCCAGCTTAAGTGTTCTCTGAGCAGACGCAATCACATCCACGTTTCAACGCAAGTTTTACTCAGTTGAATTTGTATATCGAGACGGTAAAGACGCATAAATATATAGCAGTCACACGGTCTATTATGTAAATAGAAAAAAAATTGCTTTGTCTGCTAAATTAAATTTCAAGTTTTCAATTAGTTCTTATGAAATTAATTGTAAAAAATAGTCTAAAATCAATAAATAAACAACATATTAGAACGGGTTTTATTTGATTTGTGAGAATTTTCATAGTTTAACATAAAACAAATTCGCTTAAAAATAAAGCAAAAGTAGTTTGTGTACGAATATTTATTGGTTAATTAGCTGCATGTTCTAGTTTGTCGAATTTCTTGGGAGTTGCATTAAACACATAGCAATCGAGTGCAAAGATATTCGGATATTTTTAAGGTAGGTGTGCATAATAACTTTTAAAACGATAGAGCATATGAAGGAGGGCAAAGCTAAAGAAACCAATGCATTGCTGTTGTTTTTTTTTTTTTTGTATTTACAAGTTTTCACTCCAAGTTTTGTTTTGTGTTGCTGGTTCTGAAGGCAGTATAATTATTTACATTACTGGGGTGGTTCACGGTTGAACAACAACTAATTACCTTGCATAAAATATGCATAATAATATCGCCTTTTTTCTGTATAGCAAATTTTATTCGACTTTCGAAGAATTCAACGTTGAATATAAGTCTCAACAAAATTAGTTCTTATCATTCAATTTAATTGTTCATCAAAGTAAATGTATACAATTTTTATCTATTACTGTGTTCAATAAAATAACAAGAGAGAAACAAATTTAATCAATATCCTCTAGTGGCAATAAAAAACAAGTTAATAAAATTTTATCGAACAGCAAAAATAAAGCTATATTAATACTATACAGATCAGAACACACGTCTGTTTACGGTTCTGCATTCAAAGCAACGTGACTATAAAAGTTACGTATGATAAACGGAAAGGTATGGGTAAGAACGTTGTCTGGGGATAAGAAAAATATACATATGGACATTTCCACAGAAAAGTCTACCGAGACCAAAAAATTAAAACTTATTAAAAACTTATTATTTTATGATATTATCTAAGAAAAACATTCCAATTTTATTAATCTAAGCAATTTATACATAAATTTATTAACCATGATGATCAATTCGTCTGAACTGTTTCACAAATGTAATTTTTCTTATTCGTAATTTCTTTCTTTTAGTAAATTTTTTCTTTTAGTAAAAATGGAAGGCATTACTAAAGAGGGTAGTTAAGAAAAAAATATATATTAATTTTCTTTAATTACACAATTGTTTCTACTACAATGGAAATTTAAATAACGTAACACTAGTAACGTCATGCCAGATCCAAAAGCATAATAAGAAAAAACCAGATAGGATTTTTTAATTTGATCACTTGGAAAATATACTTATGTTATTTTAAGCCCTTCTAAAAAAAGTTGTATACAAAAAGTCTTGCCCATTCAGAGACTTTTGCTAATTTTGTAATCCAAGTCAAAAATCACTACCGTTTTTTGTAACGTAACGCGAGCACATATTTTTTCATGTATCTTTAAATCCTTTGGGTCGATTGTTGTCATTGTTTTTACTTAATATGGTGCTTCTTAATTACTACGCAAATATAAAAAAGTCTTTTTGGAAATTATAAATGTTCATTCTTTTTTTTAATATTTCTTCGTACAAATCATCCGTAACGCCAGTTTGGAAATGTCCATATTAAAAAAACTAAAATTCTTAAATATAAAATGAAAATTTTTTCTATAAAATAAAATCATAGTGTTTTAATTAATTTGGATTGGAAAATAAAATAAATCATTAAAAAAAAACAAAATGCAATTTTGAAAAATTTCCGTTATTGTTACATCAAACTTATACGATAATTTAAAAACTGAAGATTTTCACAGTGCAACGTATTGTGTTGTAAGTTGTTGGTAACCACTGAGCGTTAATTTGAAAATAGAAATAGAGTAATTTTTTTCCATTTTCTACGCTCATCTGAGAACGTAAGCGAACTCATATCACAGAATAGGTCGAAAGGTCACAGTAAAAAGGTATAATTTCGACCACTGGCGTGCTCTAGTATTATTAATTGTGCTATGCTCCAACTTGTTCCTACATTTTGTTTTTATTAACTCCAAGTCAGAAAACTTTCTTTCTGCTGCTGCTGAACTATGGGCCAATGACGATAAAAATGGTGAGCAATTCTGACAGTCAAACAAAATAACTAAATGGGAAAACGTTAAAAAATATGATACTTGGGAAGGGTCACACAATGTTAATTATTTTAACAGGGTGAACAGTACGCTATGGTCTCCATTTTTATTTAATTTCTATGAGTTTTATTTAGAAAAAATTTAATGCCTAAAAATTAAAAAATTCTATCAAATTAAAAAAAAATCTACCAAATAACCGAAAACCGATTTAAAGAAGAAAAAAAACTACCACATTTGGTTGAATTCCACCAAAGTGGCAACGCTGATAGTGAGAGTACTGAGAGTTGGGTCGAATTACATCATCCGTGATCGAGCAAAATTACGAAGGGCACGACGAGACAAGTGCCTATCAATTTTGTACAATTTTGTTCGATCACGGATGCTGTAACTCGGCCCCTGATCTCAATTTGAATTTTTTAAAAATGGCAACAAACGTGATGAATGGCAAAAAAATTTGAAAAATGTTAACAAAAGTTAAATAATTTTAGGGAATGTCGGAATTTTATAACTATAATACAAAGTTCAATTAAATTTTTCCAGTTTTCTATTTTTACGGTCCTGAATTACACTTTATATGTTTTCTAGTTCAATTAAATAAATAAAACTAAAAAAAATATGCACTGCTTTGAAGGGAAAAATGTGTATCGTAACATATCATTTAATGCTTGCATAAAAATAATTAGAAAAAAATTTTTCAACAAAACAATTATGAATATATAGCAGCATTATTCCAGATATTAAAATATCTTTGCACACAAAACCAGTTATATTTTTTGTATCTTAACGTGATTTCGATCGCTCCACCTTTTACACTGAATATAGTACTACTAGAGTAATATCCAAAAATAAAAACAAGACAAAAAAATTTAAATTTTTCTTTGCTTTTTTTCACTTTTAACAACAAAATTTTTAACAACAACACATTATTTGAATTTATATAATTTCTTACTTTTCTTTTTTATATTGTTATTTAATGTTGTTATTTTTCTTAAAATTAAATCTTTTAAAAAAATAAATTTATAATTCAAATTCGACTTTTGTTTCAAGAAAAAAAATTGGGATCCGCTGATCTATTGATTTAGTTTTGCAATGTTCATATAAAAAACAATATGAAAATACATAAAAAATTTTATTATTTTTAAAATTAAAAAAGCACTGATCTCATTTTAACAATTAAATAATTGTACGCGTTCATCTAATTGAATAAGTATTTCAATGTTCATCTATAAATGTATGGCTCATTTCGTGCAAGATTTATGTAAGACTCAAAATTTGAAATTTTTCAGAAGACCGTTTTGAACTTTTAAAATTACTCTAGCTTCCATAGAGACAGCACTTTTGAAATTTGAAAGAATAGCGATTCTTTCTGTGTACTTATCTTAAAAATGCCTTATTTTGCGTTTTGACAGTTTTGCTCGCAATGAGCGCGATATGTCAAAATAACGCCAGTAACGTAAAGCCAGATTAAAAAGCCTTATAAGAAAAAAACCAGATAGGATATTTAAATTTGATCACTTGGGAAATAAACTTATATTATTTCAAATCCTTCTTAAAAAAAATGGTATACAAAAAGACTTCCTCAATTCGGAGAGTTTTAGAGTTTTTGTAATCCAATTCAAAAATCACTTATTTTTTAACGTAACGCCAGCACATATTTTTGCTTATATCTTTAAGTCCTTATACTAAGGACACACATATGGAATATAGCATTGAAACCATGAACGACTTAATACTATGTGGTATGAAAGTAGTGACACACATAACAACATAGTTTTGTTTGGCAATTGTTTCAAAGAATTATTTAAATTTAAACAAAATTCTTATTTTAAGAAGAAAAAAAAACTACATAAAAATGAATTCAAACGAACTGTTTTTCTTGTTATTTACTTTAAATTAAATTAGTTTTCAAATGAAAACTTTTCAAATTTATGACTTTTATGTAGTTAGATTTTTGTCGCTATCAGAAAAAGACACTGATATCAGTTGAACTATAGTGATATCAGGGTTGTAAGTCATAAAAAGCTATGTTAGTATGGCGAAATCATGAAAAAGTGTTGTGTTTCGTAAACTATGAATGAGGTCCGATACTAACTTCGTAAGCTGGTTAATACTATGATATCGATACCATATCGCTACCTTAATTAAAGAAAGGCCCTAACTCAACTTTTTCAAAATCGATTTTTTTTTTGAGATTTTTGCTAAAAAAATTGTTACAGAAAGAAAATTGCTACAAAAAAATTGCTACAGCAATAAATTGGCAAGAGTCTTAAATAAAAAACCCCACTTAAAAAAATTTGCAGCGGCAAAATTTTAATTTTTATCAAGTTTTTTCCTTCTCCTGTAAAGTAAAAAAAATGAGTTAGGGCCTTTCTTTATTAAGCTAGCGATATGTGTGTCCATAGTATTAGAGTCGATTGTTGTCATTGGCCCATTATCATAGTCAAAATAAAATTCGACTCTAAATGTAGTGCAAGCTTTAATACAAAATATGTATACTGTCAAAAATGTTTATACTAAATTTAGAGTTGACTTTTATTTTGACTATGATAATGGGCCATTGTTTTTACTTAATATAGTGCTACCTAATTACTACGCCAATATGAAAACATTAAAAAAAATGTTTCATAATTTTTTTAATATTTCTTCGTACAAATCGTACGTAACGCCAGTTTGGAAATGCCAATATATTTAATTTTTTTACCTCATTATATTTAAGTGTTTTAATTACAATCTTTTAGAATTTATCTCTTAATATATTATAATAAATGTTATCATTGCTTTAAAGCAGAAAGGAAAAATACGTTACTAAATAAGTGTAACTTAATAAGAAATACACTTTCTTCTTATTGCCTTATCTAATATTTTGACAAAAAAGTTCTAGAAAATATTAAGAATATTCCTCTTATAAGTAGACAAAATTAATATTAATTAACTACGTCGCTTTAATTTTACTTGTTTTGATCTGAACGGATAATTTTATAAAAACTTTTAAAGTCCAAGTAAAAAATGTTCAAACTTACTCAAATTAACCGTTGCTTAGCTGTGCAAAGTGGTTGGTTGAATCGACTGTATCAATAACAATATCGAAAATTTGTAGTTAACACATTTACAAATTAAATGCTGTATCTCCGTAGAAAAAATATCAGTGAATCATTCATTCTTCGGATTAGTTTTTAAAATAATTTTGGCCACTTTATTTAGTAATTTAACTCAGAAAAAAATATATGTCGTTGTTTGCAGAGATTTTTTAGAAATCCACACACCTTTTGATTTTATGTTTTCACGCGAACAGGTTTTTTCAGAATTGAGAACAGACTTATGTGTGTATAAAAATCAGTTCTAATACATTTTTTTTTTAATTTTTAAAGTCTTTATAATATAAAAACAAAAACTGAAGGTTTTCACAATCACTCATGCGAGTAAATGCTCATGCTTAGTGAGTACGTTTACATTAATGAGTTTTAATTTTTTTTAAGAAAACCAATCATACAAAGTTCATATAATACGCACGTCAACAAGTAAATTATTTGAGTTTTTATACTTCAGTACATAAACAAAAACAGCAACTATAGAAACTTAAATAGTGGTGGTTTTGTTTTTTTACAGTAACTTAAATAATGATCTACATTATGGCTATGAAAAAAAAAAACTGATGCCACCAAGTTCAAGTTTAAAGTTGTTGTTAGCCTTCGTTTTGTGTTTGCTTTAAAGTATAATATTCAGTTAAGATGTCAGCGATACACAAAATACTACCACAGAGAGAAAATGGTTTGTATTCTACTTTAAGACTGCTACTAATTGATCGAATACGAAGGTAAACATTGTTGAAAACAAGTTTTAAAAGAACGAACAAAGAAAAATATGACACCTTTTTAGCACCTTCTGTTAATCGAAAACCTGAATATTTTTTTGTTGGGACTATAAACTTTGCATTTACTCATCGATGTTGAGAGCAGAGTATAAAAAGATTGCACAAATGAAATAAAAATACATACGAAATTCAACAAAAGATCCAACAAATTTTAAAAAAATTTCATGTTTGCCACATAAACGGAACTATTTTAAAATATATTCGTTGATATGGTTTTTCAACCTTAATTCTTATATGATAATTGAATGTTTAGCTGGCAAATAGCTTTTTATATATAAAGATAATTAGACTTTGTTATAATATCAATAAAAAAAACATTTACAATTGATATAAAAACACATTTTCAGTTATTTCCCATAATAAAATTTATCTGAAATTACTTTTTCCAAGATAAAGCAGTAGAACTAAAATGATTAAATGCATGGGCGTCCGCGTAGGAATAATGGGCGTCCGCATGGGCGTGAAAATTTGTATATATCTTCATATTAAATCAAAAAAGCCGTAGTTTTAAATTTTAAAATTTTAAGAGAGAAAAAAAGCTTTCTAAATTGCAAGTTTCGCTTTGAGAACTTTGTGAATAAAAACGTCGTTTAAGTTGTAGAAGTGTAAAATTTTGCTAAACATGTATTTTGATAAGGTGTATCATAATTAGTCAAAAAGTCGAGTTTGATATTTTTGTAACCTACGGCTGGTTTTATTTCATATGAAGATATGTTTATTACGTATTAAATATATTTTGAAGAGAATACCAAAATACAATTTTTTAGGCTAATTTATAAATTAAGCTGAGCTAAACCATTGTTTGCGAAAAAAATTTGTAGCGGTGTCTCAATCGCGACAAAAAACACGTAATATAAACACGGCCTAATAAGTTACGATACCATTTCATTTACGCTTGTTTCACAAACACTTTTCAATACGAATTCTTAAATTATAAAATTTTTTCTACGAATTTATTCGTTCGTACCTTCTACGAATAATGAGTACGGTCAACCTACGAATGAATTTTTTAGTAAATACTACGAATGTAAGGAAAGAAATTACGAAGTTATTCCTACGAGAAATTAACGAATGTTAAGGAATGATATCCCTTATTAATCGAAGACCATTCTTCGTAGCAACAGATAGCAAGGGGCATTTAATTCAATAACGGATATAAACTTTGACGATATGCAAATTTATGTTTGAAAGTCATTGCAAACAAGTAGAAGACAAAGTAAAGACATTTCATTAAAAAAATGAATGTTTTCCCAAAAGTTTTTCTATCATAAATATGATTTAATTTGGATTTTTTTAAAATTTTTCCTTAACTAAATAAAATGACAAACAATTCTGCAGCATTTAAATTTAAAAAATTTGCAGCAATCTAGGCGAGAGCAAATCTTCTAATTCAAAAGCGAAAGAAAAAATTAGGAAATTTAATAAAGTAGGTCAATTTTGGATCAAGGACTAATTTTTGAAAAAATCTTATATCATCTTCAAGCAAAGGATTTTACATTAAAATTTATTATAGTAAAAAAATTTTTATGTAATAAACGTAAATAAGAAACTCGATTTGAAACAACCATTTTTTACTTCTTAAAATTCACGTTATTTAGCAGCGCCCACCCATTTTGAGAATTTTCTGCACTTCTTACGAGTAACGTGCTTATATTAAACCAGGATTCATAATCAAGCCTTGCAGAAAGGTTCTGGAATATGTTAAGAAAATGTATGAAACCCAAAACAAATCTAATGTAACTCTTTATTTATTTATTCATACGTTTAGAATTAAAAAAAAATGCATTTCTTAAATCATTCAGATAATGGGTATGTTCTTACTCGATTGTAGGAACTTGCAAGCTGCTGGAACTGATTCATGTTAGAAAAAGAAATAAGTAGATTGGTGTCAATGCAGTGTGAGATCCGGTGAAAAAGATCTCCCTTAGCATGCGGAGAACATTTCGAGAATAGCGACAACTCAATTTTTGAATTTTTCGAATGATATAGGTTTTGACTTTCTGGAAATTTCAGTTTGCTCGAAATTGGCTTAGGAGTTAAAGGCTTCCAAAGTTAAAAAATTACCTTAACCTTTAGTTTGTTTTTTTCAGTTTTCCAACAATAAAAATATTGTTTACTATTAGGAAATTGTTGTATTTTTATTTTAAATGTTGAAAACTTGGGGGCTCATTATTGTAATACTGAAATGTGTTACATGAAAAAAAAATTAAATAAAATTTTTAAATATTTCGGACATGATAAGAGAAAGATTTTTACACGATCTTTAAAATATATTAGATTTTCTTATGTATAAAAGCGTGTGTCAACTGGTGTAGTGTGCGTATAATGTTTACAAAGTTAGTACAAAAAATCCGAGTAAATAGCATTATATAGGTTCCATTCTAGATTATTTTATGCCTTCGCTCCCCCTTAGAATAAATCCTGCGGACGCCCATGATTAAATATATACGTACAGTGAACAAAAAAAAACAAGACTTGTACAGTATTATTACTTATGTTTAGTTTGCATTATCTTTGAAACTGTGTACACTAACCATATAAAAGAAATTGTTAAAATATTATTTATCTAATAATTTCAACAAAAGTTGTGAAAATATCATGTTCTTAAAACAAATACACAAAAAACAAAAAAGGTTAATTTCATGAAACCAAAAAAAAACTTGTACACTGTAGAAATTTAAAAGAAAACAAAGGTTTTACGTCATTATTTTTCAAAACTAGTATTTTGTGTGATGGTCCTTAGCAATTATAACGGCTAGCATCTTTTTTGACATCGATAGAGTCAAAGTTTTGACTTTGAGTGTGATGTTAAGCGTAATTGACGCCCATATTTTTTGTAATGCAACTTTAAGCTATTTTATGTTTTTAACGAGCTTACTCTTAGTTTTTTTTTCTATATGGGCCCACAAATGTTCGATTGGGCTTAAATTGGGACAAACCCGACAATTGGGATCATTGTCGTGTACGAAGCTTTAATTGTGGACGATTTCTAATTTTGTAGCTGTTTGTAGCAAATTGTTCTTTCAAATGTTAAAATAAACAAATTTCTTCATCGAGCCTTCAACAACTGAAATTTTCCAACCCCATTAGCTCCTATTGCACTCCAAAGCATAACACTGCCACCGCATACCGCTGCCGTGTTTGACCGTTTTATTAACATCTTTGGAGTTCAATGCTTAACCCTTCTTTCTCCACACAAAGCATGGTCCATTCGATGCAAATATGTTAAATTTTGACTAATCTATAAATTTCACAGAGCTTCCTGCCATACCCTTTTGTATATTTGAGCCGCTTCGTTATATTATTTGCTAAAAACTGTTGCTTGTTTTGGGGTGTATACCCTCTTAAGCCTTCCTAATGCAAAAAAATTCGTACTGATTTTAGGTGTACCCACAATTCCGTACAATTCCGTTTTTGCTCAAGTTTTGCCTTTCAAATATTTTGAGATTTTCGTTAATTATTCGACCCTTTGCGTTTTTAGATTTAACATTTTTTTGGCTTTGCACTTTTACTTTGTCTACTTAAATACCCACTTTTTCGGTACATATCAATCAGAGCTGTAAAAGAATGAATTCAATTTGATTTTATTCACAAAAAAGTGAATCAGTGAATAACGAAATAAGAATGCATTCAACGAAAGCAAAATTTATTTATAAATAAATTTTTAATACACATTCATTTTTAAAAACTGGTAATTTATTCATTTCAATTATTCGTTTTCGTTATTCAGAGTAATAAATAATTTTTTTATTCATTTTAATGCTATTCACAAAGAATGCAATTCACAGAGAATTTCAGAATTTTTATTATTCTTTTTTGTTCATTATTAATTTTTTATTCGTTATTAATTTTTTATTTATTATTCTTTTGTTGATCATTATTAATTTTTTTATTCTTTATTAATTTTTTATTCATTATGCATTTGCTATTCATTATTTTTTTTTATTCATTATTAATTTTTTAATCATTATTAATTTTTTATTCATTTTTTATTCTTTATTCAATTGTTATTATTTTTTTATTAATGGCTTGAGACTAAAATGAACAAAAAAAAAGAATAAAGAATAACAAATGAATAATGAATAAAAAATTAACAATGATTAAAAAATTATTAATGAATAAAAAATTAATAATAAATAAAAAATTAATAATGAATAAAAAATTAATAATGAATAAAAAATTAATAAAGAATTAAAAGCAAATAATGAATAGCAAATGAATAATGAATAAAAAATTAATTATGAATAAAAAATTAATAATGCATATCAAAAGAATAACGAATAAAAAATTAATAATGAACAAAAAAAAAATAACGAAAAATTCTGAAATTCTTTGAGAATAGCATTCTTTGTGATTAGCATTCAAATAAATAAAAACTGTTTATTATTTTGAATAACGAAAATGAATAATTCATCATTTTTTTTTAAAAAAAATGTGAGTTAAAAATTTTATTTATAAATCAATTTTGCATTCTTTGAATGCATTCTTATGTAGTTATTTCGTTGTACTTAAAATTCTAAATAAGAATGCCGATCTTACAGCTCTGATATCAATAATATATTTGACTGTAGAGTGCGGCTTTTTACCCTTTCAGCCAATTTCCTCAAACCTTTCTTCTCTTTCCAAAGTTTTATAATAAATTTCTTCATTTCTATTATAGATTGCTTTGAATCCATTTTTTCTTTTCCTTCGCTTAAATTGTCATTAAATTACATTACATTACATCACATTACATTACATTACGTTACATTACATTACATTACATTACATTACATTACATTACATTACATTACATTACATTACATTACATTACATTACATTACATTACATTACATTACATTACATTACATTACATTACATTACATTACATTACATTACATTACATTACATTACATTACATTACATTACATTACATTACATTACATTACATTACATTACATTACATTACATTACATTACATTACATTACATTACATTACATTACATTACATTACATTGCATTACATTACATTACATTACATTACATTATATTGCATTACATTGCATTGCATTACATTACATTACATTACATTAAATTACATTACATTACATTACATTACATTGCATTACATTAAATTGCATTACATTAAATTGCATTATATTACATTACATTGCATTGCATTGCATTACAATTCATTATATTACATTGCATTACATTGCATTGCATTGCATTACAATTCATTATATTACATTGCATTACATTATATTACATTACATTAAATTCCATTACATTACATTACATTTTATTAAATTACATTAAACTACATTACATTACATTACATTACTTTACATTACATTAAATTGCATTACATTAAATTGCATTACATTACATTACATTACATTGCATTACATTACATTACATTACATTACATTACATTACATTACATTACATTACATTACATTACATTGCATTACATTACATTACATTACATTATATTGCATTACATTACATTACATTACATTGCATTGCATTACATTGCATTACATTAAATTACATTACATTACATTACATTGCATTACATTAAATTGCATTACATTAAATTGCATTATATTACATTACATTGCATTGCATTGCATTACAATTCATTATATTACATTGCATTACATTGCATTGCATTGCATTACAATTCATTATATTACATTGCATTACATTATATTACATTACATTAAATTCCATTACATTACATTACATTTTATTAAATTACATTAAACTACATTACATTACATTACATTACATTACTTTACATTACATTAAATTGCATTACATTAAATTGCATTACATTACATTACATTACATTGCATTACATTACATTACATTACATTACATTACGTTACGTTACATTACGTTACATTACATTACATTAAATTACATTAAATTACATTAAATTACATTAAATTACATTACATTACATTACATTACGTTACATTACATTACATTACATTACATTACATTACATTACATAACATTAAATTACATTACATTACATTACATTACATTAAATTACATTACATTGCATTAAATTGCATTACATTACATTACATTACATGACATTGCATTAAATTACATTAAATTAAATTACATTACATTACATTACATTAAATTGCATTACATTGCATTACATAACATTAAATTACATTACATTCAATTACATTACATTGCATTAAATTGCATTACAATTACATTACATTACTTTACATTTCATTAAATTGCATTACATTACATTACATTACATTACATTACATTACATAACATAAAATTACATAACATTACATAACATTACATAACATTACATTACATTACATTACATTACATTACATTACATTACATTACATTACATTACATTACATTACATTACATTACATTACATTACATTACATTACATTACATTACATTACATTACATTACATTACATTATATTACATTACATTACATTACATTACATTACATTACATTACATTACATTACATAACATAACATTACATAACATTACATTACATTACATTACATTACATTACGTTACATTACATTACATTACATTAAAAATATGTAGAGAAAACTGCATGTGGCGTAGAAAAATAAAAAAATGGATTTGATAACGGTACCTTTCGATACTGTGAATATGATGAAGTGTGTACAAGTTTTTTTGACTTCATGAAATGTGTCTTTGTTGTTTTTTTTGTTAATTTTTTTTAAGAAAATTATATTTTTCACAATTTTTGGGAAAATTATTTTGAAAGAGAATAGAATAAAGAATATTTAAACATATTATTTATGGCTATGCCTGGTTTCACCAACATTTACTTAACAGTCTTTTAGCTAACACGCTTTTAAAATTAAATATGATGATAAATTCATTTCTGTTTCACCAAAATAAAATTCTGAGTTTTAACAAAAACTCTGTTAGGACTACAGTACTGTACGAATCAAAAGTGATTTTCACATATCTCGACGTTAACTGAAATAAATTTTTAAATTTAAATTACATTTAACATGGAAACTGCAAAACCAAAGAAAGTATGTGGCAAAAACTTCTTGGAGAAGGAAAACCACGATCTTGTGGATCTAGGTTAACCAATTCAAGGGAACGTTGTAATGGCATATAAATAAAGTGTGGACGTAATGTTGATATGTGATGCGTCACCCTTTGCATAATGCGGCAAATTGTTGGCTTGGAAACATTAAACATATCTGCCACACAATAGGGGTATTCACGATTTAGTGCACTTGCCTGTGCAGTTGAGGACTTGAGGACTTGTGCACTTTACAAAAACAAATTGTACGCACGTCAAAAATCTGCACAAGTGCTTTTCTTCTATTACCTTCAACTTGAGGACTTGAGGACTTGAGCAGTTGTGCACTTGTGTGCATTGAAAAATGTTGACAGCTTTGAAATGGTGATGGTGGTGTGTTCATAATAACCTAACTGCACAACTGCACAAGTCCTCAACTGCACAGGCAAGTGCACTGAATCGTGAATACCCCTATTGTGTGGCAGATATGTTCAATGTTTCTAATCGCTAAAAGAAATGAATCACTAAAAGGATTCTGTTAAAATCGATGTCGTCGTATGCCTCCATAGGGCATAAGAGCTGTCGAAAATTTCGAGGACACACAATTCGTGGTTAGCCTTCATCATCAGATGATGAGGAAGATGATGATGGAGATAAAAATTTAAAAAAAAATCTAAAAAGTTTTATTATTAAAAACCAAATGTAATATTGAAAAAGTATTGCCTCTTCATGTCGTTCCTATTTGTTTTGTTTACGAAATGTCAATTGTAAATATTTTTTTTTATTTTAAATATTTTTGAAACAAATTTTATGAATTTTATTTTGGAAATGAGATTTTTTGAAGTTTAAGTCGCTGTTAAAAATTATAAGTGAACAAAAACCAGCACCTAGTTTACTAGATAACTTATAAGGCTGTTAACGTTGAAAGTGTTTGGTGAAACGGAATTTTTGCTTTTAAACATTTAGCAGACTGTTAAATATTAAAAAGTGCTTGGTGAAACCAGGCATTAGTGTTTATAGTTTCAAACATAAAACAAAAAATATACAGTACAAGTTTTTTTGGTTCAAAATAGGTACACATTCTATAAGAAGTTACTTTTCTAAATTATGCGAATCGCCCTGAAAAAATAATATATCAATTTACGAAAGAATTTTGTGTAAAAAACAAGTTTTGCGAATAACAATAAAAACAAGCATAGTATTTTAGATATTTTATGAATTTGGTCATAAATCATCTAGATGTGTAATTAAATTTTGTTTTGTTATAGTAGTACTGCGGTAAGCAAAACAAATAACTAGCAAGCAACTCGACACTGCATGTATTTGTCAATTCATGAGATTTTGTAGGGAGTCTTATCGTACTAGTAGCACTTGAACTGTATTTTGCTTGTAAGTGTTTCAAATCACAGCAAAACAATTTTTCCCGAACAAAACAACTCTAAAAATTTGCGCTTTCTTCTGCAAAATTTGTTTATCAATTTTTGATACCAACAAATTTTAAGATACTGCGAACATAACTCATTATCGGCGATAAAATTAAAAAAAAAACTGCGTATAACATATTCATAATTTAATATTATAGCTCTATAGATGTTACATTTTGTGTGAGTTTACATATTGATTTAATTTTTTTTAAAACATCTGTTGACATGCTTTCAAAGTATGTACTTACTGTTAAAGTTTGCTTAATCTACAGTTGCACACATTCTTTGTGTATTTTGAGAAGCTTTGATTTTCTATTGGATGGTGATGTAAAAATCTGTTACAGCTGCTGTCAACATTTATTTATATCTTTATTTAATAATAAAAAATATAAATGCAAATTACAATGGAAAAGTTCTTACTTGGGTTTGTTTATATTTAAGGCCATACACACAGGTTTATTATTAGAAAAAAGTTTATTGTGCCAGTTGTGGGGTAAACACCTTTTTTCATAATCAAAAATACCGGCTACACTATTTTTTTTTATATCTCATTTATACTCAAAAAATAGGTTTAGTTAAAAAGCAATAACTACACAAAAGAAAACGCAAATGCTTACTAAAATCAATTGTTCATGCCTTTGTTGTTAACTACAAACCCAACTTCAGGGAAACCTTCAATAGAGATCAAATAAATCATAAATACATAAATAGATCAAAGAGAAGGAGAGGTTCAATAAAAATTTAGACATTTTACCTATTATTTAATTCTTTTTATCTTTTCTTTTTAAATAATATCTTTATGTCTGCACTTAATTGCCAGTTTCGCTTATGGTTACATTAAAATTAAATTTTTATTTATAGAATGCATTTCCTCTTGACTCTTAAAATAAATCATTAAAAACCATTCATAAACAGTGGCCAACAAAAGTCTACTAGAGCATCGAATTTTTGTTTTCTTCAAAAAGTGTGCAGCATCTAAATCAAAAACAAAGAAGGTTAGGTTAAGGTGGTGGCAGGTCCTTGACCTGCTCACTTAGATCAAATTATTGGTCCTTTGTGATACCACATAATGAAAGAAGGGAGTAAATCATGTGACAGTTTTGTGTAGGCTGTTCTTAGTGTGGCAGAAAGCAGTAGAAACACGTGATATTGAATCTGAAGTGAGTGTTATGCCTTGACCTCCTCTGCACAAACATTCATATTTGTAATGAAGTTTGTAGTAACACTACAGTGAAGTGCATGTAGTGTTGCATATTTGCAACAGCGTAGTAAATGCATCCCTGTAAATTTTGTTAGTGTAGAGTAAAAATATACTCTACTATCTTGCAAATGCAAGACAATTTTCACCGGAATGTGAATAGCCTTTATGCGTTTTATTTTTGTAAAAGCAGCTAATTTTGCACTTGCAACGATGCAACAAGATCGTGAATTACCCTAAAGTTCATACATACTAAACATATTCAATACTGAAATGCAAGCTTATAATGAAAAAAAGTAAAGGCGACAAAAAACTGATATGAAAGATAAGCAAATATAAACGAATTAAATGTGCCTTTTAGCTTTTTTCGACAAAAATTTTATTAAATAAAAGTTCCGGTAGAAAATAATTTTGCTTTTCGTCAATCAGTTGAGAAGTTCATTTTTTGCAACAAGTGCTGCAAAGTTAGCCGATAAAATCCGTTCACAATTGGTAGGAAATTTTTACAATTGCCTTAATTTACAATCTCAAATACATACGATTGTAAATTGCCCTATTGTTTTCCATTTAGGATCTTTTTTTTTAAATAAAAAATTCGATGCTATATGTAGACTTTTTTCTGGCACTGTATCTCATTTTATTACATATTTTGAATTTTTTTTAAATGCATACATGTTCATGTGAACGTCAATATGTTAAATTGCACCTTTTTGCGGTCGTTAAAATAAGTAATTCTAATGCATTAAGAAATTTCATGTCGTTGCATAGAAATATTAAGCAACGCACGAAAGCACAAAAAATTACATCATTCTTTAGATTCTTATTGCATTCAACTCATGACATTTGATAATAACACTGTCAAATGATCTTGTCAACAGTTTTGCCGTTTGGATAAAATTAACTCCATTTAGATATTTCTTTCCTTCAAAAATTTATGGATACTTCTTTTAAGCCTCAGTGTAAGCTTGAATATTTTTTTAATATGAATATATGTTTTTGTTTTCAAAATATAAAAAGTAAGCAGTTCCTTCAATTCGACAAAAACTTTAAGATAAATGATTTCATTAAGACATTTTTAAGCAATATTTTCTTATCAAAAAATGCACTAAAGCAACCTCCTTAAAGAACTTTTAAATTTTGTGAAAAATATTTTAAATATGCCATAGCTGCGCTGAACGTATTTTTTCTGATTTAAAACTAACTAAAAACGATAATACCAATAGATTTGCTTTTGAAATGGTAGAAAATATTTTGTTTTCTAAAATTCTTAAAAATTAATATATTTGAACTTCTAAATTTAAGATGACCATTGCACTTTGAAAAAAAATTTTAAATTTAAGACATTTATGGTAAGTTTGGTACAATATTGTGACATTTTAGTAAAAAATTTGGGCGAATTTTTAAAAAATCTGTAATTTTTAACCTTTTAGATTCTCGTAGCGATTGCTTATAACAAAACTTAATAATTCTAGAATAGGTTGTAGCGACAAGTACCCTTATTAATATGCACTTTGATTTTTTGTATCCGATAAATTGTGACCAAAATAATTTTACCTCTCTGAAAACGAATATTTTCTTACGCCACCTAGCGAGAAGAAGATGCATTAAAAAAATGTACTTTTTCGTGCAATCACATTTTGTTTTGTGTATTGCTCTTGTATAAATATTATACTTAAATATTAATGTAATTAAAGAGCAATAGTGGCAGCCGTAGCCTAGTGGGTAGAGTGTGTGGCCCCTAAGCTAAAGAACCGCGGTAGCCCGGGTTCAATTCCAGTTCAGACAGAAAGTTTTTTCAATTGAATTAATTTTTCTCTCTGCAGACAATGGCAATGGAGTCGGCATTGGACACGTAGGTCCAGTTCTCGGTCATTTGTGATCAAACATTTAATAACACGCACAAACACAATTGATCAATAGAAGCTAGGTCAAAGTCCTTCCAAGGGCTGAAATGGCCAGTTTATTTTTTATTAAGAGCAATAGTATCGCAAACAAAAGACAGAAGTACTGAAATTTATGTTTATTTTTATCTACATGTTTTGTTTGTTATTACTACTGTCTGAATATTCGGTTTCGGTTTCGGTTACGGGCAGTTTTGGCCCTTTTCATAAGTTTCGGCTAGTTTCGGCCTCAATATGGCCGTATAGGCGAAACTAGCCGAAACTTTTGGTAAAAATTTTTTGCATCAGTCATTTAATTCAAATGTACTAGTTTGGTTTAATAAAAATATTTACAACGCATTGTACAAAACAAAAATTATGAAATCGTCTATAATTTGATTTATCGTGTTAACGCAAAACATTTTGGTTAATTTAATGGGTTCGATACTATCATTTTCGATTTTATCATCTCTATTGAAATTAGCGTTAAAGTTTTATAGGTACTGAAGCCAAAAATTGATAATGAAACTTCAAGGAATAAAAGAATATAGGAAAAGATAGCGAAATATTTATTTTTTTATAATACGAAACTTTAAAAAAAAACGAAAATACTTTGTTATGTAGTTCTAAATGTGCATTGTAGGTGCATACTATTTTGAGTGTGTACGGAAGTGTGTAATAAAAAAATTATCTCTTTTATTATTATAGTAAGCTTCAATTAATTATTATAAACTTCAATATTCAAATAATACTTTTTTATATTAAATGTATTTCTTATGTGTATGAAAGTTCTTTTGTTTTATTTTAATAAAAAAAAATTATTTGTAAAAACTTAAATTTTCATATTAATAACCAGTTTAGGTTTTTTATTTTTTATTGTTTATTTCAACAGTAGTATATGTAAATACAATAAGGGGATATACACAAGGTGTGCTATCATGTCATAATGCCATATTGTCCTAAGATTTTACACTAGTTTAAACATTTTATTGTTGCCTTCTATATAAAAAAGTACTACTATATTACAACTCTGAAAGCTATGTTTATAAAAGTGTCGTGATCAAACAGCTGTTTTTATTTGCATTTATATATCCTGTAAATTTTAGTTGTAAAATTTTAGGATAATATGACAATATGACATGATAGCACACCTTGTGAATACCCTAAATATGTATGTTAATGCTTCATTGCCCCTTAAGGCCCTAGAGGAGCTTGCCTCGTTGGTAATTCTAAGATTACTCTAAATAATCAGCAAGCTTTTCTTAATTCGGTTTCGGCCAAAATTCTACTTATTACTATACTTTAATAAAAATATTTGTTAGTCTTAAAATTAAATAAATAAAATTGTTATGTAAGCTGAAAAAGTTGGATTTCTTTATTAAAAAATACTAAAGTTGTATTTTTGTATTTAAAAAATTAATACATTACTGCTTTTTGAATTTTGATACGTGGATACTTTTTCAAAAGTGGATACTATTAGATAATTTTTGACCTTGTATACTTTTATCAGAATCGTGTCGGCAGCACTGCTTGTCAATCGTAAATTTACAAAACAAGGTAACCTTAAGGATTTTTTTTCAAACTTCCCTGAATGGGTTCATTCACACCGAAATGTGCATATTTTTAAATAACAATTGAAGTCACAAGTTTATTACATATCCACAATTGCAAGACAAACCTGTTTTCTTTTTACATTACAGCTTCTAAAATGGCATTTTGAGACTTGCCAAAAAACAAGTCCAACAGCTGCACCATGATTGAAAACAACACACATCAACATGGCAAAACAAAACAAGTAGAACAAGATAGCAAGAACGCCGCGAATCCAATAACTAAACAAAATTGTGATATACTCCTGAGCAATTTCCTCGTTGGCAAACACAGATTTCGTGTGCTTTTGCATTATGACCACATCGTATGGGAACGTCTAGACGTAAAACGTAGCCACCCAGAGACACAGCCAAGAAACAAGAAAGGTATTTTCTATTTATCACCATAACACATAGTGTACGATAATATTCCATATCACAGAATGTGCTGTCGAAGCAGAGCAACTGTCGCACAAAGCTGCCAACGACAAGGCGAGCAAAGTGGTCCATATCGATAATATTATAACAGTTAAAACAAGTAATGCTAGACAAGAAACTACTGCACAATATTTAAACATTCACTATGCGGTGCGTGTCGTAAAAGCCGCTACCGACTGTAATCGTTGGCGCGTGCGTAGCATAAGTTTCTACAACGCAGATGCCAACATCGTGAAAACATGGTACTCGGCACTGCTTCAAATGCTCGTATGTCAGCGGCGTGTGGAGCGTCTGTTGGTTTTCATCAATCCCTATGGAGGGCGCCAGCAGGGTCTGCAGATCTACGAACGCTATTGCAAGCCACTCTTCCAATTGGCTGGCATCGATGCCTCGTGCATAATATCGCAGCGTGCCAATCAAATACGTGACATTATAATGAGTCACGATCTAACAGCTTACGATGCAGTGTGCTGTGTTGGGGGTGATGGAACCGTAGCTGAAGTCATAAATGGTCTGCTCTTTCGGAGTTTACGTGATCACGGTATGGATGCCAATAAGCCAGAGTACATTCCAAAGCCAAATCTGCCGTTTGGCATTATACCGGCGGGCAGCACAGATACCGTAGCCTACAGTCTCCATGGTACTGCCGATGTGCGTACAGCGGCCATACATTTGGTACTCGGACAACGTCGTGGTTTGGACATTTGCAGCGTGCACAATAGCTTAGGCATTTTGCGCTTCTGTGCCAGTGTTTTCTCTTATGGTTACCTAGGCGATGTGGCGGCCAAGAGTGAAAAGTATCGTTGGATGGGCACTAAACGCTATGAATATACGGGTGAGTACAACAATGAGGAACAAATCAGGATTGTTTAGTTTTAAATTAAAACATCAATACACGTTGATTTTTACAGCATTGTTGTTAACATGCTAATATTTTCTAAACTTGTTTTTAATATTTTCAGGAGTCAAAGCATTCCTTATGAATCGTGGTTATGAAGCTGAGATACATATACTATTGCCAAGTGCGGAGGAACTATCTTGTCAACATCAAAATGCCAATAGTAATACTACCAATGAATCAGAGCCGCCAGCAGAACTATCAGAAACACTGTGCTATGCAAATTGTCAACGTTGCAGTTCTGCAGAAACCCAAAACAATAGACTTGAAGAAGATCCCCAAGCAGTGGTTAATAGAAGTGATAGAATGGAAAATCAAACAGAGGCAATTCCAAACATGCAGTCACAAAACTCAACAAATAAAAATAATGTAGCACATACCAATAATGTAGAAACTAATTTAAGCTCGATTTACAACGAACGATGTGCCGATAATGCTAATGAGATGGATAATTTTAAGTATAGTAATAATGAAAGCTGTGATAAAACATGTGTGATAGACGAACAATTTAAACAAAAGTATTGTAAAACAATGCAAACACTAAGTGATGAACAACAAAACCAACAACAACTAACACAGGAAAGCAACAGAGCACAACCTTGTGCCACTGTTAGTAGAAACAATGAACTAAACGAAGCACCAAACAATGATTCGCAAATTGATATTTCATACATTACAATGACTAAAGAAACAATTGCAACAAATGGTACACAAAATAACGCTTCTTGCTGTTCCAGCGTTATTAATAATAATGACAACCATAACTTGTTAGAGGAATCTAATATGCAGTGGAAGGTGATAAAAGGATCATTCTTTATGATAAGCGGTGCCAATATAACCTGCGCCTGTTCGCGTAGTCCGAATGGCATTTCGCGGTATTCTCATCTGGGCGATGGCCATTTGGATCTGATTTTGGTGCGAAAAACATCACTAATGAATAATGTGCGCTTTGTTATCAATACCATGGGAAGAAATGGTGATATTGTAAGTCAGATAAGTTTGTGAGTTGTGCACCTCAATCACAGTACAAGTTCCTTCCTTATTCTAATATTTACGTATTTAAAGATCCACGCTGCCTAGAAAAACTAAAGAAGCCTGCAGTATTTCATTTCCTAAAAATTATTTGATTTTAATGTATTTTTGTAAGTCTGCTGGAAGTAGTTATGTAACTAACTTTGTTGTTGTGGCAATCAGCTGCATGAATTTAATTGGCGTTAAGCTCAAGATATAATTCTTACTAGAAAACCCGTGTGGCGTTAAAACGCCAAAATCAAACATACCTAGATTTGATTTTAAGCTATTGCATAGAATTTGAACTGATAAAAATTTTGCCTTTTTGCAATATACGCGGTATTTCTTATTAAATTTTTGTGTAAATTTTTAAAAATTAAAAAAATTTTCCGACCAACAGTCTTTTTTCAACTGTAAGAAATCATTCCAGTATCACTTTTAAATTTATATTTAATTTATAAATAATTTATATTTGTAAGTTGTTTTTTGTTATTCGACCTTAATATTTAAAAAAATTTTTGTTTGTTGTTTTTCAGGCTCTAGGTCTAGAGACCTAATATATATAAGATGAAATATCTTTTTGAAGAATTATAAAATATTTTATTTCTATTAAGATGTTCGTCTTTTTTGTTATTCAACAGCGTAATTTACCGTTTGTAGAGGTATACCACACACGTAAATTTTTCTTTCGTTCACTGGTTCCCAGTTCCATAGAAGAAGGGTACAGCATTAAAGGATCCTGCCAACCTATAACTACGACACAAGGCGAAAGCGAGGATGAAGAACGGTTATCAAGCTGGAATTGTGATGGAGAAGTTGTCAAAGACTTAGATGTAATGATGAGGTAATGTTTTTTATGTAGAGTGTATTTTTTCTACAAAGAATTGAGCATAACATTTTATAATTTTATGTTTTAAATATTTCCCATTTAATTCACTTCAATTCTCTAGCTCTCATTGTCAACTTATTGATGTTTTTATGCGTGGTCCACATCCTTATATTAAAAGTTCCAGAAGTGATAAGAAAACAAGTCTGTGTTGCTGTTCAAAATAGTAAAATTGGTATCTTGCCTTATTCTATAATTAATCGTATAACGATGCAAAAAATTTACTTATAAAAAACTAAAAATAAATATAAATCAATAAGATATAATAGGATATCAGTCAAAACGTAAAGCAAAATATTATTCCAAATTATAAAAGAAAAGGAAAATTTTTTATAAGCATACTGATATGTAATGTGCTTTCCGAAACACGTAAAATTGTTGTTTTAGAAGTTCAATTAAGCATTCCTTTCAAAAGTATTATCACAAAATTCCAATTCTTTACTTTATTTAAACACAAAAAACATAAAAATAATTATATTCAGCACGATTCTGAATAATTTTTCCCGGGGAATCGGAAAAGTGATTTTTAATTTTTAAGATAAAGTTAAAGAACATTTTGGACATTTTTAATGCAAATTTGTTCATCAACCGTCAATATTTACTAGTGTAAAAAAATGTAATGTCCTTTCTGCTATCTTAAAAATGAAAATTCCATTTTGCGATTCCCTGGAAAAATTTATTTATATCGGGCTGATTAAAAGTTAAAATTTTGTATTTATATTTAATTTTAAGTGTCTTATAATACAAGAATCTTGGAAATGGTTTTTAAATTAAGTATTTTAATTTTAAATAAGTAACTGTTGTTTTATTTTATGTCTTTTATTTATTAGAAGTTGTGTTATTTTTATTATTAATAAAATAAAATTCGTGTATATGTTTTAATTGTTTTTGAACCAAAGTTATCGAGAAGAATGTTAAAATATTGCTTGCGAATCGCTGTGAAAAATATTCTTCAATATATATTTTATCACCTTCACAATAATCACCATCACATATGGAGGTGATTAAACATATGCCAACGTTATTTCCATTGAAACCATTTTTGGTAGGCCGATTTCAAAATGGCCCTTAGCTCCCTCTGCAAATTCTCATTGCTGACTTCAATTGTCGCAAAATATTTTCCACGAAGCGAAAATTTGAATTTTGGGGAATAGGAGAAAGTCACAAGAGGCCATATCTGGCGAATATGGTGCTAGTTAAACGATTTTCAGACATTCACAGTTCATAACTGACAAGTTTAACTGCGAGGTCTTGACACTGGGAATTTTCCAATGGAAACTAGTTTGTTATATATTTTTGTACAAGAAACACACTAAACAACTAAATCAAAACACCTCCTAAGAGAAAAAAACAGTTTTTTCCATATTATTACAAAAACCACAAATTGCAGGTCGGGGGTTTCCCGCGATAGAGTGCAACTATTTACGGGAATGAAAGATGATGTCGAGTTGAGCAAAAAAAATCGTATAGGAGGGGGAGTCTATTTTCACACCCTTATTACTAGCTAGTGGTTAAATTTTTTTAGTTCGAACAGCTTTTTTTAATAAAAACATATGCTTATGTATATTACTTAGTATACTATGGTAATATACTTATGAGTTCTGAGAGTTTTTTATTTATTAGAATTTTATGTAATGAAAAATCTTGAACGAATTTTTAAAAAACAAAATCTTTTAGCCCAGAATATTGAAAAACATACCTAATTCTCACGCGCGGATTAAATAATATATTCTATGTGTTGATTTTTCAAGAATTCTATATTGAAAACTGCACACTGTCGAAAGTAGTGTAAAAATTTTCGAAAAATGTCAAATGTTGAAAAATTATTCAAAATTTCTAAAAAAGTAAAATTTTAAACTTTTCGAAAAAAGTGCAAAAAGTGTTAAATTTTTGATAAGTGTCAAGTTTCAAAAAAGAGTCAAATTTCGAAAAAGTGTAAAATTTAAAAAAGGGATACTTCTACTTTAGGGCCCAAGCGCCATTTGTTTCATATTTCAATCATATGAATTTATACCTATCCTAAGCCCAAATGTGAAAAAACGGCCGTTCGCAAGTAGTTTAGGAGGTAAAATTCGAGAAAATTTTAAAAATTACTATATCGAGCCTGTTTTTAACACTCCGTACAAGGACAAATAATTTTATCTGTAAATAATTCTCCTTCAAGTCCAATTTTATTTTTATTTTGGGCTATATTTCATTCTTTATGTTGGGTTTTATTCCACACACTTCAAATTTTGCACTGAATTTTTAAACTTCCTCTAATTTTATCTCCTAAGCCACTCGCAAGCGTGCTTTTTTGCTTATTTGAGCTTAGGAGGTCCAAATGCATGTGATAAAAATATGAAAAAAATTGATGCTTGGGTCGTAAAGTTTTTTTTAAAATTATTCTTTTATTTTTAAAAATTTGACACATTTTCGATATTTTACACTTTTTCAAAATAAGACCATTCTTAAATTTCAATGATTTTTACATATGTTTTGTTTTCAAGATTTTTTTTTAGATTTTTTCAAGATTTCCAGGAGAATTATTCACAAGCAAGCTTGAAATGGTCAAGATTTTTTTCAAAAATTTTAAATTCTGTGAAACGACCCCAACTAATATGCAAAGTATAAATTGTTTGGACTAAGGGAAAAAAATCTTCTTCACGCTTGACTTTCACAAGAAATGCTTCAAGTTGTTTCAAAAATTCATATAACTTATATAAAAAATTCGGTGATTTCTTAACTTTTTGTTTTAAAGATTTTAATGTTTTACTTTCACATACATATATATATGTACAGTGATGTCCATATTCGAAGCGCCCATCTGGCAACACTGTAACTTTCCGCAGTGATGCCAAATCGACTAATGACATACCGCGTTTGAAGCGTCATTCCAAGCAAATGTTTACAATGGAACAGTACACGCCACGCGAACGCTCTAAAATTGTTGAAATTTACATTCAACAAAACAAGTCAATAGTGAAAACTCAACGTGCTGAAAACTCATGAGCGATGAAGCTCATTTTCAGTTGAACGGAACGGTAAACAAACAAAATTGCCGTATTTATGCCACTGAAAATCCAAAAAAGATTCAAGAGGTACCTCTTCACGATGCAAAAGTCACTTTTTGGTGCAGCGTTTGTGCTAAAATGCTCATTGGGCCGTTCTTTTTCGAAGATGATAATGGCCACAGAGTTACTGTCAACCAGGAGCGTTATCGCAATATGATAAACAATTTTTTCATGCCAATCGTTCGTCGAAAGCGTATCAGGCACTACTGGTTTCAACAAGACGGCGCGCCACCACACACAAGCCGCACTGCAATCGATTTTTTGAAGCAATTGTTCCCTGGCTGTTTGATGTTAAAAAATGGTGATTTCGATTGGCCGCCAAGATCACCAGATTTAACGCCTCCAGACTTCTTTTTGTGGGGTTATTTGAAATCAAAGGTTTACGTCAACAAGCCAAAGACCCTAGAAGAGCTGAAAACCAACATCCGTCAAGAAATAACCGCCATTCCCATCGAAATGTTGAAGAAAACCATGGAAAATGCTGCAAAACGGGCACAATATGTCGTAGAGGCCAATGGCGACCATTTACGAGATATCATATTCAAGAAATAATGTAAGTAAATCTACTTGAACCCAATTAAATGATATTCATGACGAACAGACAAAAAATTGTGGTTTCTTTGATTTATTTTAAAATAATATGGGCGCTTCGAATATGGACAACCCTGTAGTTCTTACATAATGCTGAACATGAGTTGAACAAGTAAGATTTTTTTTACAAAAATTTAGAATGCATTACATTTGCAAATAGGCGACTAAGAAAAGTAGCGAAAAGAAATCTTTTTCCAAATGACAGATAAAAGTCTTAGCAAAGTTCAGACTTATGTCATGATAATCGTCATGATAAAGAAGTCAGCTTTGCGATCTGTCAGCGATGCGTTCCATTTAAACGGGGACGCTTTTCGGATTGTTTGCTTGTTTTCTGAAATTTTTAGAATTAAATCTTTATTAGTTTTGCTCAAATTATAACTTTTCCTTCAAAAAAGAAAACAGCTGATTGATCATATAAGTTTGCCACCTCGTTTGCTCACCTAAATCGAAGAGCAAATTTATCTGGTTTGTGCAAAAGCTTTTTCATACGAATTTTGACAGTTCATTTATAAGGCTGATAAACTTATAAGGTTTATACCATTTATAAGGGTATTGCCCATTTGCATGAAAACCCTTACCATGTAATAAACCAACAAATTCTCTCAAATGCATACGAATATGACACCAAACCAAAGTCGTGTGGAATGTTTACACTTGTTTACAGTTCAACGCACAGTGATGAAATCAAGCTCATCTACAGTTCTTGTTATAAAAAATATGAACTCATAAATCGAACAGAGCTTTCTAGTCAAGTGTCAAATTTTTGTGTCTGTCATCATTCACAACTTGCAATTTAATTTTGCCTGCTTACAATAATTTTGTGAATCAACAGTAAAAATAGTTTAAAACAATAACTGAATATGTATTCGGGTCAACAAATATTCCGTCAAGAACTGTGGGGCAACGGACCAGCGCCAGGACAGTTTTACAATTTTCCCGGAGCCAATGGCAATGGTGCCAATGCAACAACCGCATGCCCGGAATACACAACGGCTGGAGTATATGGAACCCAACGAACATCGTAAGTGCAGAAACATATACAAAATATTAAATTAGATATTTAAAAGAACTAATTTAACGCAACTAGCACGCCCATTACCACCGGCACATCCGTTGTGGGCATTAAATTCGATGGCGGCGTCATGATTGCTGCCGATAACCTTGTCTCATATGGCTCTTTGGCACGCTATCAGAATGTAACGCGCGTCTTTAAAATAAACGATAAAACGATGATTGGAGCTGGCGGTGATTTCGCCGATTTTCAAAGCCTTAAACGTAGTATTGATCAAAAAATTGTGGAAGATATGTACTATCAGGATGCGAATGAAATGAAACCAAAATCTCTATACATTTGGCTTACGCGCGTACTGTACAATCGTCGTAACCGTTTCAATCCATTATGGTTGGATCTGGTTGTGGGTGGCATGGAAAATGGTGAACCATTCTTGGGTCATGTTGATTTACGTGGACGTTCCTATGAAGATGATGTTGTCTGCACAGGCTTTGGCAAACATTTAGCTCTACCTTTGGTGCGTGAGAAGCTGGTCGAAGGCGAGAAGCTGACACAGAATCAGGCCTCTGAAGTGGTAAGTTTGTTAAAAACAAAACAAAACAAAACAATGTGATTTTGTATTGTATTTTTTTCTAATATATAAATATTTTCTTATAACAGCTGCGTAAATGTATGGAAGTGATGTATTATCGTGATTGCCGTTCGATTTCTAAATACACGGTAGCTGTGTGCACAAAAGAGGGCACTATTGTACAGGGACCTTTTAACGTCAATCAAAACTGGCAATTGGCTACGATGGTCAAAGGATATTAGTGCAGTCTCTGGGTTATACTCTAGTTTTATATATTGATTCGTAACTTGGCTCTGAGTAAATAAAATCCTGGTTTTTTAACTTTACGAAACCATTGAAGTGTTTTTTTTTTACAATTTTAATGCAGGTCCTGTGTTCAAAAGTAGTTTAGCAAATAGATTTTTGTTGCTGAAGTGGGAAAATTTTATTTCAAAATAAGATTTTTGCTCTGCACAATTTATTTGTTACTATAAGCTATCAGCAATATCACGAATAATTGTTAATGCAAATTTGTTGAACAAATTTGCAATAAAAATTTCCAAAAAATTAAAGAAATTCCAAAATGTTCTTAAAAATAAAAACCTCTTCCGATTTCGCTGTATTATTTTAATTCGATAAATGAACATCCATTAACTCTTTGAGGTAAAAGAAAAAATATGATACGGATGATTTACAAGTTCGGGTGAGGACTAATTTAAACCGATGTGTACTTTAGAGCTACATCAAATCTGAGTGGGTTGAATTTTGTCCCAACATACCACAAAGGTTTATTTTTCAGTGGTTACCATTTTGTCCCATGGTACTTCGAAGAGTTAAATACTGTTGGCACAGCAATTTGTTCTTCTGCCAAAATATTTAATTTATAAGAAAACACTTCTCATAATTTAATCATTTATTTTTTACGAAAGTTGATAAAAGAAAACTCAGTGGTTAATAAACAAAGAAATTTAGAAAGAGATCGAAAAAACCTATAAACAAATAATTTTATATAGAGCTTGCAAGAGAATTAATTTAAAAACTATGTGTATAATTTCAAAATTGATACAAATTACATTTAAAAAGTATTCTCTAACAAAAAAAGTTTCGTTAAGTAATATCTAATAAACTATTCAAATGTTTATGCCTTTCAATTTCACCAGTAGCAATACAGACTTCAGTTACCAAAATGAAGATGTTAAAAACAAATGGAAATAATTATTGTAACGATAGAAATAATTATATGTGAAATTATGACGACGCTACGTCTCAGATTTGCATAAGGAAATATATATCATATTTTGAATAAATATTGTGTTCTGCTAATCATCATGCGTATTTTGCTCAATTCAACATGGTGCGTCTATCGTAGATGTGCCGCCGTTGTTCACGCACTTGACGCTTCCATTTATCTTGCTGATGTCCAACACGATTCAAAACATTGGCGCGTGAGTTCAATTCTTGATTGTTTGTTGTGGGTAATGGCGGAGAGACAGATGTAGCATCATCCTACAAAAGCAAACAAGTGTAAGATAAGAATTAAAATTAACTCAATTTTGAAAACAAATAGAAAAAATGTTAGAATAAACAGTTAAAGTTTGAACACATAGAAAAAAGTAAAGATTTAGAATAACTAAAACGCACATAGAAAAGAATTGGTATACGAATTATTTACAAACATGCGATGCTATATGAAAGGAAGTTAAAAGTACAAACTTAAGCATATTATAATAACCCAAATTAATGTTGAACCAACACAAAAAAAAAATAATTAACAAAACGAAAATAGGAAACACAAATGAACGAACGAAAGAGGGGAAAAAACTTCAATCAGAATCTTTATTGCAATCTGATAAAAGACTGTATTGAACGGTAGGATATTTTATAGCTACATCTTCGTTTGTATGCTCCTGATAATTGGCTTTGACTCGTTTATTCAGCAGCGGATCCAAGCACATAAGGAATAGCATATAAATCACCAGAATCGAAATGATCCATATCACAATTATAACAACGACCTGTGGAGAAGAGGAAAAGAAAATATGATTACATATTTTTTTTTATTAACAATGTTTCTTGCAGTGAAATTTACTTTTTATTATATCAACTAAATCAAAGTTTTTTTTCAAGCTGAATGTTTTCTCATCTTAAGGTTCGATAATACTTTCTAGGAACATATGAAAATTGTACATTAATCCAATTTGTTTATCTTTAAGGATTGTTCATGTCCTAAGGACTGCAAATAAAATGTCTTTTTAGTAGACATCTATCGTTCGGTCTTAATTCTCTACAAATAGAATTTCTATTTTTTTTTGTTTTATAATTATTGAAAAAAAAATTTTACAATTCTTAAGGAATATAATTTTATAATTCTAAAAGAATATAATTTCAGAATTCTAAAATTTATATATATTTCTAAAAATATAGAACTAAATAATTGTGAATAAAATTATTTTTTTAGAATTGGGCTTAAGCTATATGCCAAATAAGTTCATGAAGCAACAAGTTTTTTCTACAGAACAAACCATGGTAAAATTATTTATCAGGTAGCATTCACGACTATCTTTTTTCTCACGAGCTTCGGTCAACGAACGTCAAACATAAAACGAGCGTTCAATAACAGTTTTTTTAAAAAAAAAACTTACATGAAATTTATTATATTTGCATGACAAAATAGTTTTGATATCTCCATTTTGCATCAGCTGCCATAGCAACCGTAGCACGCTCTCGTTTTGATTTTCTTTTGTTTGACATACGTTGATCGCAGCAAAAATTATCACTTCTAATTTGTAATTATACTATGGAACAAACCAACAAGCAGACTAGACAGCTTTTTCTTTGATCGCTATATGAATTCTTCAGTAGTTTTCTGTGGCTTCTGTAGCATCCACTTTGTCAATCAGCCCAATCATGAAACATTTTCTCCCGGGAGTTGTAAAAGGGAATTTCCGGCTTTGAGATAGCAGATAAAGACATCTCATTTTTTTATTTTACACTAATATTGGCTGCTGATAAACAAAATTGCATTAAAAATTTCCAAAAAGTTTTTAAACTTTATCTTAAAAACGGAAACTCCCTTTTACAACTCCCTAGAGAAAATGTTTCATGATTGGGCTGAATATGTGCTTTTTGCCTTTCAAGGCAATGTTTTTTTACTATTATGCAAAAGCTAAAGTTCGAAATAGTGACAATTCTGCAAGGATTTGTTGGTTTGCTCTTTGTTTAATTTTTTATCACGACTCAATCTAGGCTCGAATAATTTGTTGGTGTTTTTAATTTTATTCCAGACGTTACCAGCAAAATGTTATCCGACCGTCAACACTGAATCCATACTAAATATTTTTATATAAGAATTTCTTTTCAATATTGTAATTCATAGGATATACCAATTATGGATTGAGTATGTTGAAATTGAGATATTATAAATTTTGACGTTGTTTTCCGCAATACATGCCTTATATCTTGGTCACAAGGAATAACGACTAAACTCAAAGTATCGTAAAAAAACGATATTTTAATTGCACGAAATACGATCCATTTTTGTGAAATATATGAACCGTTACAAACAAAATAGGTGCAGAAATAAGTGATGATCAATTCTGGGCAAAAATGGATATCTTCATACTTCCAAAATTTGGCAATAAAGTAAATTCTATATCGCTTTTTTACGATATTTTGAGTTGTCATTTTTCATTGTGACCACAGATATATCGATACATATATATGTTAGCAGTTAGCATTATTTACCTTAATTAATGTCGTATTTCGCGCCTCGTGCTGACACTTGCATTCTGGGCAGATTTCTACTTCTTTACCATTCTCTCCCAGACGTGGCAATAAAGCTCCATCGCAAACACTTTAAAGAAGGCAACATAATTTTTACATACTTTTTACAAACAAGCAACAGTATTACCACTTGGGCGTTGTTTTGTTTGAAGCTACTGTTACTACTGCGGCAGGAGCTGCATTAGGAAGCGCTACTTTGGTTGCTGCCGTACTGCTAATTGAAACATTGCCAATATTGAGGGAGTTACTACTGTTAATACTGCTTAGCGCAGCGTTGTTGTTGCCATTATTTGATTGCGCTGCTGTCTCAGCCTAATTTTTGTATGAAAAAAAAAATATTTTTCTCTTGATCGCTAGAATAGGTTTTTCCCAACTCACCCATGTCACGCCAACTAAATAACATGTCGCCAATAATATTGTTAATAAGAGTACACGTTTGTACGCCATTAATTTGTGATAAAATGCAATTTTAATAGGAATTACAGCGTAAATTCTTTGTATAGAAGCAAAATTTTCCAATTGTTTGTTCAAGCAGCAAACAGCTGTCTTTATTTGACATCGCGAGTGTGTTCGCTGAGATAGCAGTTGCAGCAAGGTGAATAAGTGTTGAGCAAATGAACTGCATGACATATAACATGACATAATACACATTGTCCAACAATTACGGCAAGCTTACGCTTTTTGCGTTTATTCAAAACTTTGTACTCAAGCAGTTGTCAAATTAAGCATTGCAATACACAAACACTTCTGAATATCCTCTATTTTCTTCAAGATCTAAAAAACTTTTGGTTTTTTTGCTTGTTTGTTGGCAATGCCTTTGTTCAGTTTGCTTATTCTTATGCGAGCCATACACAATGCAATCCAATCGTCAACTGAGTCGGTAGTCGCTCAAATCAAAGAGTGTAGATCAGTTTGGCAGTTGTAGAGTTGGTTGATGAAAATCAAAACATTTGGTTTTTTGAAAGTTTAGTGGCAAGTCTTTCAATTCGACTGTGCTGGGTATGGTCAAATCGTTTGATTGGCTGCCAACATACATATTTTTAGCTGTAGTTTGTGAAGAAAATTTACAATTGTTTCTAAACTAATAGTATATATTTGGCAGTTGAAAGAAAATCTTTCAATTAAGTTTATACAGTGTGTGGCCGAGAATAATAAATTCAATTGAAAGTTTCAATAATAACAAGGGTAGCCCCTTTGATTTTTTTCCGTGAAATTTATTTTTCCAAAATGTTTTTATATTTTTTACAAAAAAGCCAAGTCTCAAAAATAATTTATGTGAAAAAATTACCCCAATATCTCTTTCCAATCAAAAGTTATGGCTAAAAATCTATTTTTTCATATTATTGACTATAGTAATAAAATTAATTTTCTATTTGTTTGTTTGCTTGGCCTTTATACAAATCTTAACGGATCAACGGATTTCGCTCAAACTAGGTATACATATTAAGGGCCAATTTTTCAGTGCGAGTTTGAACTCTAGTCAGATTAAACTGAGGTTTACGCACCAAAATTAGACGTTCAAACTCGGTTTAACTAGATATTTTAGCATTCGTTGAAGTTAAATTGACTTAAATGATCAAGAATGTGATTCTTTTTTGCCTAAGCCGAGTTTAAACGTCAAATTTTAGTGAGTTAAGCTCGGATTAATTTGACTTGAGTTTAAAATCGCACTGAAAAATTGGCCCTAAGTGCATCCGAGATTAAAATGTTACATATTTAGTGTTTTCCACGTCCCCTCCGAAATTTTTTACCTAACGGTAAATTTGTTATTATAATATTTTTGAGTATCGGAATTTTAAAAATTTTTTGTTACTTTGACATCAAAAACACACACATATATTTAAAAATGTAGAAATTTTCAGCACAACGACTTTTTCATAAAACACCGTTAACTAAGAATGAGAAAAAAAACGACATCAAAATTTGGTTTTTCGTTGCAAATATTTCCGCTGTCTATTAATATATATCCTTAATATTTTTTTATTCAAAAGTTCAATAAAAGCACTTTTCAAAAATAGATTGAACTGTACCGTTAAGTCAGTGTATATATGTTTTATGATTACGTCAAAAAAATGTCCAAAATATTAACTTTTTACTCGAAAAATTACTCATAAACTGCTTTTGTTGAAATTAATTAAAAATTTCACATCTGGCTACCTTTCATATGACATAGCATTTATTTGCAAAAATTCTTCCAGTTAAGCGTAAAAATTATTTTACTGTTAAATTTGATTTTTTCACGAAATTTATTTTTTCCAAAATGTTGTTTTTATATTTTTTAAAAAAAAGTCAAGCCTCAAAAAGAATTTATGTGAAAAAAATACCTCAATATCTCTTTCCAATCAAAAGTTATGGCTAATAATCTATTTTTCCTTACCTGCTATATTAAAATTCTCTATCCTTTATGTCTTCCTTATATTAGTACGTCTATATTTTCTATTGGCGGTCGTAGCCTAGTGGGTAGAGTGCGTGGCCCCTAAACTAAAGAACTGCGGTAGCCCGGGCTCAATTCCAGCTTCAGACAGAAAAGTTTTTTCAATTGAAATAATTTTTCTGTTCGGTCGTCACCTCTCTGCAGATAATGGCAAACCTCAGAGAGTAAAAAATTGCCATGTAAAGCTTCTTGAGAACATAAGCCGTTTGGAGTCGGCATAAAACACGTAGGTCCAGTTCTCGGTCATTTGTGATCAAACATTTTAATAACACGCACAACACAATTGATCAATAGAAGCTAGGTCAAAGTCCTTCCAAGGGCTGAAATGGCCAGTTTATTTTTATTTTTTATATTTTCTATCAACAGGCACCTTAAAGCGTTCTTTGATTTTAACGTTTCTCGTCGTGATTTGATTGACTGATACCAGAAACTGTAAATAATAATTATTTTTAGATTTTTAAACCAAATTATCGTACCATTTTTAAGGTTGTAAATAGAATATGATTTCCTAATAACTTTAAAAATGTTGACTTTTGAAATTTTAGCGCAAAAAACAATTATTTTTGCTTATTATTTTTGCCATAAATATTTTAATATAATTTTTTTACCACATAATACCCGGTAATTGTTTATTTTTATTTTTTTAAGGCAAAAATAAAAAGCAAAATTTCACTGATATTTTTAAATACAAAAGAACCTGTATTTTTTTAGTTAAAAATAATAATAAAAGTTATGATTTAAGTGTACCGCTGAAAAAAAAATTAATTTGTAAGTGCTTATTAAATTTAATAACAATTTAGAACAGATTCCGCTGCATTGACACGCACAACATCATTGACATTTGATTTTATCTTAATGGTTAAATTAAATAATAACTGAATCTGATAACGACTTAATGAAATTTAGTCATAATGTGAATATGTAATAATAGCTGCGTTCCATTCGCTTCAAAATAATCCAGATTATTTTTTTTTACATGCAAAGCAAAAGCAAAAATAATAATCCTATAACAAATGGGTTTATTTTTGCTATCCATGTAAAATTGTGATATATCCTTTAAAAAATTTGAAACACAGGTGCCGCATCTGTATATTTTTATGAGTTGTCATTTCATTTTTTAATTTTTTGTTTGTTTGATACAATCACTATTAGGTAGCCATGACAGCTACCTATTTTCTCACGAGCTGCGACCATCGAATGTTAAACAAAACAAACCGCGTGCGTCACACACATTGGACACACACATTCCGAGGAGCCAACAATTGCTTTTAAATTATTTATATAATTGCATAATATTAATAATTAAAATATATAATTTACAATTTTTCTGACGTTTACAGTAAAACACATTCAGAGAAAAACATCGTTCACTAAGGTATCGCTGCTATAACAGTTCACGACAGTTTTGAACGACACACGTTCTCATGACACTTTATAGTTATTGTATCATGATTGCTTGTTTGAATTTAATTTTGACTACAACGGTAGTGCCCTCTACGAGTTGTTTTTCTTGCCGTTCCTTTGAGAAAATTTGTTATCGCTGTTATATTAAGGCGAAAGGAACGCAGCTAATAAAAATGTTCTAAAGTTTTGTTGATTTTAATTTGCAATTCATACAGTATGTACTATAAAATACACTACAATGATTAAAGTAATTATAAATTTTTCAGTTTTGGCTCAACGGTACCATTAAATCTTAATTTTGATTTTTATTTTTACCTTCAAAACATTAAAAATGAACGGTTATTTTGGGCTGAGTAGAAAATTCATAAAACAATTTAAAAAAATTAATTTCATCACATCCTGTACACGCACGGTACTGTTCTATTCACCATTTATACTCACCTCAGCGTGTGTGATGTTGCCATTTGCAAGTAAAACGTCAAACAAATATTTGACAACTGTTTGCGTGTCTCGTTAATCGAATTGCATGAAAAATCCTTTCTGCAATAAATCGTTAATAGAAATATCAAAGAATTTAAAAGAAAACTATTGAGATAGCCAGAATGAAGCCAACTTCCAAGTGCAAACAAGTATTAAGCACTCTTGCTGTTTTGGGCATGCTGCAAACAGTATTTGGTATGTATTTTGCCGGTTACGTTTAATAGCAGTTTATGTGGTGAGCTGTGATTGGCCCAACATACCGCCCCTTAAATTCGATTAGATCGCTTATTAAATATTTATCTAAATATTGATATTTAATAGAAACAATATTCTTACAGCCGCCAAAACAAACCTCGTCACCTGTGGCTCCATCATCAAACTGCTCAATTCCGACTATGGCTTTAGACTGCACTCGCATGATGTCAAGTATGGTTCGGGATCTGGACAACAATCTGTGACCGGCGTTGAGCTAAAGGACGATGTAAACAGCCACTGGGTAGTGAAGGCGGCAACAAACAAATTCTGCGAACGTGGCGAGCCCATCAAATGTGGCGACATCCTTCGTCTCGAACATCTGACAACTAGGAAAAATTTGCACTCGCATCACTTCTCGTCACCACTGTCGGGTGAGCAGGAAGTTTCCGCGTATGGCGGCGATGGGCTTGGTGACACAGGCGATCACTGGGAGATCATTTGTAGCAACGACAATTGGATGCGTGATGCTCATGTTCGCTTGCGACATGTGGACACACAAATATATTTGGGCGTCTCAGGACGTTCATTTGGGCGGCCCATTTCGGGGCAAATGGAAATTGTTGGCTTCCATCAACCGCAACATGGCACGAGATGGACCACATCTGAGGGTCTATACATCGTACCGAAGCAGAAAGAGCCTGAATACATACATACGGAATTGTAGATTGTGCTGGATTTATAATTTATGAAGCCTCCGTATGAAGTTGTTCGATCTTTTGTAATATGATATTTAGTTAAATTTTTATTAAATTCACTTCAATCCATCTGTGTTGCCTCGGCGTAAAACCATGAGTCTATGTTCATTGTAGCTTGCCTGGGGAAAGCATAGTTTTATTTTCATTACTGTCTGAAGTAAGACCAATGTTTTACACACCAAAACATCTTGTATCAATTAAGAAAACGAAATGAATAAAACTAAAATCAAATCAAGAAAAGGTATATGTTAGAACTGCTTTAAAAATTGATTAAAAATTTTAATGTAAATATTTATGTTGATATTATGATGTTTAATACTATAGTTTCTTAAAAAAACTACAAAATAGCTGTTCGCTTAGAAATGCTTCAAAGACATGTATATTTTCTTTAAAAATTATATTAGATAAGATTAAGATTAAAAATGTTTAATAGACATGTATACATATTTTCTTTGAGAGCAATTTTTAAAGCTGGGCAACATCTTAAGTTTGTCGGAAGGATTAATAAATCGCACTTGACTGAATTTTGGAAAACTTTAAAGTTATTGCAATGAAATGAAATGTTTACATTTCAACAACAACAAACAAACTGGTGCAAATTAATTTCAAAGCAACACACTTTTTTATTTTATAACCGAAACGTGTTTAACGCTGTAAACATTAAGTAGTCTGCCGGCCTTTGACGCACGTTTGTGCTATTCTTTGCGCTTTTTTAGGTCTTTCCTGTCTGCTGCTGTTTTTGACACAAAATAAACACAACAAAAACAGGTTTGATCCACACATTCGGCTTCAAAATACTTCCAGGCGTTTTGAGAAAAGAAAATAAATTCTGGTTCTAAAGATTTTGGAACTAAATTTAATCATGGGCTTGAATTCATCTTGTTTGGCTTTAAGTTCTACTGCAAAACTTTATACGCTCATTTTTCGCTTAAACTTGTCCCAAGATGTTCTTCATTTGTATGGACTGCAATAACTTTGTTTTTTTCGTTTTGTTTTGTTTTACTTAATGCCTTGTAGTTTGCATTTGTTTGTTTGCCAACAGTTCAGTTCTGGAATTCAAACACGTAGTGAGGTTATTTGCGCATTCCCTGAAGTTATCGTACGGATAAGTGTAGTTTTTTCTTATTCTTGTTGTTGCTTCGATGTATTCTGTTTGGAGTCGAATAATGACTTGGTTTTATAAAAAATTGCATCGTTTTAATATGTTATAGAAAAAATGTGCGGACAATTTGTGCAACGTATTCATGAATAGTTCTCAACATTTCACTAGAAACATAATAAATTTAAGATCTATAACACGGGATAGTAAAAGGAAGTGAAAAGTGAAGGTTGAACAAACACACCTTCCTCCACATTAGTACTCCTTTCGTGTCGGTCGGACAACATTGAAACGCTTTCATTAACAAAACACATTAAATTGGGCTTGAACTAGAGCGGAAGCCACGCCTCTCTAGCTAATAAGTATTTATACTGCTGCCAAGTATCCATGTGCAAAGTTTCAACAATGCAGCGTTTGAAATAACGAAGTTATTCGCATGGAACTCATTTCAATAAACATTTAACAACTAACATAAACATAAGTTTAACTGAAATTAACAGTGGGATCGTTTATTGTTCTTTTAAATATGAGAAAATCTGCAAAATAACAGGCGACAATAAATAAGTAGAAAGGCAGCTGAGCTTAAGCAGAGCTGGGATGTAATCAATTACTTTTGCAATCAATTGCATATTTTTTTGATCAATTATTTTTGTAATTGATTACACATAAATTACAATTTCAATAACATATCATAATCGTAATCTTAAAAAAGTAAAGATTACGATTACTGTAATCATAATCGAAATATTTTCAATTACAATTACAGTAATCGTAATTATTAAAAAATGACAATTACAATTACTGTAGTCGTAATCAAAAAATTTCTTTGTTACGATTACACTAATGGTAATATTGCAGAATTATAATTACGATTACTGTAATCGTAATCATTCTTTTTGTAATTGAATTACTGCATAAATCTGTCTTTTTCATGATGCAATTCACAAAGAAGATATTTTCTAGAGTCTTTATTTGTGATGGGGCCCGCTGGAATAATTCTCTTTGTAATTCTTTCTTTTTGATACCGTCCACGTGGCACGCTCTTTCTGATTTTTCATTCGAAAAATTACCCACTGAACCATAAGCGAAGGTTTTGCGTAAAGTGAGAGTTTTGTGAATGTTTTTGGATAGAATTTTCTTATTTTTAATTTTTGATTTTTTATTTTGTCGCTTAAAAGTGCTTGCTATAGAAGATTAAATTCGTAAAAACTTTTCAGATAAATAAAAACTGTATTTCTTTTGCAAAATTCATAAAAAACTTATTTTAAGTGGAAAAAGAATAATTTTAAAAGCTAAAAACTCCTCGCAAATGAACTATTTTTGTTCTTAAATGAGTTCAGAAACGAATCATAAATGTTTATTTTTTGTATTCTTAAATGAGTTAAAAAAATAATATTTTTTTTATCATATCAGCAGAAACAATCTCTCATAAACGAACCATTTTGTGTTCATAAATAAGTTCAGAAATGAATCATAAATATTACTTTTTTTATAAACAAAATTGAGTTAAAAAAGGAATAATTTAAACCTTTGTTGATTGCTATTATAATAGTAAATTAAAATGTTAGCCTTCATACAAACTTCATATAAACTTTTTAATCAGTGCGAATTGATTCTCGCCATAAGAAGAGAGATACTGCTACACGTTTGAAAAACTATTTTCCTTTTTATCTATCAACAAGTCTGTCATAACATTTCAACATTTCTACCAAAAATTTAGATCGAGCCCAAACAGAAAGAAAACCATGACAACATTCCATGCAAAAAAGTAATCAAAAAAGTTCCCCAACAAATAACTTTACTAATTAGATATTTTGAAAATGTGTCACTTCATGTTTGAACTACCTGCCAAATTACTTATGCAATACATGCTTAACTGTGGTGAAAATTTTTAAAAATACTGGTACAAATGAAATGGTTAGATGTGCGTGACAGCAGGTGTGTTTGCTTTAAATTTAGATTTGGCTTAAAATTTCAATTAAAATATCAATGAATTCATAACAATCATTAAGTAATCTGCTCGGACTTTTCTTTTTTACTATTATTACACAGTACGACAGTGGTTGGTACACATGAGAAATGTTAACAGAATATGAAAATAGGCGTAACATAACGAAATACGTGTCTCGGCGTGTTGCTGTAGCACGTCAGAATTTTGAGAAAATCGATTTTTAAGCTTCGAAGGACCGTGGAGGTTCACTTGTAATGAACCCATTTTAATGCTTGAGCCAGTTTTGAAAAGGGAATGAAATTTGAATTTTTTTAAAAAAACAACAATTTTTTCTAGATGGCGCTTTAATTTTCATGTAAAGTTAAAAAATAACCAAAAACGTACGAAATTCATTAAAAATACTATGTTGTTAATTTGAAATCCAATAACTAATAGTTAAGATTTCATATTAATTTTTGTATTTTTACATTACAATAACAGTATATAACATTGCATTACATTTTTGGTTACTTTTTAAATTTACATGAAAAATAAATCGCCATCTAGCGGCGAAAAAATTGTTTTTTTAATAAGAAAAAATCCAAATTTAATTCCCTTTTCAAAACTGGCTCAAGCATTAAAATCGGCGCACCCATTCTGTTTTTATAGAAATTTTTATAATAGTATTACATTGCAAGTGAACCTCCACGGTCCTTCGAAGCTTAAAAATCGATTTTTTTCAAAATTCTGACGTGCTACAGCAAAACGCCGAGACACGTATTTCTTTATTTTAAGCCTATTTTTATATTCTGTTAACATTTTTCATGTTTACTCAATAAAATTTGATTTTGTCGTACTGTGTTATAGAAGATAGTTACTTTATTTTACTATATATTATCTATATGATAAACGAAATATTAATTTTTTTAATATTCTATAAATTTTTTTAATAAATAATATTAGTTCAAAAAGATTAATTTTTTAACTCATTTCTGCACAAAAAAGGTCCTTTTTCGAGAGGAAATTCAGTCCGGCGATTGATACAAAAAGGGCTCATTTCCGAGTGCCGGAAAATAACTTTTCTATGGGTTATTTCTGAAGAAAAAAAAGTTAGTTTCTGAGATGCATTTTCGTCCGGCGATTGATTCAAAAAGGGTTCATTTCCTAGTGCCGAAAAATAAATTTTCTATGGTTCTTTTTTTAAGTCATTTCTGAACAAAAAAGTACTATTAATGGTTTTTTAACTCACTTGCGAAGAAAATAAGGTTAACTTTTGAGAGACAATTTAGTGCGACGAATGATACAATGATACAAAAAGGGTTCATTTATGAGTGCCGAAAATGAACGTTTCTACACGAAAAGGTTCACAAATGAATTCCTAAACGGTGGTTTTGGTTCACTGGGTTGTCTTATATTATTTAAGGCAAATATTGATTTTTACTATTTCAGAATTAAGTGGTTTTTCTCTCGTATCAATTTATATATTCCTTATTATTGAGTTTGTTTTGATTTATATAGGAGAACTGCACAAGCCTACTTGAAGTCTATTTTAAGTACTTGCTTAAAATACCAGTTCAAGCTTGCTGCAGCCTGATAATTTTCAATCAAGTACAACATGAACTTGAATATAAACAAGCCCACGACAGCTTCCGACTTGCAAGTATGCTAGCTTAAAAGCGAACGGCACGAAGTCCCAAGTAAAGGAAAACTTGATGCCTTGGACAAAAAGCTTGAAATTGAAGGCAATTATCCAATTAAAGGAAGTATCCAAAGACTTCAAAGAGCTTGAGCAAGAAAAGCTTAAGCGCATTAGGACTTTTAAGGGTTCTGTGGAATCCGTGGTTGGCAGTTTTAGGGGGTAGTTGATTTTGGAATTGATGTCAAAATTTAAAATTAAAGATGGCGGATAGAGTTGCCACCTAGATTTTTATTTTATTTTTCCGAATTCTTGTTATTTTGAAATTCTGATAACGGATTTGATTTCGAATCTTATGTCACAGTTTGAAAATTTAAGATGGAGGTTAGGGTTGCCACCCAAACTTTTACCGCAGTATTGCCATCTAGTAAAATGTATTTCAAAGAGTTTTAAATATTATTTAACAGTGTTACTGGGTCGCTGATTTCGAATCTGAACTCAGAATTTTAAAATTCATGATGGTGGATAGGGTTGCCACCTAAATTTTTTATTATTACGTATTCGGTGCTGGTGCGAACACTAGGTAAAAATGGGTCGCTGAATCCAAATCCGTGTCAGAATTTCAAAATTATATAATTTTTGTATAATAGGGCTGCCACCTAATAATATGTATTTCTAAGAGTTTTAAACATCATTTAACATCATCATAAGGGGTCGCTGATTCGGAATCTGAATTCAGAATTTCTAAAATTCAATATGGTGGATAGGGTTGCCAACTTATTTTTCTTATTTTTATGAATTCGGTGCTGTCGCGAACACTAAGTAAAAAATGGGTCGCTGAATTCAAATCCATTGTGCACGTTTCAACGGATTGATATTTTTTAGAATAGGATTGCCACCTGTAGTGTCTACAAATTGTTAAAATATTTACTTGTTTTATTTTTTATACTTTACGTTTAATTATTTTTATTATTTATAATCATAAAAAAAGTCAAAGATAAAAAATTGTATTAAAAAAATTTTTGAATAAAAAAACTTCAAGCTTTAAAGACTAAAAATATATGCATCTTGTAAAATAAATATTTATATATGCGATACAACTATACCACCTATTAACCATATCGATTTTAAAATTCTGTCTTCAGATTCGAAGTCAGCGACCCCCTAACACTGTTATAGTACATTTACACCAAACCTTCAAAACGTGCTTAAAGCATTTATAGCGTTTAAGAGCCAAAACACGACTTATTTTGAGTGTTTTACCATACAAAATTTAAAAGACCTCACAGCGCATTTTATTATAAGACACCATTAAAACACTAAAGGTCAAAACATATTATGGTAAAAATGAAAGGTGGCAACACCTCAACACCTCAACACCTCAACACGGTGTAAACAGTCGTGTTTTGAGATAAAACACAATAGCGATAAAACGTGTTTAAGATCCTTGTAAATGTATATGTATTACTAAATGATGTTTAAAACTCTTAAAAATACATATTATTAGGTGGCAACCCTATTATACAAAAATTTAATAATTTTTTAATTCTGGATTCGAATTCAGCGACCCATTTTTACCTAGTGTTCGCGCCAGCACCGAATTCGTAAAAATAAAAAAAAAATTTGTTGCCAACACTATCCACCATATTAAATTTTAAAATTCTGACTTCAGATTTAAATTCAGCGACCCCCTAACACTGTTAAATGATGTTTAAAACTATCAATAACACATTTTATTAGGTGGCAGCCCTATTATACAAAAATGAAATAATTGTGAAATTCTGACAACGGATTTGGATTCAACGACCCATTTTTACTTAGTGTTCGCACCAGCTCTGTGCGTAAAAATAAAAATATTAGGTGGCAACCTTATCCACCATATTGAATTTTAAAATTCTGAGTTCAGATACGAAATCAGCGACCCCTAACACTGTTGAATTATGTTTAAAACTCTTAAAAATACATTTTACTAGGTGGCAATACTGTGGCAAAAATTAAGGTGACAACCCTAATATCCATCTTAAATTTTAAAATTTTGATATTTGATTCGAATTCAAGTCAAATACAAAGTCGAATTCAAAAATACAAAAAAATCTAGGTGGCAACTCTATACGCCATCTTTAATTTTAAATTTTGACATCAATTCCGAAATCAGCTACTCCCTAAAACTGCCAACCACGGATTCCACAGAACCCTTATAAGTCCTAATGCGCTTAAGCTTTTCCTACACAAGCTCATTGAAGTTTTTGGATACTTGCTTTGATTGGATACTTGCCTTCAATTTCAAGCTTTTTGTCCAAGGTATCAAGTTTTCCTTTACTTGGGACTTCGTGCCGTTCGCTTTTAAGCTAGCATACTTGCAAGTCGCAAGCTGTCGTGGGCTTATTTATATTCAAGTTCAAGTTATACTTGATTGAAAATTATCAAGCTCAAGCAAGCTTGAACTGGTATTTTAAGCAAGTACTTCAAATAGACATCAAGTAGGCTTGTGCGGTTCTCTGATGTGCATGTTTTGCTTTTGAGTTGAGTTTGCTTATGACTAGATTTGCTTTTTCAAACCAAAATCTCGAAAATAAATTAGTGAATCGAACGCACCAAATCATTTCAAAATGATCAGTCGTGTGCTTTGTAAGAATTTTAAAAATTTTGTCCACACGCTAGGGTGGACTATATAACTTTTTTTTGGTTTCGAATCTGAGGTCAGATCTTAGAAAATCGTATTTGACACTAGGGCGGCCTCTAAAACTGTGTTTCTTTTTATTTTATACTCTTTGTAGATGCGCTGCTCGCTGAATTAGAATCTGATGTAAGAATTTCAAGAATTTTTTTTAGAACTAAGGTGAACCCTAAAAATGTGTTTTTTGCTTTAAATTCTTTGTGTATGTGCAAGTAGTATTAAGGGGTCACTTAATTCGCATCTGATGTAAGAATTTCAAAAAGTTTTTCTGACACTAGGGTGTGCTCGAAAAATGGGTTTTTTTGTTTTACTTCGAAATTGCATCAATAAAAATTTTAAGTTCGAAACACTATCGTAAAAAAATTTTGGAATTTGTAAATTCTGACAATGGATTTCGCATCAGCGACCTATTTAGTTAGTGTTTGCCTCAGCTTAGAAATCGCAAAAGTAAAGGTGGCAGCCCTATTTCCAAATAAATTTTGGAATTTGTAAACTCTGAAAATGGATTTGGCATCAGCGGTCCATTTTTGCCTAGTGTTTGCTCCAGCATCGAAATCTCATACATAAAAAATTTTATTTTGACAAATACTCCTATTGTCAAATAAATTTTGGAGTTTCTAAATTCTTACAGTGGCTTTGACATCAGCGACCCATTTTTACCTACCCTCCAGGAAAAATCGGAAGGCTTCCATCTAAAAGTGATAAAGAAACATTCCCCACCGTATCTTTTGAAAGCTTAAGGGTAGTTTTGTATTTATATTGTTTCCCCACCGCATCTTTTGGAAGCTTAAGGGTAGTTTTGTATTTATATTGTTTCCAAACCGCTTTTTTAAGATTGCATGTGGAAACTTTTATTTATTGTCAAGCAATGGCAATAGAAAATATTAATATCATTGTTTTCTAGCCGCTTATTGTAGAATTCGATAGTCTAGTGGTAGCGCGCTCGACTGTCGCTCAGGGGTCCCGGGTTCGAATCCTGGCCGAATGCATTTTCATCACAAGGGAGAGGAATGTTTCCACATTAATTATTAAAACAGGGGAGAGGACTGCTTCCAATTCACTTTTGAGGACAGGGGAGAGGAATGTTTCCTTATGACTTTTAAACACAGCGGGGAGGAATGTTTCCCTCTAATGACATGCTATGTTAAAAAAGCAATAGAGTGTGCAACAAAGGGGAATGCTTCCTACATTCCATGGAATGTTTCCTGGTAACAACCGGGAATGCTCACATTTCCTGGAGGGTAGTGTTTACCCATAGAAGTAAAATATAGGAAAGCGGTGTAGTTGAAGTGAATTGAAGTATTTTACAAACACAATGAAGTTGACACAAACACAAAAACATTCACACAGGGCCGCATTCGGTTATGTAGTAAAGAAAGGCGGAAACTATTTTTCGTTTTTTAGATGTATGTTTACTAAGTAATTTTTATATAGCACCATTATATAATATGGTACGTAACTGATTTTTTTACAGAGAAAAACATTAGTAAAATGAAAAGAGAGACTTAATGATTTTTTAATAATTCATTTCAAAAAAGTTTTTTTCATAAACTATTTGATTGATATTAAAATAACACAAAATCTAAACAACTAAAATCCATACCAAATTAAACAAATTTAATTCCTTTAACAGAAATAGTTTTGTGAGTTTTTTCGAATTGTCGGTTTTTCATTAGTTTTTATTTTATATAAAAGTATCTAATTATAGCTTCCAATCTAAGGGCGCTAATCTCAAGTATCATGTCAAGTATCCAAAAAAATCTGTAAAAAATATGTAAAAAAATTAAGGTCCTCCCATTTGCTACTCTAAAGAATGAATGCGTTCATGTAGCAGAACTTGTGTTTTGACAGAAGCTCTAGCTCTCAAATGGCGGGAAACAATTTTTTTCGCCATTTGTCTTACTCGAAAGGGCTTATGTCAAAAAATGACGCTCTATCTCGGTTCCTCAATTGACGAAAAATCCTTCTACACACGTATAGTGTGTGTGAGTAGAATATCATTTCCTTATCTTTTATTTCTATGTGTTTACCCCAGCTTCGAAATCGCAAAAGTAAGAAATTTTAAGCGCGAATACGAAGAGTATAAGCCAAAAAATACATTTTTATATTCCACTCTAGTGTTTTTTAAAATTCTGACATCAGATTTTTAAAATCTTAACACCTCTACTTATGCACCGAATGCTATGTTCTTGGGCACATAAAATACGAGTCATGTATTTATGCTGTATTCATATTTTCTGAATCATTCATTCATCCGATTCGATTTTCAATTGATTTGTATTGGTTTGTTCGCAGATGCTAGAATGAACTGTTATGTTTGATTTGTTCGCAACGAATGTAACATATCAATCACTTGTTTCCAAGCGAATGTCTTGAAACTCGTTTTAAGAATACACGTGCAGATGCCTAGTTGGTACATTTTCAACCTTCTGTTTTCACTTCTCCATACTGTTCCGTGGGGTAACCTTTTTTATATATGTATTAGGTAAAATTTCCTCATTCCTTTTGTACTGGTTACCCGATAGCTTAAATTCACTTAAAGCCGCTCCATTATCCTGCTTAGCTTTTTGTTGAGTACCAACGAGTACAACACTTGACAAGTATACAATACTCATGGTTTTTCACTTCACAAAGCCATCACTGGATTGTTGTTGTTATGTTTGTCATTTGATTTCTTTTTTTTTTCTTATCCTTCAACATAATCTTATTGTCCTTGTATAAATTGCATTGTTGTTATTGTCATTGTTATTTTTGTGGTTGTTTTCGTGATTTTCATTGTTTTTGTTGTTGTTGATATCGCTTTGTTCATGCTTATCATTTTTACACAATGTATCTGAAATAAACGTTTTACACAATCTTTCTTTTTTTACTGCAAAACACCGCCTTTTTGCCCACCACCAGAATACATTGTTTATGGTGCAGTCATACAGTTCATTGCTTACATTTTTTTTCATCAGTTTTTATGATTATTGCTCTAAGCAGTATGGGTATTGTGCCAGCTATTCATTTGGCTTCGTTACTATCCCCAGTATCTTGAACTCTTTGCTTTGCGTGAAGTGAAAAAATCATGAAAATCTAATAAATAATTACTTTTTTGAATATATTTTAATAATTTTTGATCTTTACACATAAAATATTAATATTTTCCTCTTTTGCATGCGACAGAGAGGCATGGATTGCTTATTTGAATATTGCAAGTGCATAGTTTTTCTTAACTATTAGCTCTGGAGAGTATTCTTATGACTGCTTTTCTTAACTGAATTGCTGAAGTTACCCAGCAAAAAAGTGCTTTCGAAAGAAGGTAAAGTGGAAGGGAAGTGTTGAATTCCATTCCTTGCAATTTTATACCCAGAAGGCATTCTTTTGACATATGGATGTCATTGTCAGGACTACTTTCCTTATACTTGGTTTTCACTATGTCATTTTTATGACGACACAAAATTTTATCACCTAAAATATCACCTTAATAAAACTCTAGAACATTTTCTGCATAGCTCCATTTAATAATGTATTTGTTTTTAATTTTCCAAGATTGCCAAATGTAGAAAAAATGTCAACATGTTGTCATTTTCAATTTGATTGACAACAACTGACCACTGAAAATGACATAGTGAAAACCAAGCATTATCTAGAAATGCTTTCAGAATTTTTTCATTGGAAGATTACTTTGAGCCCTTCAATGAAAGGACTCTAGTAGGTGTTTGCCAGGAGAACTTTAAGACGACATTCCATGGAATTGAATGGTTTTTGTGGTTAGGGTGGCTTACAAAATCCTACGGAAAAGATCCCTTTACCCGAATTTCTGCCGATTTTGGTGTAGGAAATTAGAAGTGTTTGGGTTTTGTTGGAGGCTTCAAAAATACCACGAAAAATAACCCTTTTCCCGATTTTTACGGCATTTTGGTTTTGGAAGCGATTGGGTTTTGCTAGGGGCTTAAAAAATTCCACGAAATATATCTAAAATATATACTATATACTATATATATTATATATATTACTATATATATTAATAGATATTATATATGTTTTTTGTACTTAAATTGAATTTAAATGCTATTTGAATGCATTTCAGAGTAGTTTATGAAAATACCTCTTGAAAGCACTTCTCGATAAGGCTAAGAAGCAGTCTAATTGGATCTATAGAATGTCTTCTGTAACCTGTTTCCCAAGAATGCATGTCACATTTTTATCAACTGTTTTGCTGGGTACATGTGATATTTCTGTTAATAATGTTATATTCAGTAAAAATTTAATATATTTTAAATAATCACAGATTTTATAATGTGAGAAAAATAAAAGAGGTATTCACGATGTGATGTATTTGTGATATATGATATTTCTAAAAATATATGGTCATTTCCACAGAAAAGTCTACCGTAACCAAAAATTTAAAACTTAATAGAAACTTTTTATTTTATGATATTATTAAGAGAAACATTTTAATTTTATTAATTTAAGAAATTTCTATATAAATTCATTAACCATGATGATCTGTTTCACAAATGTAGTTTCCTTTTTTGTAACTGTTCAGTAAATGTTTCGTAAACTTTTTGTTTAAGTAAAAATGAAAGGCATTGGCTAAAGATAATATAAAAATGTTTGAGGCAAGAAAAGGACAATATATTAAATTTGGATGTTAATTACTAAATTACATAATTACTTTACTACCTAATTACTTAATCACCCAATTTAAATTTACGGAAATTTTGTCGCGTAGGTTTTGGTCGCGTGAGTTATGGCAAACATTTTTTGGAAACTCAATATATTTTTAAATAAGCAAAGTCCATAAGTAAAGTGGGTTTATTATGAAACTTCACTGTTTTCCCATTATTTAAAAATTAAAAACAAATTATATGGGATAATTCGCTGAGTTTTTACAATCTAAACATGCTTGTAAAACACACTTCCTTTTTTTGTCGCGTGAGTTACGCCCATATTTACCACTGCCATTCTTAATTAGTTACAGGAACGATAATTTCGATAGATCATACCATTACTGTGTCATAAGAAAGACATATGTACATAAGAAATTTTTTACATTAATAACATAAACTTGCGAGAAAACGAAGGCTTAAGTCATACGCATGTCGCGTGAGTTCCGATGAAAATGCCCATATAACATAAATTCAAAATTGTAAATATCATAGAAAATTGTTGTATGTATTTTTGAAAGGTGGCTTATTTTTTCATCATCTATCTTGAGTGGAAAAATTACATTTGAAAAATATTTATCTTGAGTACACCAAACTTTACTTTGAAAAAATCGATTCAAAATCGAATAGTAAAGGAGCACAAGGGCACAAGTGCTCAATTTTTGATCCAATAAAACAGCAAAAGAGCTCTCCCTTGTTGCTCCTCATGGGGTTGCCCCCACTGGGTTTTTATTCCCTGTAATAACCCTGCAAACATTTGGAAGACGATTGGAATAGAAGTTGATTTTGCGAAGCACTTGCGATTCGCCCAAATGTTTTTTGGAAGATGGATCGCTTTTCGATCGCCCAAGCGATGAATGCGCTATTCAAGAAAAATTTTTAAAATCTTCCTTCATTCATTCCGGCTATCGTTGGAAAATGGAACGCTTTTCGATCGCCCAAGCGATGAATGCGCGATTCAAGAAAAATCTACAAAATCTTCTTTCGCTCATTGGGGCGGTCATTGGAAGATGGATAGCTCTCGATTGCCCAAGCGATGCCCAAGCAATTGTCCAAGCGCAACTCAAGAAAAATCTTAAGAATCTTCCTTCGCTTAATCCGGTGATCGTTGGAAGAAGGCTTTTTAAAATTTTAAAATCGATCGTTGGAATATAAAGCATTTATTTTATATACTTCTCCACTAAAAATAAACAAGGAAAACATTTTAAAAAATAATTTTTTGTGTTGAATTGCCGTATTAAAACTGAAAATATTCATATCAGCACGATTTGCTGTGATCAATCTTTTTGTTGATCGATTTTACAAAGAATGTCGCCTATAAAACAACTTGTAACGTTTTACAAAGGCGCTTCGAAACAAATCACTGAGGAATTCTAAAAGCGATTTGTTTGTAACTCTTGTCGGCGAATTGCTTAAGATCCCTTTTGCCGATTCATGTGTGACTCTTCCTGCAGTAAGGACTTCTCTTGGCGATTCGTTAGCGACTCTTCCCAGCGATTTGCTTACGAATCCTTATGTGAATCGTTTGCGAATAGCTTTTATGGCCTCAGCTGATTACAGTCGGCGATACCCGGATGACTCCCAAAAGAGCTCGCCGGCGATTGTCTCATCTTCCAAGCAATTTGCTGGCGATTCTGAGCTGATTGAAAATGTTTGCAGAGAAACTTATCAAAAGTAAAAAAAAATGGAAATTTTCATAATGACATTAAATTATATTATATAGCAGGGGTGGCCACGAGTGAGGCCATTAAGAGCCAGATTAAGATTTTCAAAACCTTACAAAGATCCACACCGTACTTCAAATAAAGACAAAAACCAAAAGTAATTTTAATATATGTAAATTAATATTAATGATGAACATATATAACATATGTATCTGCACACTACTAACAAAAAAAAAAAAATATGTCATTTCAAGTTTTTAAGCAAAACGAAAACGAGATTTTAAACAAATCTTTGGCTAATATTTTAAAATGTTGTTCTTTATTGGTCGAAGCCATTCGCAACAATAACAACTAGAAACACTACAATTCGAACAGATTACTTCGACATCTAGATAAACTTTTGTCCGACTTGTCTCTAATCTGAGCTTACCTTGTAATTTTGTATCATGGAGAAAAATACACCATAATGTAAGAGAACGATCAGGAAAGAAAAACAGAGTACAATGATAGATCAACAAGGAATTCCATGAAATTTGAAGTTTAAGAACAAAGCAGTAGCTCGTTTCTGTAACTATTGCGCCAAAAAGCAATTTTTTCTGACGTCACAGTTTTCTTTCCAAAACAGTCACTTTTGCGAAAAATAGTGTTTCTGTAACTGATAAGCGAGTAAATAGTGGTCCGTGATGAAAAAGAAATACAAGCGAGAGGGTAAATGAAACGAATGGCAGAACTCAACAATAATACATAACGGGTATTCACACTGACTTAGGTAGGTGGATAGATTGGCAAATGCCGTACATTTCGTGTATGTAAACTGTCATTGTACCCTATTACCTATCTACCAATCTACTTTAGCTGACTCCCTGACTTGTTTGGGTAGATTGATTTCTTGCCATATTGAGTACTTTTTCCATGAGTTACCACTTTTTGGAAAAATGGGCAATAATCCACCTAAGGGCATCAAATTTACAACATATGTTGTCAGGGCTAATATATAGAATAATAAAAAAATTGCCACACCCCATTTTACCGCCCACATATCAATAAAAATGCTATATTTCAGACGGTTTGGGTCGTATTAGACTAAAATTTGGTAATTTAGTTCGTATGGTTACTGGCGGCAACTTTACTAAAAATGGGCGTGGTCGAACTATGTTTACGCCCCATTTTCAGGGGATAAGCGTAGAGTGAAGCAAAGTGCGCCAGGTACAAGATAAATTGAGCTACAATTTTGGCAGTAGGTTTTTTTTGTGTACGAGATAGTTTAGAAAATTTTTTTGCCACACCCCCTTTTACCGCCCTCAAATCAAATGCTGTATAAAAATCCTATATTTTGGACATTTTGGTCGTATTAGTCTAAAATTTGGTAATCTAGTTCATATGGTTACTTTCGGAAACTGAAATAAAAATGGGCGTGGTCGCACTACAGCTATGCCAGTTTAGATATACAAAATTATTTTTTCCGATTGGCATGAAAATTCTTATATAACAGTAAGGCGGTCTGTAGCAGGACAACACACAGTGCTTTGTGCTCTTACAAATTTGGAAATAAATAGAAGGAGTGCTCCTATGATAGTGAAATTTTTTAGGCTTAGTAAGATTGAGCTATCCAAGCAAAATATCAAAAATGATTGAAATCGGTAAGTCCTTAGGGATATCACCCTTGGACTTTTTAAAATTTTTACATAATTTTGTACGGGAGGTAGACACAAAAGTTGAACGACCTTAATAAAATTTGGTAAAAAGACTTAAAGCATTATGTAATAGATGTATACTTAAAGTTGATTAGTTTTTAGGGGTACCTCCCTTGGACCTATATTAAATTTTTACATAATTTTGCATAGGAGGTAGACATAAAAGATTACCGATCTTAATCAAATTTGCTCAAATGGTTTAAAATATAAGGTAATATATTTATGCTTCAAATTTATAAGTTTTTAGGGGTGAACCTATATTCAAGGTATTCTCAAGCAATTTACTTATTTAATTGTATATTCAAAATCGATTTTTCCAAAAAGGCGGAACAAAGTTAAATTTATCTTTCCATAGCCTTTAAGATAAAGGTTTAGGGTTATTAATTTAAAAAAAAAACTGCCGCTCATAATGTTCATGATAAGTAAATGTCTATCCAAATTTGCAAAATTGGTCGTTTTTGGTATTTTTTTTTTATCTGTGATAATTTACCAAAATTCTATTTTTTTAATTACTTCAAAGATTCTTAAAAGAAAAATTAGAAAAATAATTTTTTTTAAATTTCTATTTTCGATTAAAAATACTTTTTGAAAAGATTTTTTCCTGTGAACATCAAGGAAACACATCGAAAACTACCTTGAAAATTACTAAAAAATAAGACAAGTTTTACATGATACCGTGCCTACATTTCTAATCAAAACAAAAATATTTTGAACTGACCTTAATGGGAGTATTATCTTTGAAATGATATAAAATTTGTACAATTCCAAGACCAACAATTTTTTTATTTATTTCCACTGCGCAAAGCACTGTGCATCGTTTGCCCGGGATTGCTAGTAAATAATCAAATGCTGCGTAGTTCACGTTAAAAATAACTCGTAACTTAAATTACTTTTTTTACGCCCACTTAATGGGCTTAATTTTGCGTACATAAAATGACAAAAAACTAATTTGGTGGCAACACTTTTCCAGCTGGGAGATCAAACAAACATGCAGCATTGCCCAAAACTATTCTACAAAGTACTCAATTGCAATTTAGGGTGCTCGCAATAATAAAAAGCACTCAATCTACCCATACCCAACTACCCAAGTCAGTGTGAATACCCCTATAGTGCTTTATTTAGAATGCCTTTATTGAAATCTGGCTTTGAACCGTGGTAATCCGCATAATTCACTATATATACATTTTATGGTGAAATATGTGCTATTCAAAACCGCGGCTTAGAACAAAATAATAAGGGTATTCACAATTGTGTGGTATCGTGGTTTCTTACCATAGTTGGAGACCACAACTATGAGAACCCTTTTAAATAAAAATTGTGGTTGAGAACCTCCCGCTTTCGCTTTTTGTTACTATGCCAATAAATTAACTTTCCAATTTGATATATTTTACCAAAATATGGCTTTAAGAAATTTAACTTAAATTTTGAGTTTCTTTCATTTTTGCAATTAGAAATTAAATGGCAACCATTCAGCTGTTTATGGAACTTCAAAAACTATGTTCGTTGAACATATTGGGCTACTCAAAATTACCACATTTTTGGTTTTTACAGCTTTCATGTAAAACAGCAACAAATATAAAAACCGCTTGGTAAAGTGTGGTATTAATACCACTGGGTTTTTTAACCACACTGAAAACCACGCAGTTGTGAATACCCTTATTGTAAAGCAAATTTATATTATTGTAAAAAACTTATATTTTTGGTTAAGGATTAACCAAATCCTTTCTCTTTAGATTTTTTCAGCTGCTAACACTCCAGGTGCTCCAGTAAAATAACTCACAACAAGAAAATAATTGTCTCACCAAGAAAAAACATAGTAGGGGTATTCACGATGTGGTGTATTTGCCCTTGTATTGTGTATTTTTGCTAAATTTGATATGTGTAGTAAATTTTGTAAAATTACGAAAACAAAATGCATGGTGTTTAAAATACAACCCTGCAGCAAAAATACAACTACGAAACCCTATTGTATTCTTTGTAAATTTCTTTGTGTATTTGATCAGTTGATCGCAAAAACATGTTTACTCACCATAGAGAAAGCTACCGGCTGAGCTGAGTTTGATTAATAAAAATTAACATTATTTAGTGTTTCGTTTCAATTTTTTATGATTTTCTTCATGATTTTAATGTATATTTCCAAACAAGAGTACATAAAAAAATTAGCTGATTTTGTCATACAAGACTTTGTTGAATGTTCGTTCACAACAAGTTGTAAATATTGTATAATTACACCACATCGTGAATTCCCCTAGTGATAACTTCACTCGATTCGAATCGCATATTTCAGTTTACAGAAACACTTTGGCTATTGAATTTCTTTAAAAGTAGAATTGAAACATTCGAATAAAAGTCACCGATTTATCTCCTTTTATTACAGAAACAGTGCAAGCGAGAATGACGTCAAAGAAATGTTGAGAAATGTTTTGCGATGATAAAAGTTACAGAACCGAGCTATAAAACAACAACAACATCAAATTTTTGAATTGTTTTGATATATTTTGAAATATCAAAATAAAAAAGAGCCGCACTTTCCAAAGAGCAGCATGTGCCCACCTTTGTTATATGGCACCTTCAGCAAAGCCACGAGAAATAATAAATAGTACAAAACCAACAAAAATCACTAAATCTAAGAAACAATAGTTCAATGTAATTAATGTAAAATTAAGCAGTAATTAATTGATTACAAATTGAATAATTGCAGCAACAATGAACTATCTGCCTTTATAATTGTTCATCTCTCTGTCTGGTCATCTTATCTGGCTGAGTGGACATGAACATGCTTTCAAACATGCATGTATGAATGGACGTGTGAAAGTGTGTGTCTCAATTCGAAATCATGATAGCGTTAATTGCTAATATTAAAGCAGCAATTATTACATTTAATATATCGATTGTTGTCCAACATTTAATTGATCCAGTTAATTTAAAAAGGTGTTAAGATTTGATCCACTCGCAACATTTAAAGATTCTCTAGCTAATCTTTAGCAACTTAAATTATACTTGATTACCAGACTTTCAGATGAACAACAACCCGCATGACTGGAAAAATACCAAAGTGCAAGTAGCAAGACTTGGCCATGAAAATCGAAAGAAATCAAAGAAAATATATAGAGATTTATGCAGCACAAGAACAATAACAAAAATTCGCAACTTTATGACAGGACAATTCACACACGCCATTGTGTAAGTGTACGAAGTCTTGTGTATTTATGTCAGTGCAATTGTGGGTGACAGAAAACTAACTTCAACTCCAATGCTTACGCCCTCAATCTTAACACCGGAAGTGGGTAACACCGCACTCAGTGGAAAAATCCAAAAACGAAAGTAACGCCGTTACTTCAGCTTATCCGAAAGAGAGAGAGAGAGAGAGAGAAACACTCCAAAATGCTGCTCAAAAAGGCATATAACAGAGGCAGTGTTGCCAGGTTAAGAGATTTCCCCCCTAGATTAAAAAGTTTTTTTAACTGTTTTGAGGGATTTTAGGGGGGTAATGAATCTTTAGGGTTTTTTTATGGAGATTTAATTTTTTTAGGGGTTTTTTATTCATTGTTTAAGTCATTGGAAATAATCCTTACAGACTACTTAAAAATAAAAATATCTTACAAACTATTATAAAAAATAACAAAAAAATTCAACAAAGAGTAAATATTCATTATTATTGGAAATAAAAAAATTATATACGAAACAAATTATTTAGCAAATTCTTAAATGAAAATTTCGATAAATAAAAATCTAAGTTATTTTCACTAGACAATTCATTATTCAATGACAAGGCACGATTTATAAGCTCATTACGTGCATAAAGAGTTCTATGAGTTTGAGAATGAAATAACGCGTAATGCCGTAACATTCTAGCAGGAATATTAAAATTTAGGGTTTTTAGGGGTATTTGAAAAATTTACCTTTGGAAATAAAGTTTTCTTACTTCTCCTTAAAATTATGCTAAAAATGAAAGAAAATAAGATATTTGGCTTCTTGGGTATTTCAGCAACCCTTTATAAAAAGAGCTGAATTGGCAGCACTTCAAATAAATTACCAATCATTTTACACTTCACTTCAAACTTGCTTCGCACTTTACTTGCAATTGATTGATTCCGTGTTAAAACTGAAAACAAAGCAAGTATGGGTAGAACTATGAACAAAAAAGATATGCCCAAAAATATATCAAAAAGTGGGAGACGGAGCCTCCTTTCAAAAGTAAGATTTAATTTGTAGGTCAATTTTACATTGGTCAATTGAGAACTATGAAGCAACTTTATGCTCTCATTAAAGACGTCCAACGGCTCAGCCCTTTAAATACAAAGGCTTGTATTGCAGTTTACGTATTTTTCAGTTTCCCCCTATGCAATTTTTGTATTTTTTTTTTGAAAAAATTTTTTAGGGGGATTTGAAACTTAATCTCGTTGTAAATAGTGAAAGGCACCTGGCAACACTGAACAGAGGGGTGGTTTTTGGTTGGAAGAAACAAGAGTGCTGTGTTTATTTTTAAAAGAGAAAGAAATTTATTTTTGAAAAATAATTCTAGAGTGGATACATATATTTGTTGTTTTTAACGACCTTTCCATGTCCTTTTTTCGCAATTTTCTCTTTGTTGTTCGAATAAAATTGCTCTGACTCTTTTAACTGTTATGCCGCTGTTAGATTTCCGCTAAAATTTTTAGAATTTCAAGAGTAAATACATGCGCATTAGTTGCTGTCAATTAGACATTTAACTATCAATGTCATATTGTGGGAAAATAAATGTTGTCTACCCATTACAAATTATGGAATCAATTGATTTATAATCGTTACGAAAAATCATGACATTAAAAATGCACCAATATATGTACATACAACATAAAAGGATTTAGTAAAATGTATAAAAATGTAAAAAAATTTTTAAATTAAAGCTTGAATAGAATCATAAAAGTATGATTATAAAGATACTTTGACATTTTAAGAATTAAAAACTGTAATAAAAAATACCTCAAAAACGCTAAAAAATTCTTTGGTTAAAAGGCATAGTTATTAAGTGATATGCTCTCTTCAGAAAATGATGAAAAATTTGGCACTTCATACATGCAAAATTAAATCCCGTGTCAAGTCTAGCGTTTTTCGTTTAAAAAAACAAATAAAATATTTTTGTAAACGTTTCTATTTTGTGTAAAATTGCATGTTTTTAGTACATCATGTTTTCGTAGAGTATAACTTTGGTTGTGTGTAATTCTGTGTTGAGTGTTGTATGTGTATTTAATCGCAAAAATCTCAGTTTTTATGCCATACTATTATCTCTTGCGACCACTTGCGATCCCGCGAACAATCATTTTTCTTCTAGAAGGTTTGAAGTTAAAAATTGGCGTAATTTTTGATTTGTAGAAAGCAAGATTTTAAATGAAATGGTTCAAGATGTTAAGTTCGAACTTTGGTAACACTATTAAATTGAAATTTGGTATCCGTATTATGAGACGCACTCTTTACGCTTGGAAAGAATTCAAAAATCTTTTTCAAAATTTACATTACGATCTTTATTTGTTGACTTCATATAACGCAAGATGCATGCTTTTGGGAATGAAAACCTTAGAAACGAAAAGTAAGATTAGTTCTACAGTCTTCATAAATGGTATTGTATCTTGTAATATCGATTGTCCATCTCTTCTTGAACTAGTTATGTTTAATGTGTTTCAAGGCAGCTGTGACGTTTAAAGTTATTTTTTACTTAACAATTTAAAAAGTATTATGCTAAAAATGAGCCAATAACAAGGGCTTTGTCTTTATCATAAATAAGTTCTTTGAATTTTCGGTATCTAAAGAGTTTTTAAAAATGATGTTAATAGCTTAAGCTAGTCTGTAAGGAATTTGTTCAAAGACTGAATATAGACCAATAATCAGGGCTGGGATTTCGATGACATGTCATCTTTTTTCTGCGGATTCTAAGACATTTACTGCTTATTTAGAAGGTCCATTTATTTTCCCTAAATTCCAAATTTGAAAAATTTGTAGGTAATTTTTCGTCATTCTTCATCGTTTTTTATCGGTTTTAGTTTTCAGGCCATTTCTACGCCTGGTTTTTTAATGGCATTTTCTGGTCATTTTTAGCGATTTTTGAGTTATTTTATTGTAATTTTTGGACATTTTTAATTTTTAGAGCATTTATTGGTTTTCTAGGTCATTTTATTTTTGTAATTTTAACATAATTTTTTTCGTTTTTTTTTTCTACTAAAATATTTAAAAATGCAAATTTTTAAACCTATTCCTTTAACAAGAGAGTACCTTCAATCAAAAAAATTACCTCTCAAAAAAAGGAGTAGCTTTGTTTATAGATCTCGATAAAAAAAAGCTCTGCGCGTTGTGTAACTGACGAAAGGGTATGTAGAAAGATGAAACAAGTGTTAGATAAAAACTTTGCATATGCTAGTTTTTGTTACTTCTATTTTTATGCTCTATTGCTAAAATATTCGTGGGTAAAATAATAGTTTTATGAAATTAGAAGAAGAACTACATCCGATGACATCGTTTTTTAAATTTATTTCTTTCGTGAGTGCAGAAGTACAAAGAAGTTTTTCTGTTTATAAAAATATTTTGCCAGACAATTAACGTTCCTTCAATTTTAATAACATAAAAATGTAAATAACCTTATAATATACTGTAACGATATGTATAAAAATTATATAAAATAATTTTTAAGTTTAGTTATGTTTTATTTGTAAAAAATTATTTTTTGTCATTTTTGTCAGTTCTTAGGTTATTTTCTGTAGTTTTTAGGTAATTTTTTATGTCATATTTTGCAGGTTCTTAGGTCATCAAAATCCGAGCTCTGCTAATAATGTGTGCGACACCAAAGTTGCCAGTAATGTGGGAAAAATCACATTCGTGGTAATTTTTAATTGGTCTTGGGAATTTTTTATTTTGGAAAATCCCATGGTATTTTTTAATCCAGGTGGTATTTCTTAATTGTCGTGGGAATTCAGCGTGGTGTTTTTTAATTGCATGGAAATTCGGGAATTTTCTTCGTTAAAATTTATTTTTCTCTTTTATTAAGCAAACATTTAATAATGGTATTCGATACAGAAGAGAAAAACTATAAGCTTACGCTGTACATTTTCTCAAACTAACCCTTAATAAAAACCATTAAATTGCATATATGTTCTAAGAACAAGTTGCTATCATGGAAACTAAGTAGACATTGGCAATAGACATATGGCAATATGGTAGACATATGGTAGACATATGGCAATACTATACTGAATTTGTGATTTTTTTTTGCAAGCGTAAAGATTACGAAAATTATGTTAAAATGCCAAAATAAGAAAAATATGACTACAACCAAAACAATATTAAAAAATATTTGAAATTCTACTTATTGAATACATTTGTTTTCAATTTTCAAATTGAAAATGAAATCACAGTTGCCATTATACGCTCTACTTGCACCGCATTGTTGTAAGCTGCGCATGTAAAATCATTTATCATTTAAAATCATTTTGAAGAGTGGTGGTGCCGTCACTTAGAGTCCGGCAGTATCTTGAACAACCTAGTAAGCATGGATAAAAACTCAAGTTTTGATTGTGAACTGGCCCTAAGATTCGCTAAAAATTTACTGAGTTAAGATAGTTGTCAGCTCGTAAAATAGAGTTTACCGAAAACGCGTTTAGAGTTTTAAGTATAGTGTGCTACCTGCTTTGAAGCGGTCACACTGTGAGGTATTGAACCATGAAAATGAGTATCAATTCACCTAGAAGACGGAGAGAACTTTTGACTTTTTTTTGGTTAGAATGGGTCCAATTAAGAAACAATTGTTTGTCCAATCCATTGATTACAGCCGTAATTTTGAAGCAATCGTTATGAAATTTGGTCTTTAAGCTTGTAGCTTAAAATATAAATATCAAGATCGAAAATTAACCAAATCGAATGAAAACCACGCCTACCTCTAATACAAAGTGACTTTATCAAAACGATAAAATCTCTTTAAATTCCACCAAACTTAATATATTGAAATTTTGTACAGTGTAAACCAAAATAACTGTCGCACTTGGTTTATGCCATCAGTCAAAAGAGTGTTCACAGTTTCAACAATAACAAATGCTAAAAATACGATTTGTTCAATTTTCGCTTAAAGACTCAAGTACAATAGAGCGAGAGTGCGTTGCGAGACAACGTAAAAATCTCGCACGAGCTGTCAGAGGATTTTCATAAGCAGAGTTTTTATGTAGCAATTTATATTGCCTTCATGCGATGATCAGCTGTCATAAAAATTATATTGAAAAATAATAAACAATTTGAACATTTAACTTTTTTATTCAAAAACTCAAATTAAAATAATAAAATATATTAAAATAGTTCTAAGCTGATACATTTATTTCAATATAGTCAAATAAAACATTTCTGAAAAGTTGTTGCTTAAAAGGAAGAACTAAACGCAATAATCCCAGTCTTGATAGATGGGTCGGACCCACTATCTTCTTTCTCACTGGTTTCGACGCTTTCTTAGTTCATTCCAAGCAAAATATCCATCCAAGCCAGCAGCTAAAACTTCGTGAATATTATTTTACTTCTCATTTTAGGCACTAAGCAAAATTTTATTGCAAATTAAAATTTTAAATAGTTCTAAGCTAATACATTTATTTCAATATAGTCAAATAAAACATTTCTGAGAAGTTGTTGCTTAAATGGAAGAACTAAACGCAATAATCCCAGTCTTGATAGATGGGTCGGACCCACTATCTTCTTTCTCACTGGTTTCGACGCTTTCTTAGTTCATTCCGAGCAAAATATCCGTCCAAGCCAGCAACTGAAACTTCGCGAATATTATTTTACTTCTCATTTTAGGCACTAAGCAAAAATTAATTTATATTCGACGCAGCTCTGGTGCCTTCAAAACTAGCGTTTCTCATTGTACATTACATGCGAGGGCAATGCGTGCGAGATTTTGTTATACAATCGCATCGCATTCTCGCGTCGCACTCTCGCTCTATTGTACTTCAGGCTTGAACTGTGAATAGCCTTTATGTGAAGTCTATGCATGCTTGCAAATTTATTTTTCACAGGGTGTTTCAACTGGTCGATAAAGGAACATACTTACCACTTATAATGAATGCACAAACCATAGCAAGTAAAACTTATTCCAAAATATTTTGCTTACAAACATAAATAAAAATTTAGGGAGGTTTAACTTAATTTTCTCGAAATTTTAGCAGTTTTTAAAGAAAGATTGTGAAATAACGGATAAAGATATTTGAGTGAAACTCTTTATTTTTGGACATTTTTTTAAATTTAAAGAAAACATTAGTTATTTTGTCTCATTTCCGCGTGACATACAATATCCTGACTTTGGATAATATGAAATAAAAAAGAATTTGGTAAGAGTTGAAATCATATAATTTCGGGATGACATCGAATTTATTCAAAAAAATTAATAAGAAACAAAATAGTGGCTGCGCAAAGTTAACATTAAAAAAAGGAATATAATTTCAGGACAAAAGTAGCTGTAAAAATTTTTTAAGAATTTTAAAGAAAAAACTCGAAGTCATCCCTTTTTTAATTTTTTTTTTAGTTGCTCAGAAAGTTTTAAGTAAATCGGTACAGTAGTTACCGTGCAATCGTGCACAAAGTTTTCAAAAACCAACTAAAACAACTTTAAACTTCTGATCAGTTACAGTTACTCTGGCGCCCCGGGTCTTAATCGCTATAGAATCTGTATTATAAGCGTGATGGATTAAATTTTTTTTTACATATTCTTGAATAGTTGTACAACAATAATCGATTAAAAATTAATTCAATTTTCAAAAAATTGTTTGTCAAGAACCTCCCTTAAAAGATATATTAGGAAAAAAATTCAAAATTTTTGCAAAGTTGTTAAAAAAGACAAAAAAAAAAAAAGGCAAAATGGGTAAAAAAGCAAAAAAAAAAGGCAAAATAAAAATTGGATTGTCGGAATCAAGAGGACGTAAAAGGTGTTTATATATAAACAGTTTTTATGTACGACTACGCAAAAAAAAGGCATTTGCTACAGAGCTCTTTCCCTGATTATGACTTTCAAAGTGCATGGCGGGTAAACGGTACCATATTTTTCAACAATTTGTTCACCTAGAAATGCATTTTTTATTTTATATCTTTATATTAAACATTTAGTTGTGTGTTTAATGGATATTATTCTAGTCACTGGTGGGTTAAAACAAGGCTTTTAATTGGTTTATCGTTTAAAATTCGTATGGCAATATAATTAAACTTGATTGGTGCAAGTTATTATAAAAAAATTGGTTTCTGATGGGTTAAATCATGGTCACTAACAGGTTAAGTCAAGGTCATGAATGGGTTCAATATTTTTTAATTTGCAAAACAATAATGTAATCAAATAAGTTTAGCGTAAGACTTTGTAACAAAAAATTTGCTAACCAATGGGTTAAAACATGGTCATCAATGGGTTAAGTCGTCAAAAATTTTCTGCAAGAGTATAGCAAGTTTGGAAGAATGAAAAAGATGTAAGTATTTTGAGTACCCGCTTATATGAGCCGGACCCAGTGTGCGACGCAGTACTCTGTAGACACTATTAAGATCTTGTAATTTTAAATAGTATTAGTTGCGGAATTTAATTGATCTCCCCCCTTATTTTGAACATGGAAAGAATAGATTTGCAAAAAAAGTCGTAAAATTATTGTAATTAAATAAGAAGATAATAAGTAGATAAATGGATGGGCAATCACTTTTCTTATGTCATGCCATTAAATGAAATAGTTTTTATTTTTTTATGGCAACACCAAATTCGACAACTTTGTCATTAATCCTGCAAAAAATTGAGCGCGACGTGCTTGACAAAACAGTGATGCATACGCTATAAATTTGTGTGTATTTCTATTTACGAATATTTGTGTTTTAAGCTGTATACCAGCGTGGACTACACATGCATTTTACCGTTAACTAAAGTAAGTTTTAAAAGAGAGAGAGAGGGACTCACACACATATTCTCCCACTTGCACAAAAACCGTTTAGCAGTCAGTTTGTGACCGTTAAGCTTGACAGTTGGAATTTTTATTGATGTAGGTGTAAAAATATTTAAGAAAAAAAAAATATTATTGCAAATTTACTGCAAAATATAAAATACTTGAACAAAATACATTCCAAACAATGTTTTTATACGTGTGCACGACAGCAAACAGTGTCGAATAACAAATTTTTTTCGCTAACAAAATACTTTGAAGTAATGAAAACAAAAGTAAAGTGCTGCGCCATAAAATTTCTTAAATTCAGTTAAAGTGTGCTACATAAAGTAAAAAAAAGAGAGTATCATAATTTATTGAAGCTATTAGAAAAATTGAGAAAAAAATTTTACATAAGAAAAAAACTGTTGGCAGATGTTTTAGAAGCAAATTATTAAATACATTTTTTCTTGCGTTACTGTTACATAAATCAGTATCGCGTTGCGTTGCGTTGCGTCGTGTCGCGTCTCGTGGCTGCCGTGGTAATTTTTTGCACCCAGTAAGTTTTTCCGTTATAAATACTTAACAGTGTTGTTTTTTATTCGTTGAATTTTTTTATTTGGTTTTCTTGCTGCAAATGATTTAAGTGCGACTTTTGCTTGTGGCGCTTTTTCGGAACTTGTCGTGTGTCTAACGAACCGCAGTCGATAAAATAGCGGACGCCAACATCAACGACGTGTCCAAAATTTGCGGATTATCCTGAAAAATCCGTGCAAAATATTATTTATTGTCGTCAATTATTATATTGTGTATCGCGCGCGTGTGCGTGTGTGTATGTGAGTGTATATATCGTTTGCGTATAAGTTCGTGTATTTGTTTGTCAGTGTTCACACAGTTTGTGTATTTGTAATTTGACCTTAAGAAGAAAGGGAAAACTTCAACAAGGTGTCAGTTTTTCCTTTCCTACGCAATTAATTTGTTTTGCTGTTAATCCTACTCCTTGTGTGTGAATATCATAGCGAAAACGTTTATTTTCTACAAAACAGTTAACGACAATAATAACAATAGCAACAACAACAACCACAACAACAACAACCACAATATCAGCAACGAAAGGATCACAACAACAATAAAGCAATGTAAGTAAATGGCTATTGATATTTCCATGTTTGTCTGTATATCTTTAGGGATGTGTCTGTGTGTATTTGTTTGTGTGTGAGCTTATCTGGCTGTTCGAATGTTTAGGCGTTACCACTGCTGGCACAACATTGGTTCGTATCCTTGAAGTAACGGTTCATCCAATATGGCATAAATTTGCCTAGCTACATGTTTGGTTTCCGCTTTCATTGTTTTTGTTGTTGTTGTATCGTATTTGCATTTATTACTTTTTGTATTCGTATTGGTGCTGGTGGTGTTGGTGACATTGAAAAATTGCCATTGTCACAACTAATAAAGACAAAAACACACATTGAGCTTTTAAAAACTCGGAGGAAAAAAAAAATTAAAAAAAAAAAAATACGGAAGGGCGGGAGGGAGTTTTGTTTAGTGCTGGCATTGTTAAGAAAAATGTTAACCAAAGGCAAGGCAAATTATGAACCTACCCGGAATTAATGATGCCACACAACAGACTTTTTCCCTTCAATTGATCAATATGATGAATTGCGTTGTTAGGTACAAGTATTTTATTAAGAAAAAAGGGAGTTTGGACGTTGTGCTGTGTTGTGCTGTGTTGTGCCGTGGAAGCTTAACAAAAACATTTTAATTCCGAGAAAATATAAAATGTAGGAATAACTTCGTAGTATCCACTTTTTCTAGTTAAGCTTCTTTAAAGCTAATAAAAGCACGACTCAAGCAAATTACAGCACAAATTTCCGAAATCTAAAAAAATAATTAAATCAACTTTAAAAAACTGCATCTCATAAAAATCATTCCTAAAAAATCACTTCACATCATAGCACAAATTGAGAACATTTATGCACGAAAAAGTTTTCAAGTGTATACAGTATCGGATAAAACATGCACAACCACGGTTGCCACCTTTGTGGGAAAAATCCCATTTGTGGTTATTTTTAATTGCCGTGGGAAATGGGAATTCCCATGGGATTTTTTAATTGAGTGTGTTTTTTTAATTCACGTGGGATTTTTTTGTTTTGTGGGATTTTTTGTTTTGTTTTGAAGGAATTCTTTTTCAGTTAAAATATGTATAAATACATATTCATAAAAGCGTATATTTTTCATATTTTGTTCATTGTCAAAATAGTCTTAACCCATCTATATGATTTTCGCAACGAATTCGTTAAGATTTCGGTAACTTTAGTTTGGTGGGAAGTTCTTTCACTCTTGACATATTTACATGCATTGAAAAATATGTTTCAGTGAATTTTTTTTTCTTTTATTATCAATATACAAAATTGGTATATCTTAAAATTGATTTGTGATTGTCCCTTATTACGAATTGCTTCCGACGTAATTTTCGCTGGTTATCAAACAACGAGTATCGAACGTCAAACCCTGTCGAAATGTTCGTTGTTCGTCGAATTTTCAGTCGAATAGAATTTTGCTTTTGATGCGGTGCGTGTTGAGCAAAATAGTTGTTAAAAAAATAAGAACTTCGTGATTGTGTTTCCTTTTTAAAGACTAAAAACTAATTTGGAACTCTTTTTGTAAACTTTATACAGGTTTAAGGTGGATTAAGCAAATATTTTTTTTATTGAATACTAAAAGACTTTTTAAAACATAGACGACGAAATATTCTAGTTCTTTTTAATTTTTTGTTTCATTGTTAACACCTTGTTATGTCTGTTTTATTTACAGTGGTAATTATTAATAGAAAAGAGATTTTTTGTGGTTTCTTTTAATACAAATAAGATTTATCGTAGTTTTTTTAAATAAAAATGGGATTTTTCGTGGTTTTTTTTTATTTGCGTGGGATTTTCGTGGTTATTTTAAATGTCCGTGGGATTTTTTGTGGTTTTTTTTTAATTGCGATAGGATTTTTTTTGCAATTTTATGCCATGGGAATTTGCGTGGTTATTAATTTTTGCTTTTGTGGGAAAAAGGTTTTTTTGTGGAAATTTGAGGTGGCAACTGTGTGCACAACTCCTTACAAAAATATATAATGACCAACAACGCATACTTTTTCCAGTTTGTTAAGAGTTTTTTACATACATACCTTTGTTTGTTTGTTATTAAATCAACAAAAATTGATGCATAGTTCGTGTTTATCACTGAAATTTAAAGAGCTGCTCTCAAAACAGTTTCAAGTCCATGAAAATATGAGCGAGACAAAAAAATTGCAAGCCAAATTTGACAAAACATTTAAACTAAAAGAAATGGTAGGGAAATGTCTCCGGTTGTGAGACAGTCCATTTTTATACCCCCACTTTTAAAAAACGTAATAGGGGTATATTAACTTTGTCACTCCGTTTTTAACGCCGATAAGGAGGCGTGGCCGGTATAGAAAAGTATATATATTCTTGATCAGCATCACCTCCTGAGTCGATTTAGCCATGTCCGTCTGTCCGTCTGTGGTCACGATAGCAGCCGTAATTTTTAAGCTATCGTAACGAAATTCAATATATAAGATTTTTATTAAAAAATGGAGATCAAGTTCGAAAATGAAGTCGGATGAAAACCACGACTACCTCCCATACAAAGTGACTTAACCAAAATGGTAAATCTCCTTAAAATCCAAAAAAATTAATGCAATGACTTCAAATTTGGCACAGCGTTAATATTTATTATAAACTTCGAGTATGAAATTTGTAAAAATCGGATGAAAACCACTCCTACCTCCCATACAAAGTGACTTACCCTAATCGGTAAAATCTCTTTAAAATCAATAAAAATTATGTTGATTTTATATGATTTAAATACAAATTCTAAATGTAAAAATATCATTTAAATCATACTTGATTTTCAATACAAATTCTAGTTGTTTGATAGTTTAAAATCGTTTATTGAGCTTAAGGTCAAAGTTAGAACAATTAATTGTTCTAACGAATCTTTCCAAAGAAACAACAACAACAGCAAAATATTTTCAATATGAAAAGGGAAAAAATCACTGACTGATTTTATTGCAATTTCGGCCCTGCTTAAGGCTTCATCAGAAATCTTTGTGATACCCGTGCAAGCGCGCACTAGCGCACTGCACCACAGAGGCGATGAGATTTGAAGTGTTAATTTCTCAGTTTTTCTCCCATTTCACATTCTCACATTTGTTGTTGTATTTTTGCTTTACTTTAGTCTTTATGCTTATGTTATTATTAGCTTATGTTATTTAAATCAAGTATGATTTAAACTATCAAACATTTAGAATTTGTATTAAAATCATATAAAATCAACATAATAAAATAACCAGGTCATTTAGAAAAAACTTTAATCCATAAAAATTAATATAATGACTTCAAGTTTTGCACAGCGTCTTTAATATATTTATTATAAACTTTGAGTATGCAATTTGTAAAAATCGGATGAAAACCACGCCTACCTCCCATACAAAGTGACTTAACCAAAATGGTAAAATCTCTTTAAAATCCACAAAAATTAATATAATGACTTCAAATTTTGCACAGCGTCTCTAATATTTATTATAAGCTTTGAGTATGAAATTTGTAAAAATGGGATGAAAACCACGACTACCTCCTTTACAAAGTGACTTACCCAAAACGGTAAAATCTTACTAAAATCAGACTTAAAATTTTGCACATAAGCACTTAACCTGTAATATGCATTTTTAGTATAAAATTTGTAAAAGTTGAATAAAATTAACGTCTACCTCCCATACAAAGTGAGTACACTGAAATGGTAAAATCTCTTTCAATTCCACAAAAATTCATCTTATGACTTCAAATTTTGCACAAAACCTTTAACATATAAAATTTAGGTATGAAATTTGGAAAAATCGTCGTCCGTGGGGGTATTTTAACTTCGGCTCAGTCGAAGTTAATTCCTAATTTGTTTCTATTAAGTTGAAACGGTAACACTTATGTTAGTAGTGTCAATGGCAACACTTTTTTAAAAATTTCACTTTTGCTGTGTCATCGCGTTGGATAGACGTGTTGCTTAATATAAAACAAAAAATCTTCTAAAAAAACGGTAAGCTAAGTAATATTAGGGGTATTCACGATTTAGTGCACTTGCCAGTGCAGTTGAGGGCTTGAGGACTTGTGCAGTTAGGTTTTCGTGAACACACCACTATCACTTTTTTCAAAGCAGTCAAAATTTTCAATGCACACAAGTGCACAACTGCTCAACTGCTCAAGTCCTCAAGTTTTAGGAAATAGTAGGGGTATTCACGATTCAGTGCACTTGCCTGTGCAGTTGAGGACTTGAGGACTTGGGCTCTTTACAAAAACAAATTGTACGTACGTCAAAAATCTGCACAAGTGCTTTTCTACTATTACCTTCAACTTGAGGACTTGAGGTCTTGAGCAGTTGTGCACTTGTGTGCATTGAAAAATGTGGACAGCTTTGAAATGGTGATGGTGGTGTGTTCACGAAAACCTAACTGCACAACTGCACAACTGCACAAGTCCTCAACTGCACAGGCAAGTGCACTGAATCGTGAATACCCCTAGTAGAAAAGCTCTTGTGCAGACTTTTGCACGATTACGATTTCCGGGGCGCCGCGATTTGAAAGTGTTTTCTGGCAGAAAACAACAAGAACAAATCGATTACTCAACTAGTTATCGAGTTATCGATTTTTTAGTTGTTTTTTTTTTGCTATAAAATCTTCAAAAAAACATCAATTTTTTGCCATTATCCAATGGATCTAAAAGATTGGTATGTCATTTGAAAGATAATTAAATTACCATTTCAATACTTATATCATTGCAAGCGTATTTGTAGTTTTATAAGCAAAACTATATCATATTTGAAATTTGTAATTTTAAAAAAACCGTTATTTTCTACAAAATTTGCGTTATTAAGGTACTAAAATTATATTTTATTGTTAAAGCTTACAATTCAACCTTTCATTTGATATATTGATATACACATATATATTCTTTTCAATTTACACTATATTACATAAAATTAATAAAAATTGCTATTTGCTATTGCATTGTCCAAAACTGATCAACTAAAAATTTAAAATTTTTTTCGCTGGCTGGAAAATCCTATTCATTATATAAATATTTCAGCTACGATGTTGCCTTAAGAACAGTAATTTATTGTAATGGTGATATAAGAAAATATGGAATAGGAATACAAAACAACTAAGGTAAATAAATATGTTTGAATTAACAACTTTCCGTACAAATGCAAATCATTTCATCATAAAAAAATACATCAAAAATTAAATAAATCATATGTTTTATATACCAAACAAAAGATAAATTTTCAGGCTTCAATAATTTACTTTTCATAATCCATAGTAATAACGGTAGTTTTTGATAAAGTAACGGTTTTATATAAACAAATATTTTACTATATGCAAAAATAGCTATAAAATATTAAATACTCAACGGATTTGATTAATTTAAAATTAATATAAAGGCTTTATGTACTATCTTTCACATTGCACCTTAATCAACAACATCGGTTATACACTTAGAAAAATATAGATAGTTTTCTTAAAACATCTAAAAAATAAAAATTTTCTTAAAAAATCGATAACTTGAAAACAAATCGATTAATCGATTTTTCCTTCGGCCATTCTAATTTTTTGTTAAAGCACTTCCTGGCTCCATTGTCAAATCGCGGTGCCCCAGAAATCGTAATCTCCCCCAGATTTTTGACGTACGTGCAAGCGCGTCGGAAGCGAATTTCATCTGGGGGGGGCAGTACAAATGGAGGGGCAGTACAAATAGTGGTGCAAAAAAAGTTCACCAAATTTCTTCACATGAAACATGAAGAAGAGAGAAAGAAGAGGAAAATATATAATACAAAAATATTATCGTTGCAAAAAAACTGATATTTTGAATAACTTTTCCTTTTAAATTGTTTATCTAGCTAAAAAAGTGGGGGGGCAACTGCCCACCTTTCACCCCCGCTTCCGACGCCAATGCGTACGTGTATTTTGTTTTTGTAAAGTGCACAAGTCCTCAACTGCACTGGTAAGTGCACTGAATCGTGAATACCCCTATTGATTTTTTTCAAAGCTGTAGATGAGGTTGTGAATTGGTAAAAAAGCATTAGTATTATTACTAAAAATATGAATTGGGACTTGTAGCTCAATATTATGAAATAATATGAGCTAATATGAACATCATTAAAAAAATGCGATACCATGTACAAATTGCTTATCAGTCCCGGTAATGTGCCACTCGAGTACTCGGTTGTGAGCCAACTTACAAAATTTGATATTTAGCATTTTTATAATGAAACATTGTCATTTAAATTGAATTGCAATGAAAACACTTAATTACACTATGCGACAAAATCAGATTTTTTTTTTACAAGGCATCCACCATATTTTTCTTATAGATTTTGGGACTCTGGTCACGAAAAAAAAACAAAAAAAATTTTTTTTATGAATACGTTTTTTTTAAATTTTTTATTTTTTCTGTCGTTTTTTTCGAATATAGTTGCATATATTTAGACAAATCTTGAATACCACTTAACCAATTTTTATAATTGAGTTTCAATTAAGTCTAATAAAATTTCCTACATGTTTGTTGATTAAATTCTTTCATTTGGATGAGTAGTTTTTGCGCTATAAAAATATATATTTTGAAAAAATTATTTTTTCACGTAAAAATGCAAGTCAAAAATTTATTCAAAAATTCATAAAAAATCGAAAACTGCAAAAAATACCTAATTAAAGTATCTAATTATTTGCAATTAAAAAATGTTCTAACAACCCACTGAACGTTTCTAAGACCATGAAAACAACTGTAATTAAAATTGCAAAAATTTAATTAATGGAAATTGGTTAAAAAAAAGTTAGACGTTCGTTATACGACTGACATACTTATTTTGAATTTCCGCAACTTTCTTTCAAAATTCAATAATCTTTTTAACAAAAGAACAAAAATTGAATTTCTCAAACTTATATCTCATACCCATATTCATATATTGTTCCCATTTTTTTAATGTTCCCTTTCATTGATTATTTTGCTAAAAAATGTATTGCTCATTATTTGCTGTTGCTTTTTCTATTCTTCCCCTCTTAATATAGTGTATCAACAATTCACTCACAAGCTTTCTTTAGTTACAGCTATCACCAATCTTTTCTACACAACCATACGTCTAGTCTTGCCGCATTATCCATATTAGCGCCCACTGCACCGTTACACAAACCCGCCCTACTACCAAAGATATCTTAAATTGTTCATTTTATTTCATTCCACTTCACTTTCATTCTTCATTTTAGCTGCCACCTACGCAAAAATGTTTTATTTTCTCTTTCATTTGGCGATTTTTTCCCCGACATTTAATTTTCTTTTCCTTTTCTGTGTGTGTGAGTCTTTTGCACTTTTATTTGTTCATTGAAAGCAGCTGCTTTCAATTCATTTGTAACGAGATATGAGTTGAGTGGGTGGTGGGCACTCCCTTTAAGACAAAACTTCCTGCTGCTACCACAAACGAACTAAACTGTGACCTGATCTAAACGAATAAATATATTTATTGTGCTTTTGACGTGAACGACGTGTGCTGAATAGGTATTTTCTGTTTTGACGTAGAACAACGACTTACAGCGTGCGTTTTATATAGAGGTCTTTTCCAGAAATTTTTTCAAGCACATGTAGCGTTTTTGTGCACTCTTTGCGTTATACCTACAGTCTTTAATATTCATTGTACAAAAACTAAATATATGGCAAAATATCGGTTATGTGGCGAATAAAACGAATATCTAACTTTGGATTTTGTCACTTCTTGAATAAAGTCACAAAAAGCCAAGTTTAAGAAGAAAAAATTTGCACATTTTTGTATGAAAAAAATCATGCATAAAATGCTTCAGTGGAAGCTTATGTTGTTGTTATGGTTGTTGGTTCGTGCAAGGTTCATTTATAAGGTTTTGGCACTTGAGAGAAATGCGTTGTTTTTCCGCCTTTGCTTGACCTATCACTGTGCTTTTCTTTGTTCTATGCATTAATTTTCTTGATTTCTTTTCATCCATTCTGACAGTTCAACTCAGCTCGCTCTCTAGTGTCACAACCTTATAAATAAGCGTGTTGTGCCGAAATTACGAACTCAACATCGTGTCGTTTGTTGAAGCGAAAAGTTTTTGAAAATTTCTCAGTAACTGCTTGTGTTGTTGTTGCTGTTATAAATATGTATGCAAAATGTACATAAATGCTTATAATTTATTATATTATTATTATATATATTCCATATTTAAAATTTTTATTGTTTGCTAAAATTTAAGTTATTTTAAACTAATGTTAAAGATAAAAATTTATTTATTTATTTCACAAATAATATCAGGAACATATATAAATAAACTTAAAAAAAACAGGTTCGTCGTTGAACACACGAGAGAAACGAAGCTTTTGCGCAGTATCATAGCTTTTCTAATTTAATGGTTTTGCATTTCACAGTGTGTAATTTTTTAAGTCATGCAAAAATAACCATATACGGACATCACTACATGATAAAAGAAAAAAAAAAGACCCCTGTCTCCCAGTCTCCCAAAGTCCTCCAGGTTTTTTTTATGGGCCCCCAAAGATGTGGGGCCTCGGTGTCATTTTTGAAAATAAATGATAATTTTCTCAAGCTCATATCTTGCAAACCCTTCGGAATTTTGATTTACTCTCTGAGGCAAAGTTGTAGCTCTTGTCATAAAGAACAAAAATTGTGAACATATAAAATAAAAAAACTTTATATTCAAGGTCAAAATCGCAAAAAACTCTAAAAATTCAATTTTTTTTACCTCTTTTCCCCTGTTCAGGTCCATAGGTAGCAAACCGTTCAAAGTTCAAAAAAATAATCAACTACAAAAATGAACCTAAGATCTCAATAAACAACTTTTTAGAACATATATACTTCCTGGGAATGATTTTTAACACCGTTTAGGTAGCGCTTAGGTAGCCGCAAAAGTGAAAAATTTCCCGAAAATTTTTTAATATCATTTTTAATTTTTTAATAATTTTTATATTTTAATATAAAGCCTTCTCCCGTAAGTGAAAAGGCATGTTGCAGGTTACATTGTTATACTATTACTGATTTTATTAATCTTAGTTCTTAGGTGGTATGGGTTGACATTTAGAGTTAGGGTTGTTACAAAGAGTAGTAGCATAGATATTTAGTAATAATGATTCAGTGTTGTAGGGATTAGTAGTCTCAGCAGGGATGGCACAACAATAAAAAATAAATAAATAAACTGGCCATTTCAGCCCTTGGAAGGACTTTGACCTAGCTTCTATTGATCAATTGTGTTGTGCGTGTTATTAAATGTTTGATCACAAATGACCGAGAACTGGACCTACGTGTTTTATGCCGAATCCGAACGGCTTATATTCTCAAGAAGCTTTACATGGCAATTTTTACTCTCTGAGGTTTGCCATTGTCTGCAGAGAGGTGACGACCGAACAGAAAAATTAATTCAAAAACTTTCTGTCTGAGCTGGAAATGAACCCGGGCTACCGCGGTTCTTTAGCTTAGGGGCCACACACTCTACCCACTAGGCTACGGTCGCCAATATGGCACAACAATGCTATGCTATATATTACAAAAATTATAAAAAAAAATATTCGTATTATGTGTAAATGTTTTTATGTGAATTGAATGCAGATGTTTGCTTCCAGGTAGTTGTTTGACAGTTTGGGCACGGGAACTCACCCACCAGCTTGAGAATTTTTATTAGAATGCACTTACTATCAGTGAAGGTACAGTGCACTCACACACTCGGCCTCCTGACTGACAATTATTTACGTTCAAAGTTTTGAAATCAACTTTTTTTTTTAAGAAATAGCTTATTTTCTTACACTTCAATTGTTTTTTTACCAGAGCTGTTTTTTGAGAAAACCAGATTTTTATTAAAAAAGTGAGGTTAAAATATCTTTTTTTTTAATTTGCCCCAATGAGTTTACAAAAATGAACATATTTATATACAGATTTAGAGCGTTTTCAAAGGTCTTCTCAACGATACCCATCTCAACCAGATTGGATAAGAAATGGGTGAGATATAAGCGATTATATACTCATGCTATAAAGGCCTATATCTCAAGAAGTTGGATAGGCCTCCTTAAAAAACTTTGGGGTTTTAATCAACGCTGTAAGCCCTACCAGTTCAAAAAAATTGGCGCATTTTTCATAAAGTAAATTTGTTCGTAAAAGCGGAAAATAAAAAAAAACGCTTTTTGGGCCATTTTTCGCTCATTTTTTAAAGTTTTTTGCGATTTTGACCTTGATGATGAAGTTTTTTTGATTTTATATATTCGCAATTTTTATTCTTAATGACAAGAGCTATAACTTTGCCTCAGAGAGTAAAACAAAATTTCGAACGGTTTGCAAGATATGAGCTTGAGAAAATTATCATTTTTTTGCAAAAATGACACCGAGGCCCCACATCTTTGGAGGCCCATAAAAAAACCTGGAGGATTTTGGGCAAAACGGGGAGACAGGGGTCTTTTTTTTTGGTCTTTTATCACGTAGTGGTGTCCATATAAGGTTATTTTTTTTCGTGTTGCACTGTGTTTGTATAAGTAGATTCCGCAGAAAAGACAGAACTCTTTCTTTTCCTAGAGATCAACCAAATAAATAAACTAATTTTGACAATTAGTTGTGATCTAGTCTTTGAATTTTTACATGATTTTAATTAAGATCTATTTAGATCAGTGGCCGTCACCCTGGGCTCTTAAGAGCTCTCTCATTTCACACGCATTCTTAAGCTCTCTCGTTTAGTCGCCATTAAAGGCCCAACCAAAATAGACGAAACGAGACGATAGCATTTTGACGAACGTCTGCACAACTTATGGATTTAACCCAAATGAAATGAAATGATTTGCTCAACTCGTCTGAAACAGCTGATCAGTAGGCAATCGAGTATTATTTATTTATTTATATTGTGCATTTTGTAATTTTTAATAAAGATTTGTGAAAAATTAGTGAAATAATGGCGAAGTTGAAAAAAATTTATGAAAATACAATAAAAACGCACTCTGCACAGCTGTTGTTGACGAGTTGCTACGCTAGCAGTTCGGTTCTTACGGAATAATAAGTCTTGTCAAAATGTTTCGTTTAGTTTCGTTCAGTTACGTTTGCTCATTTTGGGTAACAACATTAATATGTATTTAACCGAACACTTAGGTTTTTGCTCGTTACAGAGCAAAACGTCTATTTTGGTTGGGCCTTAAGACAGCAACGAGAGCGCTTTTTATGACACTCCACGGCGAGAAATTTAATGTATGAAAGTGGCAAATGAAAATGTGTGTGCAAAATATTTTATGATTTCAAACGCTTTTCAAAGAATGTCATGCGTTTTATGTTATGTTTCGTTTCAAGGAATGAAAAAATGTTAGTGAGAAGGCATTATGAATTGTCTCATAAGGATGTTCAGGAATTATGTGATGTAGAAATGCAAAGACTTTACAAATAGAAAGAGAACATTTTTTTGCATAAAGTAAAGAATAAGATTTCTGAAATGAAAGAACACTTGGTTCAAAGCAATGAGAAAAACAAACAAATTAAATTGAAAATAACATAATCTTAATTAATAAGTTTGAAATGATTGAATTTGAATGAATTTTTTTAGTGCACAATTTTATCTGCTCATTAACACATGCTCATTTTTATTTTTGACAGGCACCGATTTAGATCAGGGTAGATAATTCCAAATTTCGGTTTGGTACTTAGCAAATTTCGAAAAGTACTAAAAGTACTGAAATAAGAAATAAAATTAAAATTTTAAGTCTTACATATTTCTCTTAGTTCAAAATAAAAAAAAGACAAAACAAGCATAACAAGTTATAAGAAACAAAAATTCATTTTATAATTATTAATATATTGTATTTTATGGAAAGAACTTTTAATTAGTAACGTAATTAGGTGATAATAAACAAAACTAAAGTTTATATCATGTGTGCATTTTTTTAATCTAATAATTTTTCAATATCAATGCTTTTGATTTTTTTCTTATAATACCTCTTGAGAAATTTTAATGTTATAGCAGTACGCTCCATTTAATTTTAAAAGGTTCTTTTGTTTGTATTGATCTTGAAAGGGTGCTTACTTGAAGCCTATTTTGACATTTTGTCTTGATTATATTTTGATATGAAAAAATACGTTTAACGTTAATTAATTGACAAAAAAGGTGTGTAAAGTAATCATTCGATAATTTTATATATATTACCACGCATAAGTTGATAATTTTAATTTTTAGCCCAAACCAACTTTAGCACAACACTCTGCCATCTTCAAATTTTTTAATTAATTTCTAATAGTACTGTTTTTAGACAACATTTGTAAAAGTACTGAAATCATCGCGGTCGTACTGCGGTACTTTTGAAAAGCAAAAAGCACTGAATTCAGTACTTTAGTACTGAATTTATCATCCCTGATTTAGACCAGCGCTGGGCGCACCATAGCTCTCTGAGCGTAACTTTTCACATGTACACAGCGTTGCCAGATGTTTTTTAAGAAAAACTTAAAATTTCCAAAAAAAACTGTATTTTCAACAAAAAACTGTTACCCTTAAAAACGAAGCAACTGGAATTTCATTGGCTTTTATTTTTTTTTAAATTGATTAAGATGATAATACGCGATAATCTTTTTACAAAAACATAAACAATAACATGTAAAAAAATTTTTTTAATAGTAATGGTATTCATCTAAGTGCGCATTTTTTCTATTTGTGCAATTTTAGGTGACAGCTTTCATGAACGCACCTTCGCTTTTTTGTGCAACTTTTGACAATTAATGAAAATTTGAAAAAGTCAGTAATATCAACATTAAAATGCCGAAAGAAATTTATTTCAAGACAAACTTAAAAGATTGCTTTTCATTTAAAATCATTTGAAATCATAGAAGAAGAAAAACTAGCTGATTTTGGATTTACACAATTAGCACCGCAAGTTTTCATGGCGTTTTGGTCGCGCATACTTATTAGGTTTGCACAAAAGGTTTCCATAATATTTTTACAGCTCATTTGCAAAGGTGGAAAATGCGCAGTTTGCACAGTATACGGTCTTGGGAGTTTATATGAATACCCTTAGTAAGTATTTGCACTTTTGATTAACATTTGATAACATGTTTTTTTTTTAAATTTGATTTCATTAATTTTCGTAAATTGACCGTAATTTCTTTATACGTTTTGATTGATTTATCAAATTTGATTCTTTTTTAGGAGATTTGTTGCATTCTTTAAGAGTGGAAAGTTGTAACTTATTTCTTAGTTTTATTTTATTTACATTAAATACTGAAAATGTTCTTTCTACTTTTGCAACGGCTGCTAGAAAGCATAGAGCAGTAGAACCATTTTTCCCCTAAGCGGAAACGCTTCACTACCATAGCTTCTTTTTATTTTAAAAATAGATTCCCAAAAAATTAAGCATTACTGTCAACTCATGGGTGTCTGCAGGGGGAAAGGGGGAGGGGGAATTTGCCCCCTAGGCAGTGACATTATTGAAAATATTTTCTTATTAAATCGAAAAGCCGTAAGCTAGAATTAAAAAATTTTACGGGAGAAACAAAAAACTTTCTAAATTGTAATTATAATTGTAATTGTAATTTTCGCTCAAACTTAAGGATTCTAGAACTTTTTTAATAAAAAAGTCGTTTTTAGTTGTAGGAGTGTAAAATTTAGCAGGAACATGTATTTTGATGCACCAATAATCAATCAAAAAGTCGACTTTGAATTTACTGTAACTTACGACATTTTTGATTTTATATGACTCAAAATACTTTTTTAAGGCAGATTTATAAATTTGTACACTCAAAAAATTTTGTGTGTAAATATTACTAATAACTGCGTCCATTCTATGAATTTAATTCGTAGTTTTCAGTCACGAATATGATTCGTAGATTGAACGTAGTTTGGTACATATTGCAAATATTTTATTCGTATTCGTACAAAAACAAATGTATATTATACGAATGCATTTGTTACATTTCCGAATAATACTAATACTTTACAACGAAAAAAAAAACATTCTGTCTGAGCTGGGCTTTAAACCGCATTTATTTATTTATTTATTTATTTCACCAAGCAAGGCAATTTACTAATTCTATTTACATTTTTTACTTTCTTTCTTTTTTTTTTTACTTACATATTATTTAAATTTATTTCAAAAGAATACTTAAACTACGCTAATATATCTTAAGTACTACTTTTAGGGGATGACGGAGGGGGACTAGACCAAGAAGCATAACTCTGTAGGGAGCAGTGCTTGAAAAGGACAACTTATCAAAGTCAAAGAGAGACTTTGAGAGGGTTCGCTTAAATGTGGATTTTGGTATGGATGGTGAATAGTGCTCGCTAATATTATTAAAAATTCTGAAGCACCTACTAATGGGTTCATTATTTGCGTAAATAGTGTGGTGAATATATTCATTTAGGAGCCGCGTATGCCTAGTACGTCTAATTGGGTCATTTAGTGTAATTTTGCTGGAGATATATTCGCTATCAATAGCTCCGTTAATAACATCAAATGTGAAACATGAACTCAGTAAAGTTCTTTTTGATGATAGAGGCATCAGAGAGAGGAGCCTGAGTCTTTGTTCATACGGTGGCAAGTTGTTATAGTCACGGGGTCAAAGATATCTCTTAACGCAAAAAGCAGGAATTGTTTTTGAATGGATTCAATTTTGTCGCTATGAGATTCAAAGGCTGGATTCCAAATGATGCAAGCATATTCAAGAAGTAGTCGCACTAACGTTTTGGTTACCCACACATTTTGGAATTCTTTAGCACGTCTTTTTATAAATCCTAGCTGTTTATTTGCCCTCGATAAGACTTTATCAAAATGTAGACTAAATCTCAGCTTATTATCTAGGACAACTCCAAGGTCTACAATACGGTTGGTTCTGCTCAGAACAATATTATTAAGGAGGTAACTGCATTGTGGTATCATGTTCTTACATTTCTTAACATTTAAGTGAAGTTTGTTTTGATTACACCATTGCTCAAGGGACAGCAGTTTCGATTGTAGGAAAGTTACATCAACTTCTGATTTAATGATCTTATATATTTTAAGGTCATCTGCGTACATAAGATGGGGAATGTCACAAAGAGTAATAGATAAATCTGAAATGAAAATGTTGAAAAGTATTGGGCCAAGATGACTACCTTGTGGTACACCAGAGGTGACCGGTATATCATTTGAAAAAATGCCTTGAAATTTAACAAACTGGGATCGTTCGCAGAGATAGGATTTGATCCAATTGAGTAATAAACCGGAAATGCCAAATTTTTCTAACTTCAAAATTAAGATATTATGGTCGACACGGTCAAATGCTTTACTGAAGTCTGTGTAAACTGCATCTACTTGGCGTCCTTTTTCCATTTGATGTAACACATCGGAGACCATGATCATTAGGTTAGTGGTGGTCGATCGGCCTTTCCGAAACCCATGTTGCTGCTCGTTTAAGCAGGGATTAATGAGACTCGTCAGCTTATCACATATTATCGTTTCAAATACTTTTGGTATAGCTGACAAGATGGCAATGCCTCTGTAATTTTCAACAGACCTTTTATCGCCACTTTTATATATAGGTGTCAAATGGGAGATTTTCCAGTAGGATGGAAAAACACCTAAGGATAAGGATTTGTTGACAAGTATAAATAAGGGAATGGCAAGATTGTTTATACATTGAACTAACAAACTTGGTGGTATGAGGTCTGGTCCAGGTCCTTTGTTTGAATCAAGTTCCATGATAGCATTAACAATTTCATCCAGCGTCAGACTGATATTGTTTATAATGTCTGTCGCATTAGGAGAGGGGGAGGAATAGAGAGTCTGGGGTATCCAGCTGATTTACGTTTGACATTAACGAAATCAAAAAATTTTTTAGGATCTCTAAGAATTTTTTCTCCAATAAGGTTGGTATAAGTTCTATAAGCATCATTTGATTTTATAGAGAACTCATTGTAGAGCTCTTCGTATCTCATTTTGATTTCATCGCTTACATTTACGCCTTTCTTAATGAATTTGTATAGCTTGTTTCTTTGGTTTCTTATATGTCTGAGACTTTGGTCAAGCCATGGTTCTGAAAGTTTATTTTTTTTCTTTATCTTAGGCACAAATTTTTCAATACTTGTGAAAAGACGTTGGTAGAAAAGTGAAATAGCACTATCTATTTCCAAATTTAATAGATCGTTCCAGTTATAGGCATTCAAATCAATTTTTATACTGTCATAATCGGCATTAAGAAAGTCGAACACAATTGTGTTATTAAATGAGGTGGTAAAAGACATGTTGTTACTAGGAAATTCTACAGTTAAAGCAGTGTGGTGGTGTGTATCAGAAAATAAGTGTTTAGCCTGAGTAGTTGCAGTAATCTTTATTTTATCATACGAATTAGCAAAGACTAAATCCAACCAGTTGCCGTTCCGATTTGGGGTTGGATTAACTTGTTGTAGGTCATTGCTATAAAAGGTACTAAGTAAATTAATGTCTATCGAGCTTGAAAGGTTAACCGGAAGAAGATAATTGTCATTTTCATCGACGATAAATGAGATATTTGGACGATTGAAGTCTCCAAAAATTATAACTTTATCTTCTTCATTTAAGGTTGCGGTTAACGATTGGACTGTTTCACATAAATCGTTGTATGTTGTTTCGATAGAAAAGGGGGGAATGTAGAAGACAACAATGTAAATAAAAATATTGGTTCCTGAGCGAACTTTGATGATACGGTGTTCAAAGAGTGTGTGAGAGGTTGTTGCAACAAGCTCGCTTTCTAAAGAGTTATGAGTTGCAATCATAACACCACCTCCACGGGAGAGACCTGTGTGGCCAAAGTCCCGATCATTTCGATAAACTGTCCAATTTCTTTAGCTTACGGGCCACGTACTCTTCCAGTAGGCTACGGCCACCTGACAATCATACATTTCCTTCTATTCGTCATTTGTTCAACAAACCAGGCTGAAAGATTTAGGTTGTAAATTTTTTAAGCTCAACTAATACTTCGTACATTCTACGAATAATGCGTACGGTCAACCTACGAATGAATTTTTTCTATTAATATTAATTTTAATTCGTAAATAGTACGAAGCCATTAGTAAATACTACGAATGTAATGGAAGAAATTCCGGAGTTATTCGTTCGAGAAAGTGTGGAATGATAAGGAATGATATCCCTATTAGTCAAAGATCATTCTTCGAAGCAACAGATGGTAAGGGGCATTTAAGCCAATAACGCATATGAACTTGGACGATAAACAAATTTATGTTTTAAAGTAATTACACTCAAGAAGAAAACAAAGTAAAATAAATTTAAGAAATTATAAAATCTGTCATAAGATGATTCAATTTGGATAATTTTTTAATTTTTCGTAAACTTTGAAAATTTTTTCGTAAAAAAGTTAGGAAATTCTGAATAAAGTAGGCTAATTTTAGATCAAGCACTAATATTTGAAAAATCGGATGGCAAATTCTTGTTGAGAAAACGCTTTTACATTAGAATATCTTATGGTCAAAGTTTTTTTTTTTTGACTAAAATTTAAATAGGAAACTCGATTTGAAACATTTATTTTATACTTCTTAAAATTCACGTTGTTTAACAGGCGTTCATACATTATGAGAATTTTTTCTCATATTACATCCAGGATTCAGAATCAAGCCTTGCAGGGAGGTTCTGGTATATGTTTAGAAAATGAATGGAGCCCAAAACTTATCTATACAAGTACCTCTTTGTATATTTATTCATACGTTTTGAATTTAAAAAAAATTAAATAATTTTAAATAATTCATAAAATAGGTATGTTTCCAAACTCCATTTTAGTAGCTTGCATGCTGTTAGAACTTATGCATGTTGAAAAAAGAAATTAGTCAGTTGATGGCCATGCGGGGAACAATTCAAGAATTGTGACAACTTTGATTCTTCAAATTTTGGGATTATATGAATTTTTACCTCCTAAATCCAAATCTGATAAATTTCCGGCCGCTCGCAATTGGTTTATGAGTTATAAGCCTCCAAAACTGGAAAAAATGGTCTAAAAATCTTGCTGGTTTTATTCATTTAAAAAAAAAATATTGGGAAATTTTTGTAAATTAGTAATTAATAGTATTAAGACTAAATAGTAATTAATGCGATTTTATTAAAAGATAAAGGAGGATTAAAAAGATTTACTAAATTAAGCTTAGTATGCTGTAGGAACGAAAATTTTTGGGCATATAACTACTACACCCGAAATTTTTGCTTATTTTTTATTGTTGAATGACAAATTTTTGCTTATTTTTTATTGTTGAATGGCAAATTTCCGCGCCAATTAAAGCTTAGTATACTGTAGGAAGAAAAAAAAATTCCATTAGAAATACATTGAGATTTTTGACAACGAACAGGCAGCGAAATTTTTTTCGCCAGCTAGTACGCTGTAGAAGCGAAAATTATTGCTACGTTGCCAAATATCCATTCGTGAGTGGAGAGTTGAAATTTCAAAATTTCGCTGTCGATTATATGCCCATACATTTAAGCTTAGTATGCTATAGGAACGAAAATTTTTGAGCATATCACTACACGTGAAATTTTGGCAACATAGCAATAATATTCGCTTCTACATCGTACTAGCTGGCGAAAAGCTGGCCTGTTCGTTGTTAAAAATCTCAATGCATTTCTTATGGAAATTTTTTTCGTTCGTACCAAAAATCTCAGAAAATAGAATTATATAAGTTACATTTTCTTTATGTGCATTCTAGACTCCTTTATGACTTTGGCCTCCCTAGAACAAATCCTGCCGATGCCCTTGGCTTTATTGCTTTATGCTTTTTCTGGGAATCGAACTCGTGTCACTGTGTCGCAAGTCATCACAGTTGAAATCAATCAACGCAACGTGTCTATTAACAAAAACCTAAACAGTACCACATAATATTATAAATGTTTATTTCTGAAAATGTTTATGGTTAAAAAAATCATGTTTTGTTTAATTCGAACTCGTTTATATTACGAATGTTAATAGAAAAATAATTTATTTTTAATTTTTTTTCCATGTGAACTTTAATTTTACGACACAACGCAAGTAAAAAAGAAATTCGCTAATAAAAATTTATTAAAATAAACTATCCATTCGAAAACGTTCGTAAAACACTCGCTTTACTGAGTAAAACCTTAGCTTGTGGTTCTGTGGGTATTTTTGTAATTTATATTAAAAAGCAATAAATAAAAATTTGCCATAAGCAAGAAAATGTTCAAAAAGTCTAGATCAGATAATATTAACTCATTTTCTTGGCAAGTTTTGTACATGGTAAAAACTTTTTCTTGCTGTCAAGTTTCTTGACTTTTGCAAAGAAACGTCATTTGCGTCATAAACACTTAATTTATGACTGAAAATAAGACAACAAAAAAAAAGGAATGTCTTTAAACATATTGTGCCTAACCAATAGTCATTTTAATGTCGACTCTAAATTTAGTGCCAGCTTTTGGACAACAAATTCTTTAGAAATAATGCCAGAAAAGCTCACACTAAATTTAGAGTAGACATAAAATCAACTATTGGCAAGGCCCATTGTTGCAAATTATGGGTATTCAATTAAAAAGGTAAAAATCTAAAAAAATGTCAAAAAGAACTACAATTTTGCAACTTCAAACTAATCTATAATAGCAGAAAATATAAATAATATTAGACACATTTTTATTTTTATTTTAAGCTAAGTAATAAAGCCAGTTAAAATTTTCATGAATGAAAATTCAACATTTTTGTCGGCACGTATTTATATCAGCATTTTTTTTTCGAAAATCCATATTCTCAAATTTTATGATAAAACAATGTTTTCTCTATGCAAAATAAACAATTGGAAATTTTTAACAACTCTGCTGTTTGCCACATTTTTTAACTACTGCGCAAACGCTCTACCGATTTTGTTCTCCACTTTCGAATCTCTTTTTGTTCGAAAGAATACTCTTCTTATTGCTGGATTGCGTATTAGTGTTTATTTGCCGCACTCATACAAATACATTCTACTTTTGCACAGCTGATTTACTCGTTTTGTATTTGTCCTTGACAAGGTTTTTCCACTTACGTTTTCCCTTAAAATTTGTTATAGGCAAACATTTTCATTGAGCATCATTTTTCTAATCGCACTCACTCGTTGTACAATTTTGCGAGCAAGTTTTTTTTTTTTTTTTTGTTATTGTTTTAAATGTCTCGCAATTTGACGTTTGCATGTCAAAGCGATATATGCGTCAAGCAATCGAATATGTTCTTTCTTTATTGTGTGCATTTTTTAACTATTCGCTTATGTCGTTTCTTTTTTCTTGTTTTTTGTGTATAGCAGCTATTGGGAGAGTTTAATAGAAGTTGTGCCACACCTTGCCAAGGACTACGTGTAATATACAAGTGAATACGTGTCGTTTATTACTCATTTGAGCATTGCACAATTCTGTGCATATTATTTTTTAAAATATAGCAGTGGATTATCTTGCCAAAGTATATTACAATAGCCACTAAATTGACAGAGTTGGAAAAAGAAATCATTGCCATAATTTAAGTTTTTACTCGAATTTCTAGAAAATTTTAAAAAAATAGTTGGAAAAAATATTAATATTTAAATTTTTACGCGAATTTGTAAAAAATTAAAAAAAATTGGTTGGAAAAAGAATTCATCATGAGTTCAGTTTTACTTGAATTTATATAAAAATTGCAAAGATTTATGAATTTAGTTAAGAGCTTTAGATCAAGTAAGATTTTAAGAAATCAACAAGAACAACAATTCTGTATAGAGTCAATCACTTAGCTGACTGGACAGTCTGTTTCGGAAATCGCTACATTTCTTCTTCAGTAGTCTTTGAGTGATGAAGCTGTGATCAACTCACTGTTAAAGTCGTATATGATTTCACACATGTTTGAACAAATTCTTAAGAATTTAACGCTCAAATCGGCTACTAATCATATGACATTTACAGCAGTAAGCTGAAAAATCCACAGTCACCGCAATACACAGCCTAACCGGTGCAATCGAAAAGGCTTTGAAAGCAAAACAAACAGTGTTATGAGCCTTCATTGACTTTCAAGGGGCCTTTGACAACACGTCATATAATGCGATTAAAGCAGCTATGCAGATTAAACATATTCCAACTTTAATCATACACTAGATTCTAATCATGGTTAAAAGCAGAATCATAACGTTTGAGCTTGGTGGAATTCGAACGCTTTCTATGCCTCCTACATAGAACCCTTATTCTAAAACAAAGATCCGCTGACAAACGATAGATCAGGTCTCCTCATCTTGATGGATAACTGCCCCCGCTCTTCAAGTTATATTGGATTGATCGTCCATCAAAAGCATTTTACAAGAAACTATGCTATGATAACTTAATACCAATACCATGCCTTCTCCAAGATTTGGCACCAACAACCAAGTTTCAAGGTAAACCTTTCGTTTTACGGAAATTAGATGAACATTCAAGAGCCGTGCCTTGAACTCATTTTAAGATCAATTCATGGACCGTGCCCCATAAATTCACTTCACTTCACTTAGTTGGCGCTACAACCGTATGTCGGTCTTGGCTTCATCTAAGAATTTGCGCCAGCCATTTCTGTCTTTCGCTTGCTGGCGCCAGTTGGAAATTCCAAGCTTCGTCAGGTTGTCCTCTACTTGGTCTTTCCAACGAAGATGCGGTCGTCCTCTTCTGCGTTGACCGCAGCTGGGTACCGAATCGAATGTTTTCTTCACTAGAGCATCGTCTTTCATGCGCTGAGCATGACCAAGCCAGCGAAGCCGCTCGATTTTAATGCGCTTGACTATGTCGATGTCAGCGTACAGCTCATACAGTTCATCATTCCACCGTATTCGGTACTCGCCATTGACGCAGATTTGTCCGTAGATCTTACGAAGAATCTTTCTCTCGAATGCTCCTAAAGTCTTTTCATCTAAACTGCTCAGCGTCCAGGTTTGTGATGCGTAAAGTAGGACGGGCATGATGAGCAATTTATAGAGCGTGATTTTCGTTCGTCGAGAGAGGGCTCTGCTTCTCAATTGCCTACTGAGCCCAAAGTAACACCTGTTGGCAAGAGTTATTCTTCGTTTGATCTTAATGCTGATGTCGTTGGTTGAATTAATGCTGGATCCCAGATAAACAAAGCTCCGTGCTTTGTTATTGGGCTTCCTTATTGGGCTGTCGAAGGCGGCTTTGTAGTCGACAAAAAGATGGTGGGTGTTGACTTGTTTTTCTTGAGTCTTCTCCAAGATTTGTCGTAGCGTGAAAATCTGGTCGATGGTGGACTTTCCAGGTCTGAAGCCACACTGATAAGGTCCGTTCAGTTCGTTTACAATGGGCTTCAATCTTTCACATAAAACGCTCGACAGGACCTTATATGCGATATTAAGAAGGCTTATCACACGGTTATTGGCACAGATAGTGGGATCGCCTTTCTTGTGGATTGGGCAGAGCACACTGAGATTCCAATCGTTCGGAATGCATTCTTCCGACCATATTCTGCATAGAAGCTCGTGAATGCATTTAAGTAGAGCTTCGCCTCCGTTCTTAAACAGCTCAGCAGGTAAGCCATCAGCTCCCGTGGCTTTGTTATTTTTAAGCCGAGCTATAGCTGTCAGAACTTCATCATAGTCGGGCAGCGGAACCTCGACGCTGTCATCTCTATTGGCGGGATTGTTATCAGCGTCGCTATTTAGAAGCTTAGAGAAGTGTTCCCTCCATAACGTCAGTGTACTCTGGACATCTGCCACTAGATTCCCGTTTTCATCCTTGCGGGAAGAGGCCCCGGTCTTAAAACCATCGGCAAGGCGTCTTATTTTTTCGAAAAATTTTTGGGCCTCATTCCTGTCACCATACATCTCAATCTTCTCCTGCTCGCGCTTTTCTGCCTCCCTTTTTTTCCGCCTGAAAATACGTCTCTCTTCCCTCCTCTTTTCTTTGTATCGCTCCTTAGCAGCGCGCATTACAACCGACTGCAGGGTGGCTTTGTAGGCGGCGTCTTTCTCTGCAGTGGCGTCGCGACACTTCTGGTCGTACCAATGGTTTCGGCGAGGGCGGTGGTAGCCAATCACCTCTTCAGCAGCCGCACGCATGCAGTTGGAAATGTGTGTCCATTGCGCGCATATATCATCGATTGGAGGAGTGCTTTGAAGCAGGAGTGAGAGTCGAGTGGCGAAAGCATCGGCTGTCTGTTTCGATTGCAGCTTGTCGACGTCTAGTTTTCTCTGTGTAGGGTTGCGTGTACTCTTAGCTGCGCACAGACGTGTGCGGATCTTGGCTGCAACAAGATAGTGATCCGAGTCAATGTTTGTACCACGGATCGTGCGTACATCCAATACACTGGAAGAGTGCCTTCCGTCGATCAAAACGTGATCAATTTGATTCTTGGTTTTTTGATCCGGGGAAATCCAGGTGGCTTTATGAATATTGAGATGCTTGAATCTAGTGCTACTTACGACCATGTTTCGTGCTGCGGCAAAGTCAATCACCCTCATTCCGTTATCGGAGGTGTTGTCGTGGAGGCTGAACTTTCCGACTGTTGGACCAAAAATATTTTCATTGCCCACCTTAGCGTTAAAGTCACCAAGCACGATTTTTACGTCGTGACGGGGGCAGCGCGCGTAAGCAGGACGTGGGGCCGTAGTCTCTTGCTAACTACAAATCCGCATCCAAACTCGTGCTTCTCCGCATGGCCGCTGTAGTAGATATCACAGGGTGCATGCCGAATGCAACCCTGTCCCTTCCATCGCATTTCTTGGATAGCAGTGATATCAGCTTTGTATCTTTCCAAGACATCAGTCAGTTGGATAGAGGCACCTTACTAATTACGGGTTCGGACATTCCAGGTGCATATCCGTAAATCATTATCAGTTTTTCGTTTGCGGAGGTCGTCATCAGATTTGGGGATCAGTTTTCTTCTTTTCTTAGTTGTTTTCATTGAAATGGGTTTTTACGGGTGGGCTTCAAACCCAACGCGCAACCTATTTTAAGCCTAGGGAGGCCCGCCGCTCAGATTAGCCGCCAAACTAACGGTTGTCAGTTTTGACGTGGCCCAGGAAACACCACGTGGAGGTTGGAGTCGATTTGAGGCGATTTCACAAAGATTATGCTGGCCTCGCCAGGTTGAGGCAGTCAGACATGTTACATTGTTACATCGCCCCCAGATTCCCCATAAATTGTCCACCCAATAACCAACCATCACCTTTTTTCCTGGCTTTGGATAGGCAGATTCCCCGAAGGTCCTCTGGTGGGTTCATGTCTGCAGACTATGCGAGGAAGAGGAAGAAACTCCGGAGCACATTCTGTGTGAATGTCCGGCAATCTGCAGTCTAAGACGTCTCCACTTTGGAGAGGCAGTAGTGCCCTCATCAACAATTTAGAGCACCAAACCAGAAACAGTGCTAAAATTTATCAAAAGCCTAAGTCTGGATATTCGACAAGATAGGTGGCTGGAGAGTGTCAAAAGAGCATTCCTACTCCGACCACCGATACATTGAGTATAATTTACACAATACGTCTTCAAAAATAATACCCCCGGCTAACATTCGAAAGACAAACTGGGGAGCATACAAAAGGGCTTTATCAAAACATTTGCCATCAGGTCCTATAGATAAACCAAAATCGGCAGCTGATCTTGATAAACTAGTCGATGTAGTAACCAAAGCAATGAATTGCTCTCTTGCTTCCTCTTGTCCTAAGAGGACTACAAGGGGGAAGCCAAAACCAAAGTGGTGGTCCGCCGTATTGGATGGACTGAGGACTGAATCTAGAAGGCTCTTTAACGCAGCTAAGCGCTCGAGAGCTGAGCTTGACTGGGCAGCCTATAAGGTATCCCTTAATAATTTCAAAACTGAAACCAGAAAAGCCAAAAGATCCTCTTGGAAACGATTCTGTGAAGGAATCGAAGAAATCTCAGAGGCTTATAGACTGCGCAAGATTCTCGCTAGCACACCATGCACACCCGGCTATCTCAAAAGATCGAATGAAACATGGACAATGTCAGGTGAGGAGTCTCTTAACCTCCTACTAGATACGCACTTCCCTGGTAGTAGTGCGCCTCCTGGTGCACAACTGCCTAGTACTAGTCGTTCTACGCAGGACACCGAAGGCATAGTCTCCGACAGGAAACTAAAATGGGCGATAAACAGCTTCAAGCCCTATAAATCACCAGGGCCTGATGGTGTTTACCCTGTAGAAATAAAAGAAGCTTCGAAATATATTTTGCCTTGGCTTCGTATTATCTTTAATGGCTGCATAAGCCTCACTTATATTCCCAATGCTTGGAATAAGGCCAGAGTGGTCTTCATACCCAAAGCAGGGAAGACATCACATACCACCCCCAAAGATTTCAGACCTATAAGTCTAACGTCATTTCTGTTGAAGACGTTAGAACGGCTACTAGATCTATATTTACGGAGCAGTATCGACCCTGCTCTCTTATCGGCATCACAGCATGCATATAGCAAGGGAAGGTCCGTGGAAACGGCTTTACACTCATTGGTCGGTACCATTGAAAGATCCTTCCTGCATAATGAATTCACTTTAGTTGCTTTCGTAGACATAGAGGGAGCATTTAATAATGTCACGCCACAATCTATACGACTAGAGTTGCGTAGGCTAGGTGTGAACAAAAGCATTACTGATCTTATAGATGAGCTGCTCAACTGTCGAGTAATCTTATCAGACCTAGGTGCGTACAGCGCTGTAAGATCGGTGACAAGAGGTACGCCACAGGGTGGTGTGCTATCTCCACTCCTCTGGAATCTGGTAGTGAACAATGTACTGCTGTCTCTAGAGATGGAGGGCTGTGTTGTGGCAGCATACGCCGATGACCTAGCAATCGCAGTCAGAGGCAAATTTCCCACTACCATACGCGACGTCATGCAAAGAGCTCTTTGCAAACTCGAGCAATGGGCCAAATCCTGTGGTCTTGGAGTAAATCCGGCCAAAACAGAACTGGTCCTTTTCACAAGGAAACATAGAATTCCGTCTCTCACACCAATCATGCTTAATGGGTCTGCATTGTCCTTATCGGAAAATGCAAAATATCTAGGACTCATTCTTGATAGGAAACTTAGCTGGAAACTTAATATTCTTGAGCGTACGAAGAAAGCGACAGTTGCGCTGTACACTTGCAAAAAAGCTATAGGGAAAAGATGGGGGTTTTCCCCAAATATCGTTCACTGGCTGTATAAAGGGGTCATTAGACCTATACTTCTATATGGAGCATCGATATGGTGGCCTGCCTTGGACAAGGTCACATATTTCAACCAGCTCCAAAAAGTCCAAAGAATGGCATCTATTTGCATTAGTGGTGCTCTGAGAACAACACCGACTGCGGCTTTAGAGACCTTATTACACCTTCTACCGCTTGACTTGGTTGCTAGGCAACAGGCAGCTTGTTCGGCGGTCAGACTTAGGGAAACTGGAGTATGGAAAAGCCTGGGTTCAGGACACGCATCTATACTCTACAAATTCAACTTCATTCCACCAAGGACTGATTATTGTAAACCACTGCTTTCCTTTGATGGAAACTACGGTACGCTTATTCCACCTTGAACATACTGGAATAAAGGTGCGCCGTGGAAACCGGGGTGTCTTTATTTCTATACAGATGGGTCAAAATTAAATGGCAAGGTCGGGTATGGGGTCTACTCAAAAGAATTAGGGGTATCCTTAGTTCGTAGGCTGCCGGATCACTGTAGTGTTTACCAAGCCGAAATGATGGCGATTAAAGAAGTTGCAACCTGGCTCTCAGAGAACGTCATCTCTAAACGAGAAATACATATTTTCTCGGACAGCCAAGCAGCGATCAAATCGATTGAGCAGGTATCCATCAACTCTAAAGTAGCCAGAGAATGCCGTGCTGCATTAGGCGAAATGTCAAAGTTCTTTGACATCAGCTTAATCTGGGTACCTGGGCATAAGGGCATACGTGGAAATGAAAAAGCAGACGAGCTTGCTAGGAAAGGTACATCGGTGACTCTAATGGGTCGAAACTCGCCGAGCATCCCGATGGCAACTGTCAAAATGCTACTTAATGAGTACACCACATCTAAAGCCAACTCAAGATGGGCTGAACTCTCAACATGCAGAACAACAAGGCTTATCTGGCCGACTCTAAACCCAAAGCGATCGAGAGTCCTTCTCTCGTTGGGAAGATCAGAGGTGGCTACGTTAGTGGCTGTTACCACAGGGCACTGCCTAATAGGCAGACATGCCTCCAGATTGGGAGTCATCACTAATGACTTCTGCAGAAGCTGCAGGGACGAGGAGGAGGAGGAAACTATCTCCCACCTTCTATGTTCCTGTCCCGCGCTTGCGAGAAGAAGGCATAAACATTTGGGGTCATTCTTCTTTTCGGAGCTTGACGACCTGTCGGGGACAAGCGTCAAACGTCTAACAAGCTTTATTAAGAGCTCAATGTGGTTCCACTCGGACTGAAGGCCAAGTGTGCAGCGGTATCACAACGGACCTCACTGGTCTAAGTGAGCTGTGGTACGTGCGTTTTGGTTTTAAGCACGTACAGCGGCTGCCGCCTCAACCTAACCTAACCTAAGTCTGGATAGTTAAACAAGGGCATGCACAATAATAAGCTATTAATAGATCACAGCCATCAACTCTACCAAGGTTGCCATCTGTTCTAGTTGCTTCTTAGTTATTTCAATATTCATTGGTTAATTTTCTACGATTTAAATACAAATTCTAAATGTTTAATAGTTGAAATCATTCTTGATTTTAAAAACAAATTCTAGTTGTTTGATAGTTTAAAATCGTTTCACCCTCTAATTTCACCTTTCTAATTGGGTCAAATTGCGGAAATAAGAAACCTCAAAGTTTCAATGAATTTCTAGCAAAATTCGTTGAAGAATTTAAGCTGCTAACTTCTACTGGCTTAACTCTTAATAGAAATGAAACAAAAATGTACATCTCAAAGTTCATATGCGATACTCCAGCTAGAGCTTTTATTACTGGCACTGTCGGCCATAGTCATAGCAAGGGGTGCTCAAAATGCCATAAAAATGCTTCAGTAAAAAATAAAACACTTACTTATAACTAGTACTGAATGTGAACGCATCAGAACCGATTCGGATTATAAGCTTAGAAGTGACAAGCTCTACCATGTTATAACTTTTTTGAACGAAGAACACATGTTGGAAAAAATTAATATTGGCATGGTATCACAGTTCCCATTAGACGTTATGCACCTGATTGATCTAGGCATTGCAAAGAAAATTCTTAACGCGATTTGAAATGGGCAGCGCCTTTCGAAACAAAATAAAAAATTACCTAACCCATTAATGACAACGTAAGATATATCATACGCGATAAAAGCATTTTTTAAAAATTCCTCAAAAATCCTCAGCCACTGTAAAGCTTTTGCTTCCAACAGTAAGAGAAGGCCAAAAGTATGCTTTTTCCAAAAAAATTTAAAAAATTGACATTAAAAGCCTTATTGTGTATTTTTTTGCGCCAGTTCGTGTAGTATTTTTTTTAAAAAAAGTGAACAATGCCACTCAGGTGAGTTATTTTGTTTTATAAACCTCAAGAAAAAAGAAAATATAATTAAAAAAGTGCATTAGGTTAAAGTGAAAGAAATTTCAAATGCTAAACGCAACGGGTTCTGGTAGTGAGCATTAATAGGTTTATGTCAAAATTGTATCTCTAAGAAGTAAAATTCTGAAAGAATTTTGTAGAAAGCCTAGGAGTTTTGATGATATGGCACGATGGAAAGCTGTAGAATATCGTCAGTTTATACTATATACTGGAATAGTAGTTTTAAAAAATATAGTGGATGAAGATCTATATCAACATTTTGTGGGGAGTTTTTGATGACAATAAACTGGGATGGAAACTACAACAAAATTTCCTTTAAAATCAACAAAATTGTTTTCAAAACAAGTTTATAGTAAGTACATAAGGCCGGGTCGATTTGTGGTGAGACAAAAAAATCACCCATTGCTCAGTGAAAATCGTATTCTAGGGATCAAAATAAGAGACTTTGCCCGAGGAACTATACCTCTAAAACGAATTCTAATGCCCCAACTTTTCCGTAGGGTCAAATTTTGAAAAATCCCTCTTTGGCCCATTTAAAGTGCCCCAATCGAGTCCAAATGTATGACCAACCCTTACTTACTTTGGAGGGCCGATCCACCCTCCCTCGGAAATTTGACCCTACGGAAAAGTTTTGGCATTAGAATTCGTTTTAGAGGTATAGTTCCTAGGGCAAAATTTCTTATTTTGATCCCTAGAATACGATTTTCACTGAGCAATGGGTGATTTTTAAATCGACCCGCCCTAAAGTACACATAACTAAGCGCTTAAAGGTTCAATGCACGTACTAATTTAACTAAAATTTCTTTGAAACTAGATGCTCTTGAAAATGAAAACTTGGACTAATAATTTTCGAAATATTATAAGTTAAATACAAATTGAACTGATTCTTAAATTTAATTAAAAAAGTATAAATCATAAAAGAAATGTACCTAATGAGTTAAAACAAAGCTAATTTGCAACAGAAATTGAATTTAATAAAATATACCATGCATTTATTTTACTAAAAATAAAATAATTTTTATTTTAAAAATGTGGAATGCAATGCACGGTGCTCCGAAAGTTCTTTTTAGGAGCACAAGTGGATCACAGTATGAAGTGCTCTACCTATGTTGTCATTTGGAGCATAAACGGAGCACAATATGAAGTGATCTATCTAGGCAACAGTACAGAGCATAAGTGGAGCACATTATGAAAAGCTCTACTTATGCTGCAGTTCGGAGCACAAACTGAGCACAGTATTGAGTGCTATACTTTCACTGTAGTTTGTAGCACAAATGAAGCAGAAGTGCTTCCTTCAAATGACATGTAATGTTAAAATGACTATGCTGATGGGAATATAGACGGAACACTTTGTATTGCAAAAGGAGCGCGCGTAAAGAAGTTAAAGAGCGCTTAAAAGCCCGCTGGGTTAGTCATCCCAGCAAACATTATGACTCTTAAAAGACTATTTTAAGACTCATATATATGAGCCTTTATAGTCATTATGCGCTCAAAAAAGACTCTTTTATTAGTACTTTTTCGTATGTTATGGGCTCCAAAATATGATTTATAACAATGACTGTGTTATGTTTCTTTTTGGAGCCATAAAAAAGACGCTTTTAAGACTCATATTTATAACTCTATTAAGACTCATATAAATTACTCTTTGAACACTCATAATTAAAACTCTTTTAGAACTCAGATAAATTATTTTTTTAAGAGTAATACTTAAGACTCTTTTAAGACTCATATTTATGACTCTTTTAAGAGTCCTATTTAATACTCTTTGAGGACTCATAATTAAGACTCTTTTAGAACTTATAAAAATTATACTTTCAAGAGTCATACTTAAGACTCTTTTAGGACTCATATGTAATACTCTTTTAAGACTCATATAAAGGACTCTTTGAAGACTCATAATTAAGATTACTTTAGAACTCTTATAAATCATTATCTTACGAGACCTGTTAAAGACTCTTAAGACTCATATTTAATACTTTTTAAGACGTATGCAATGAAATCCGTAAGGAATCATAAATTAAACTCTTTTAGAACTCATATTATTTACTATTATAAAAGTTTTTAGGTCCATATTAAAGACTCTTTAAAGTCTCAGAAAATAGATATTTTTATACACAAATTGTAGACTTTGATTTGATGTTATTAAAAGATTAGCCAACATTTTCTGAGGCTAAAAGCAAATGTATGACCCTTTTATGAAAGCTCATAAAACGGATCATAAAAGTATCATATTTGTGACATTTTATCTAAGACATTTTATCCGAAACACAATAAAATTGATTTTTTATATATATTCAATTTATTTTAATTAAATTTTTTATTCATTCAGTCATAAAAAATAACATTAAAACATATGCAAATATTATATATTTATATTGGACGTTAAATTTATTTTAATAAAAGTTGTAAATTCATTCAAAAAAAAAAAATTATAAAAACTTAACCAAATTACATTTATTTGTTTTCCCTATATTGAAAAAAAAACAGTTAAAAGTAAAGTATAAGTAATAAAAAAAGGATATTTCAATGTTTGTTCTTATAATTAACTCTATCTTTTGCAGTTTACAACCAGCGTGCACAGGTTAATGAAAATTCTTTTTCGGTGTGATTAAACTTTCGGAAAAATGCGCCTATAAACAAAAATGAAAAAAAAAAATAGTTTTGATGAATATTAAGCAGTAATATTGCATTAGGGGCTATTTTAAAGCCAAAGTATGAGGGAAAAAAAAGACAATAAGTTAAGTTTTGTTTTATTTGAAAACTTATTATTAGTTCACTTACCACGTATAGCTGACGTTACACCAAATCCATTTATAATAGTTTTGTGACATTACTTCACTAAAGACACGAACTATGAACATTTATAATTAAATAATAGAAAACAATTAAATTACTTCCACACACTTCGACGTTTAAACTCCAAATGAATATTTCAATTGAATGCTTGCTGCGAACCAAAAGCGCAGCAAGCTGATCGCAGCAAGAAAGGAATTCCACGAACTGTGGCGCCAGCATAGCAAGCGCCTTATTATTCAGAAATTGCATTCACAGGAACTTCGCGAATAACATTTTAAGGGCAAATAGAAATGTTTTTCGTAACGCATTGGAGTCAGATTCAATTTTCGTTTACTAGTCTATGATGACTGATGACATTTTAAATACTTATTATATTTATTTCTAAATAAATATAATAAATCATAAAACTCGCATACAAATGACTGCCTTATGAGTCTTTTTTATAATTTGTCATAAAACACTCATAAAGAGAGACTTTTATGACTCCATTTTATGAACACTCATAAAACATGCATAAAAAGGATTCATTAATGAGTCTTTTTTATGAGCACTCATAAAACATGCATAAAAAAGATTCTTGTATGAGTCCTTTTTATATGCACTCATAAAACACGCATAAAAAGTATTCTTTTATGACTACATTTTATGAACACTCATAAAATATGCATAAAAAGGATTATTTTATGAATCCTTTTTATGAGCACTCATAAAGCACTCATAACAAGTATTCTTTTATGACTCCATTTTATGAACACTCATAAAACATGCATAAAAAGGATTATTTTATGAATCCTTTTTATGAGCACTCATAAAACACTCATAAAAAGTATTCTTTTATGATTCCTTTTTATTAACACTCATAAATCACGCATAAAAAAGACTCTCTTATGACTCATTATTATTAACGTTCATAAAACACTCACATAAATGACGCATTTTAGAGTCATATTTTTTGAAGGCTCATAAAATGTTTGCTGGGATATCTAGGTTGCTAACTCGTTACTGTATTTGTTACAATTACAATATACAAACAGCTTTTATAGGTGCTACAAAAAGAAATGTTGTTATAATGTTAATTTAACGAAAAAGTGACTTATTTTTTTCAAAAATGTATGAAATTTTTTTTGCAACAAGTGCATTAATTCGTAACATAATTAACACCGTAGTTTAATTTATTTGCACCAAAAGAAATGATATGTTACAAATAACTTATTTGAAACTTTAATGCAACCCATTTGTGACTAAATTTGTTTAAAAAACTGGAATACGACCGAATTATAACATATTTTTGTTACAAATCGAAATCTGTGCTAGCTGGGCACCTTGTAACTAAAACAGGGTGCAATTACATAGGTTTTAACTTCAAATTCGAGTTAAGTGGCTCAAAAATTCTATCAAATTAAAAATTTTGTTAGTTTGACTTCGAATTTAATTGCTAGTTCTGCTTTTTTCTTGTTGCGATCCACTGTGCGGGGTCCGCCGACCGCACCACTTTTTATTTGAAAAAGAACATGTACTTTTATGATCGTTTGTATCATAAATAAATGCTGAAGTACTGCATTTAAAATGAATATTGCATTTATGAAAGTTTATTATTATGATTAAGTAATTTGAATGGGTGTGATTTTTAAATGAATTTGTCAAATTTTTGAAGGAAAACATATTAAAAAAATTTAGTTTATTAATAATATGATTTTTTTACGCAATAAAACCAAGACTAAAAAACAAATATGAGATTGTTTTTTATTCAAAAAGTGACCTTTGGTCCGAATTAAACTCAAAATCAATGTAGTTTATTTAAAAACTTAATATTTTTTTTGTGCCTAAGTACATCTGTGTCTCAAACTCGTGACAGATTTTGAGAACACTGCAACAAATACGTTTAGTTCTGCCACTTTAAAGGTTTACTAGATAATTTTTGGCCAATAAAAATGTAATATCTGAGGATTTGGCCAAACATGTTCATTTATAAGAAAAATGTCTAAAATATCTTCTTGTAGCTTTTGTATTCTTATAGCTTTATATGTTGTTTTAAGCTTGCCAAGGCTCGTCCTTGCTTAATTATCCTGCAATTCTATTGCTAAGACTTTAAATACAGCCTTACAACCAACTTGCCTTCATACTCAATGGATTTAACAACAACAGCAACACAATAACAACAATGATAATAACAACAATTTACATGTTGGCTTTGCGTAGTGCATCTAAGGTTTTAGCATCAACTACAAAAGTTACAACAACAACAACAACAACAACAACAGGTTATTTAAGTGCGATCGTAGGACAACGAGAGCATCCACAATGTTTGTTGCTATGCCTGAGCATAGCATTTTTGTATGTATTTTTTTTGCTCTTGTTGTTATTGATGGTTGTTTTTGTTGTTGTTGCTGGCTTGTTTCCTCTTCTAATCCAAGGCTCCTTTGCTGTGCCATAGGCTGTTGCAAGTGGGGTACGCGTCGCGCGGGTGGTTGGAGCGTTTTAATTGTTTTTGCCATCTTTTGTTTTTGGATGCAACAACTGATGCATGACATCTGCATATCTTTTGGAAATCCTTGAAGTGATTTGTTTTGTAATGGGCTTTGTTTAGAGCAAACAAAGCTTTAATTACAGAAAATCTTCGCTAGTGTATACGAAAGCTTAATGCTAGAAGCTTTAAGTGCAGAAAACCAAGTTAATTATTTCTAATTTGTATAGAGTAATAAATGTTGGAAAAGTTAGAAAAAATTACACACTACAAATATGTGCTTTGTCTTAAATTATTTAAGAACAACTGTTAATTTGTGTTACCTTCTTTATAAAGTCAGAAAAACTTCTATACATAAATATTTGCTAATGTCCATTATAATATTTTTTGCTTTTTTTTTAAATCTCTGTGCTTTGTTAAGCTTCAAAAAATTTGCTTAAAAAATGCAAATGTTATACAAAATAAAAGAACAATAATTATTAAAACATGCAATAAAATTTAATTTATGCCACTAACAAATGCCTAGATAACTAAATCAATGTTTTGACAAATTATTTCACTGCCTGTCATGGAAATGTCACGTTCGTCTAAACAGAAGTGAATACAAAAAAGACAGAAAAAAGGGGGTGAAGAAGCAAAAACGGCTTAAAATTGTTCTACATGCTTAGCACGCTATTATGAAAGTAGACGACGGACTGTAATTATTTTTTCTGCCTGTCTGGTATTTCGAGCTTAGTGCAAGTTTTTCTTTTGCCTTATTTAAATATAAACAAAACTAGAAAACAAAAACAGGACAAAAACAAACTAAAAATAAGTAAAAAAAAGTATAATTATAGTTGAGTGAAGCCATAAAAAAAGAGAAACGTTAAAAGTTAGTGTAAATAATAAATGTTGCAAAATTAATTTGGGGTTAAGTTTTAATAAACTCAAACGATTTTAGCAGATTTTTGAAAAAAATCTATATACTTATTTCAGTAAGGATTTCTGAAATTGATTCTGATTTCGAATGAAAGAGCTGAATGAGGAGGCGTGCATAATTTGGTTGGTTTTTCGATTGATGACCTTTGACCTTAAATATGAGCGTTTAAAGGGAATTTTCGTAATAACCCCTTAACTATAAGATATGGAAGAGCATGGTGTAGAAGGTGATTTAGACATCGCTATCACTTATGGATACCCTACAATAAGCATTTTTGTAAATAACATGTGTGAATGATCGACTATGATCGTGAAATTTTTAACGTATAGTAAACACAATTTTAAGAAAAGCCTGTTATTATGACATCACAATTATTGTGATATCTCGAAAACTATAGATTTTCTCGGTACAACGTATTTTTGTATGAAAAGTCATTGATTAGTAAAAATAACGGTAAGCGAAAGCTTCTTCGAAAATATTTTGTAAGGATAGCGGAAGCAAAAAAAAGTCCCGTTATTATGACATCAACATTTTTGCGATATCTTGAAAACTATACATTTTCTCAGTACAACGTGTTTTTGTATGAAAAATCGTTGATTAGTTAAAATAGAGGTAAGTGAAAGCTTTTTCGAAAATATTTTAAAAGGATAGTGGAAGCAAAAAAAAATCGCGTTATTATGACATCAACATTTTGCGATAAGATGAAAACTATAGATTTTCTCAGGATAACGTATTTTTGTATGGAAAGTCGTTTATTAGTTAAAATAACGGTAAGCGAAATCTTTTTGGAAATATTTGTGCGATTAGTGGAAGCTCAAATAGTTTCCGTTATTATGAGATTAAAATTGATGCGATATCTTGAAAACTATAGATTTTCTCCGTACAAGGTATTTTTGTATGAAAAGTCATTGATTAGTGTAAATAACGGTAAGCGAAAGCTTCATCGAAAATATTTTGTAGGATAGTGTATGTAAAAAAATCCCGTTATTATGACATCAAAATTTTTGTGATATCTTGAAAACTATAGATTTTCTCAGTACAACATGTTTTTGTATGAAAAGTCGTTTATAAGTTAAAATAACGGTAAGCGGAAACTTTTACTAAGTATTTTACAAAAATATTTTGTATGAATAGTGCAAGTAAAAAAAATTCGCGTTATTATGACATCAACATTTTTGAGATATCTTGGAAACTATAGATTTTCTCAGTAAAACATATGTTTGTATGAAAAGCCACTGATTAATTAAAATAAAGGTACGCGAAAGCTTTTTTGAAAATATTTTGTAGGGATAGTGGTAGTAAAAAAAGTTCCGTTATTATGACATCAACATTTTTGCGATATCTTGAAAACCATAGATTTTCTCAGTGCAACGTATTTTTGTATGAAAAATCGTTGAGTCGTTAAAATAACGGTAAGCGAAATCTTTTTCGAAAATATTTTGTAAGATAGTGTATGTAAAAAAAAGTCCCGTTATCAAGATATCAACATTTTTGCGGTATCTTGAAAACTATAGATTTTCTCAGTACAACGAGTTTTTGTATGAAAAGTCGTTTATTAGTTAAAATAACGGTAAGCGAAAACTTTTACTAAGTATTTTACGAAAATATTTTGTATGAATAGTGCAAGTAAAAAATTCGCGTTATTATGACATCAACATTTTTGTGATATCTTGAAAACTATAGATTTTCTCAGTACAACGTATTTTTTGTATGAAAAGTCATTGATTAGTTAAAATAACGGTAAGCGAAAGCTTTTTCGAAAACACTTTCAAGGGATAGTGGAAGTAAAAAAATTCCCGTTATTATGACATCAACATTTTTGCGATATCTTGAAAACTATAGATTTTCTCACTACAACGTATTTTTGTATGAAAAGTCATTGATTAGTTAAAATAACGGGAAGCGAAAGCTTTTTCGAAAACACTTTCAAGGGATAGTGGAAGTAAAAAAATTCCCATTATTATGACATCAACATTTTTGCGATATCTTGAAAACCATAGATTTTCTCAGTGCAAAGTGTTTTTGTATGAAAAATCGTTGAGTCGTTAAAATAACGGTAAGCGAAATCTTTTTCGAAAATATTTTGTAAGATAGTGTATGTAAAAAAAAGTCCCGTTATCAAGATATCAACATTTTTGCGGTATCTTGAAAACTATAGATTTTCTCAGTACAACGAGTTTTTGTATGAAAAGTCGTTTATTAGTTAAAATAACGGTAAGCGAAAACTTTTACTAAGTATTTTACGAAAATATTTTGTATGAATAGAGCAAGTAGAAAAATTCGCGTTATTATGATATCAACATTTTTGTGATATCTTAAAAACTATAGATTTTCTCAGTACAACGTATTTTTGTATGAAAAGTCATTGATTAGTTAAAATAACGGTAAGCGAAAGCTTTTTCGAAAACACTTTCAAGGGATAGTGGAAGTAAAAAAAAGTTCCGTTATTATGACATCAACATTTTTGCGATATCTTGAAAACTATAGATTTTCTCACTACAACGTATTTTTGTATGAAAAGTCATTGATTAGTTAAAATAACGGAAAGCGAAAGCTTTTTCAAAACCACTTTCAAGGGATAGTGGAAGTAGAAAATTCCCATTATTATGACATCAACAGTTTTGCGATATCTTGAAAACCATAGATTTTCTCAGTGCAAAGTGTTTTTGTATGAAAAATCGTTGAGTCATTAAAATAACGGTAAGCGAAATCTTTTTCGAAAATATTTTGTAAGATAGTGTATGTAAAAAAAAGTCCCGTTATTAAGACATTAACATTTTTGCGGTATCTTGAAAACTATAGATTTTCTCAGTACAACGAGTTTTTGTATGAAAAGTCGTTTCTTAGTTAAAATAACGGTAAGCGAAAGCTTTTACTAAGTATTTTACGAAAATATTTTGTATGAATAGTGCAAGTAAAAAAATTCGCGTTATTATGACATCAACATTTTTGCGATATCTTGAAAACTATAGATTTTCTCACTACAACGTATTTTTGTATGAAAAGTCATTGATTAGTTAAAATAATGGTAAGCGAAAGCTTTTTCGGAAACACTTTCAAGGGATAGTGGAAGTAGAAAAAGTTCCGTTATTATGACATCAACATTTTTGCGATATCTTGAAAACCACAGATTTTCGCAGTACAACGTGTTTTTGTATGAAAAATCGTTGAGTAGTTAAAATAACGGTAAGCGAAATCTTTTTCGAAAATATTTTGTAAGATAGTGTATGTAAAAAAATACCCGTTATTATGGCATCAACATTTTTGCGATATCTTGAAAACTATAGATTTTCTCAGCACAACACATTTTTTAAGGCGAGGTCATCGTCACAGAATGAGAAAAAATTATTAAAATTTCAAGTTTTGACTTTGCAAGCAAATATCTCCGCCTTTTTCTAATCAATTTTAATCAATTTTTTTTTGTCTGAAAGTTCAATTAAATGAGTTTGGCGAAATTATATAATAATAATAAAGAAATTTCCGTTAATACGACATCAACATTTTTGCGATATCTTAAAAATTTTATATATTCTCAGTATAACGCATTTTATTAAGGCGAGGTCATTGCCACAGAGTGAGAAAAACTTTTGAAATGTCAAGTTTTGACCTAACAAGCAAATACCTCCGCTATTTTTCAATTGATTTTAGTCAAATTTTCTTTGTCTGAAAGCACAATTTAATGAATTTGGAGAAATGAGAAAAGATACGTACATTAGTTTTCGAATTTTCGTTCAGCCACAAAATTTTTTTTTGTTCTCTAGCAGAAAACGGCACTACCAAATAGACCCCAACTCAAATAAGCCCAAAACAAAACAAAACAAAACAACGATATAAGCCCATAAAATGTCTATACATATTTGTGTGTAACTTCATTCGAAATAACTCCCAATTTTTTGGGACTAAGATTATTAAATTAAATGGAAATTTTTAATTTTTTTGTTTGAGTTTTATTGAATTACTAGTATAAAAAACTGTTTTACGGCAGGTCCTGCGCACACTTACTTTTAGAAACCTTTTGCCGAAATAACTTTTTCTCTTTTTAAAGCTTGATTTTTTGTACACGTGATTTTTGCAAAATACAAATGTACCACTTTAAATATCACTTTACGTATTGAAGCAGCGTTGAAAAGGTAGTTAGATCAAAAACGTACTATTGTAAAAACCCAATATTGCCACTGATAAATATCAAATCTATTTTCTGTGCATACTTTCAGGCTGAACAGTTTGAGAGATATAAGACACGGAGCAGCGTGCTTTTCTTTTATATAGTATATAGCTACTAGAACTGATAAGGTCCCCATTCTCGAAAGGATTTTTCTTGGAACATTTTATTATATGATAATTTTCTTATTTGATTATTCTATTACTTGATATTTTCTGTCAGTTTTAAAGGAATTGAAACTTTTTAATACACGTACATATATTTAGAAAATTTTTTCACATTTGGTCCGGACATTGAATTAGAAACGAATAGATTGTTCATAGAAAATAGGAACATTTTCAATATTTCGTAGGATTAGGCGCTTATTACCTTTTTGACGTTTCCATTTAATTTTCGGATAGGATTTAAATCTGCACTGGTCTGTGACCACTCGAGTAATCTAATAAGCTATCTTCAAATAGTTTGTTTGTCAATTTTGCCGTAAGTTTCGGATCATTATCTTGTTTAAATGTCTAAACAACCAACAAATTTTCTTCCGCCCATGGAAACATGACATCACGTAATATTTCAACATATGTTTCTTTGGTCAAAGTAGCATCAATTCTATGAATCGGATTAAACATATTTCAACATATGTTTCTTTGGTCAAAGTAGCATCAATTCGATGAATCGGATTAACTCTGTTCCAGAAAAAGTATACCCAAACATTTATCGACCTGCCACCATGATTTAAAACCGGTGAAACGTATTTCTGATGAAGCTCAGATTTTTTTGGACACCTTGCGTATTTTCTACCGTCAGATCCAATGCGATTGACCTTAGTTTTATCACTCTAGACTTTCAGTCCAACTCACATGAGCTTATTGCTAAAAAAGTTCATGTTTTACCTGTTCGCCTTCACCATTTTTGTTAATTATTAATGGCCTTAAAGAGTTTATTTGGCCTTTTATTTAATCTGCAACGGCTTAAGTTCTCTCGGGAGTCTCTTTGCAAAATTCTATTGAAATAGGATGACAAAAACGAACTGACTCATTAATTAATCTGATAGGCACCAAGGATCTAATAAACAAATTTGCGTCAGAAATAAATTCAGATTTTTCTGGAAGCATCCGCTTGTATTAGCTTTGGCCAGAAGACCCATCACAGCCCTATTTACACAGAATCTATGGTCAAAATTCTAGCCGTAGAAAAAAAAATTATTTTCCTCTGTTTAGCTACCTCGTAGTAGTCGCTTAGAAAATATTGTACGCACAATGTTACAAGAAAATTTTTGGTATTTGATTTCTAGTGACATTAAAGTTTGTTATTGTTAATGAAGCTTAACCATACCTCATCTTCCATGCGCTTACTTAATTCATAGGCGGCCTAGAAGTATGCAATTAATTTATAGCAGCTTAGTTTATGGCACATACAATTTGCTTAACATAAGATTTCAATACGTAAATGTACGCTTTTGTGTACTTGAAAAATTTTGCAAAAAGCATCTTGTATGTAGCTTATTTAATTGCTATTGCTGCTGTTGCTGCTTTGATTATTGCTCACTTGCAGTTTGCAATGATCAAAGTGCTAGCAAAATAAACACAAGAAAAAACGAGAACACAAAAAGTATTGCAACATCCGGCAAAATTGTTGGCAGCTTTCTTTTTTTCTTTTTTTGTTCTTGTTGAAAAAAGCTTAGTGTCCTCAGAGTCCTTGCAAAGTGTATAAGTGCAATTCTGTGTATGTGCTAGAGTATGAATGTGAAGGCAAAAAGTGCCTGTGTTGAATAGTTTGCACACACACACACACACAGACGTAGTTGTACATTGAAAGAAAAAAAAAAACAAATGCACAACACTTAACTAACACACACAGACGCAGGAAACGCAGAAGCAAAAGCATTCTTGAAAACGGCCACACAATAAAATGATGACCAATGCGAACTGCAAGCGCTGAACTATAAACTGCTACTTTTTTAGAGTATGCGTGAGTGCTTACGTGTGGGTGTGCGTAGGTTTGTGCTGCTACTTGGCTTTATGTGCTTTTATATGACAAAAACGCTTTTTTGATAGCAATGGCCAAAAAAAAAAGCAACAGTAAAAAAATTATATATTAACTACTCAAGACTTTTTCTTTAGAAAATAATTTGGTTGCACGAGGAAACCTTCTGTCGACAGCTATTTTCCTCCTTCAGCGCTTTAATTGCACAATAACAAAACAACAGGAAATCTTTGAAGTCAAATGTGTGTGTGCCATTAAAATTTTCAGGCACGTTTTCATAATCTTCCAAGTTGTGTTGACTGGCCGTTGAGTGAATGGCAACTTATCTTTTATTCACACTTAATTATAGCTACATAAATAATTTGTTTGCTTAAAAAATTACAGGAAACACTTTGCGACGTCTTAAGCATTGCTTTAATTAACACTCAAAGTTGAACGAATCAAGCTATATTTAAGTGAACGAATTATAAAAACTTAAAAAGAAATTAAAAATAGTGTTATATATAAAGGGTTATACATTAACATAAGCACAAATGTAGCATTTGCTAAAATACGGTAGCTCAAATTAGAGACAATAGAACATTACCACTTTGCATCTTAGACTAACTTGTTACATGCTCCCCTTTTGCTCCTATTCTACTTACTAAAACTTACTTACTGTAATACTTTTACGAATCGGAATTTTTTGCCAGTTTAATTTTAAAAAATGTACGTTATTTTGGCAACAAAAACATTCACATATCTTCAATGGCAGAATTATCCAGGTTGCATTGAGAATTACTGATTTTTTCTTATACAAGTTAACTATCTCCCGTCACAAACAGCTGTTAGTGATACGAAGAGAAAATTAAAGAAAGTGTCATACAAAAATTACAAAAATTCAATGGTTGCATTCAGCGGAGTCAACAAATGACCACTGTTGTGCTCTTAAATTAACTAACACAAAAAAGAGGCTACAATAACAATATAGTTTAGCTACTACAGCTTGTTCACACTTACTCCGCAAATAGATCATTTTAAGAACCAACCCAAAATTGTGAGGACTCAAATTGTTGCAAAATTTGGGTCTCACAAAGTATATAAATGAATTATTAACTGAATTTAAAATATGGAAAATGTAAAAAAACCCGAAACATGAAATGTAAATTAAACTATCCGAATTAAATTTAAAGATTTATTATTTATTGTTAATAAGATGTATGAAAAATATTATATTGTATTATATCTTATTAGGTTAAATATATAATATTAATGTTATAAATATTCAATTGAGGAAATAATAATGTATTGAATAACAAACAAGTAAAAAAATTATAAATAAATACATAAAAACATGCAAAGCACAGTCACATATACACAGGCAGGGAAAACAAAACAAGTGAACACGGAACAGAAAGGCAACGGGAGAATATAAAGCAGTCACGTTTGCTTAGGACAGGGAGTCTTGTCGCAGGCGCAGCAGCATGCACATGCTTTGAGACTGAGTAGTTAGTTCAAGCGTAGTTATCTTAAGCGAAGGTGTCCTCACCCTTCGAACGTTGCTTACTTTAAGGTCAGACGTAGTTATCTTAAGCGAAAGTGTCCTCACCCTTCGAACGTTGCTTACTCTAAGTTGAAAACGTAGTTATCTTAAGCGAAGGTGTACTCACCCTTCGACTTAGTTTACTATAAGTTCAAAACGTAGTTATCTTAAGCGAAGGTGAACTCACCCTTCGAACGTTGTTTACTCTAAGCTCAAAACGTAGTTATCTTAAGCGAAAGTGTCCTCACCCTTCGAACGTTGTTTACTATAAGTTCAAAACGTAGTTATCTTAAGCGAAGATGTCCTCACCCTTCAAACGTTGTTTACTTTAAAGTCAAACAGAGTTATCTTAAAAGAAGGTGTCCTCACTCTTCGAACGTTGTTTACTCTAAGGTCAGACGTAGTTATCTTAAAAGAAGATGTCCTCACACTTCGAACGTTGTTTACTCTAAGTTCAAAACGTAGTTATCTTAAGCGAAAGTGTCCTCACCCTACGAACGTTGTTTACTCTAAGCTCAAAACGTAGTTATCTTAAGCGAAAGTGTCCTCACCCTTCGAACGTTGTTTACTATAAGTTCAAAACGTAGTTATCTAAAGCGAAGATGTCCTCACCCTTCAAACGTTGTTTACTTTAAAGTCAAACGGAGTTATCTTAAAAGAAGGTGTCCTCACTCTTCGAACGTTGTTTACTCTAAGTTCAAAACCTAGTTATCTTAAAAGAAGATGTACCCACTCTTCGAACGTTGTTTACTCTAAGTTCAAAACGTAGTTATCTTAAGCGAAAGTGTACTCACCCTTCGAACGTTGTTTACTCTTAGTTGAAAACATAGTTATTTTAATCGAAGGTGTACTCACCCTTCGACTAAGTTTACTATAAGTTCAAAACGTAGTTATCTTAAGCGAAGGTGTACTCAGCCTTCGAACATAGTTTTACTCTAAGCTCGGGCGTAGTTATTTTAAGCGAAGGTGTCCTCACCCTTTGAACGTTGTTTACTCTAAGTTCAAAACGTAGTTATGTTAAAAGAAGATGTCCTCACTCTTCGAACGTTGTTTGCTTTAAAGTCAAACGGAGTTATCTTAAAATAAGGTGTCCTCACTCTTCGAACGTTGTTTACTCTAAGTTCAAAACGTAGTTATCTTAAGCGAAAGTGTACTCACCCTTCGAACGTTGTTTACTCTTAGCTGAAAACGAAATTATTTTAAGCGAAGGTGTACTCACCCTTCGACTAAGTTTACTATAAGTTCAAAACGTAGTTATCTTAAGCGAAGGTGTACTCACCCTTCGAACATAGTTTTTTCTAAGCTCAGGCATAGTTATCTTAAGCGAAGGTGTCCTCACCCTTCGAACGTTGTTTACTCTAAAGTCAAACGTAGTTATCTTAAAAGAAGGTGTCCTCACTCTTCAAACGTTGTTTACTCAAAGTTCAAAACGTAGTTATCTTAAGAGAAGGTGTCCTCACCTTTCGAACGTTGTTAACTCTAAGGTCAGACGTAGTTATCTTAAAAGAAGGTGTCCTCACTCTTCGAACGTTGTTTACTCTAAGTTCAAAACGTAGTTATCTTAAGCGAAAGTGTCCTCACCCTTCGAACGTTGTTTACTCTAAGTTCAAAACGTAGTTATCTTAATCGAAGGTGTACTCACCCTTCGACTTAGTTTACTATAAGTTCAAAACGTAGTGATCTTAAGCGAAGGTGTACTCACCCTTCGAACATAGTTTTACTCTAAGCTCAGGCGTAGTTATCTTAAGCGAAGGTGTCCTCACCCTTCGAACGTTGTTTACTCTAAGTTGAAAACGTAGTTATCTTAAGCGAAGGTGTACTCACCCTTCGACTTAGTTTACTATAAGTTCAAAACGTAGTTATCTTAAGCGAAGGTGTACTCACCCTTCGACTTAGTTTACTATAAGTTCAAAACGTAGTTATCTTAAGCGAAAGTATACTCACCCTTCGAACATAGTTTTACTCTAAGCTCAGGCGTAGTTATCTTAAGCGAAGGTGTCCTCACTCTTCGAACGTTGTTAACTCTAAGACAGGCGTAGTTATCGTAAGCTAAAGTGTTTTCACCCTTCCAATTTTGTTTACTATAAGTTCAAAACGTAGTTATCTTAAGCGAAGGTGTACTCACCCTTCGAACATAGTTTTACTCTAAGCTCAGGCGTAGTTATCTTAAGCGAAGGTGTCCTCACCCTTCGAACGTTGTTTACTCTAAGGTCAGACGCAGTTATCTTAAAAGAAGGTGTCCTCACCCTTCGAACGTTGTTTACTCTAAGTTGAAAACGTAGTTATCTTAAGCGAAGGTGTACTCACCCTTCGAACATTGTTTTACTCTAAGTTCAAAACGTAGTTATCTTAAGCGAAAGTGTCCTCATCCTTCGAACGTTGTTTACTCTAAGTTCAAAACGTAGTTATCTTAATCGAAGGTGTACTCACCCTTCGACTTAGTTTACTATAAGTTCAAAACGTAGTTATCTTAAGCGAAGGTATACTCACCCTTCGAACATAGTTTTACTCTAAGCTCAGGCGTAGTTATCTTAAGCGAAGGTGTCCTCACTCTTCGAACGTTGTTAACTCTAAGACAGGCGTAGTTATCGTAAGCGAAAGTGTTTTCACCCTTCCAATTTTGTTTACTATAAGTTCAAAACGTAGTTATCTTAAGCGAAGGTGTACTCACCCTTCGAACATAGTTTTACTCTAAGCTCAGGCGTAGTTATCTTAAGCGAAGGTGTCCTCACCCTTCGAACACGTTGTTTACTCTAAGGTCAGACGCAGTTATCTTAAAAGAAGGTGTCCTCACCCTTCGATCGTTGTTTACTCTAAGTTGAAAACGTAGTTATCTTAAGCGAAGGTGTACTCACCCTTCGACTTAGTTTACTATAAGTTCAAAACGTAGTTATCTTAAGCGAAGGTGTACTCACCCTTCGACTTAGTTTACTCAAAGTTCAAAACGTAGTTATCTTAAGCGAAGGTGTCCTCACCTTTCGAACGTTGTTAACTCTAAGGTCAGACGTAGTTATCTTAAAAGAAGGTGTCCTCACTCTTCGAACGTTGTTTACTCTAAGTTCAAAACGTAGTTATCTTAAGCGAAAGTGTCCTCACCCTTTGAACGTTGTTTACTCTAAGTCAGGCTTAGTTATCGTAAGCGAAGGTGTACTCACCCTTCGAACTTTGTTTACTATAAGTTCAAAACGTAGTTATCTTAAGCGAAGGTGTACTCACCCTTCGAACATAGTTTTACTCTAAGCTCAGGCGTAGTTATCTTAAGCGAAGGTGTACTCACCCTTCGACTTTGTTTACTATAAGTTCAAAACATAGTTATATTAAGCGGAAGTGTACTCACCCTTCGAACATAGTTTTACTCTAAGCTCAGGCGTAGTTATCTTAAGCGAAGGTGTCCTCACCCTTCGAGCGTTGTTTACTCTAAGTTCAAAACGTAGTTATCTTAAGCAAAGGTATACTCACCCTTCGAACATTGTTTACTCTAATTCAGGCGTAGTTATCTTAAGCGAAGGTACCTCCACCCTTCGAACATAGTTTTAATCTGAGTTCTATCATAGTCACTCACAGCGAGAGGGATCATAGCAAGTAACGCAATAAATATGAGTAAGCAAGAATTAACTATATCAATTTAATTGATATAATGCTTAATAATAATTAAGTAACGTACTCGTTAAGTAATAAATAAAACAAATGAAAATAATAAAGACTTACTCTAAAACTAAAACGCTGGCTTTCTTATAAAAAAACAACGGAATCATTAGTAAATAAATTATTTTGCTAGAACCCCTGGTTTACTCACTGAGCCTACCTCAGCAAAAATCAGTAACGAGCAAAAGGGTTCGTTGTGAAATATCTCAAAGATATCGATAAAAATGGTCCAAAACAATCAAAAGTGAGAAAAATTTACCCACCATAATATGAGTTGGACTTAGGGACAACACAAGAAATAACAACCAACCATGCGTTTACAAAGATCTTATCCTTCATTAGTTTTCAATCTACTTTTGAGTTGACCTTTCGACAGGTTAACATCAAACGCGCCACAGTTGTTAACAAGGGTACTCATGTGATTTAATGGAGCAGATAACATATAATTTGTTCTACTAAATGGTAAATAAATCAAGTTGTTAGAGTTTCTACTGCTTCTACGGTTAGTGTTAAAATTTATAATGCCGTGGTTATGCTAGCCGAACACGTTCAGTGTTCATTTTTGTTAATTTCTTCTCTTTGCTGAAATGTTTGTTTGGTGGTTATGCTATGATTGGTGGCACAGTTGCATTATATGTAATAGTATGCCAAAACACAAAAAAGCACAACCCTAATTTGCATTTTTGTACTTAAAATTAACGAATTAAAATACACGAACTGATATAACTTACTCTGAATTTTTATTATAATATCTTAAACAAAATGGTTTGCATATATCTGACATGCTAGCTAGCTGTTTATGTTAAGAGTTACTTGAAGACACAATCAACTTCACTTTTTAATACTTTTACCTACTTTTTTGATGCTATTATACAAAATGACTACAGCCAACACTGGAAAGTTCGGCATGTTTGGCGTTTTAATCAGCAATCAAAATGTTCGGTCCGAGAGCGAGAAAATAAATATGAGAAAAAGTTCATTCCTTCATTTTATACGTGAAATAATAACAACAAAAAATGTTCGGCAATCATGTTTGGCTAGCATAACCACGGCATTAGAGAAAGAAGTTCTGGAGAATCGAATACACCAGCTATGAGTTGGTGTAAGTAGACGATATCAGCAGATTTAAAGATTGCATCTTTAATAATTTTAAACGATCCTCATATGGAGAAAGGTTAAGTGTTTTAGTTCCACTCAAGCCTCTCAGAGCAAACTGAACAAAACGTTTTTGAATTCTTTCAATTCGATCAACATGCACATTGTAATGTGGGGACCATACTTGACTTGCGTACTCCAAGTGATTACGCACAATTGAATAATGCAGCGCTGTTGTTATAAAACTATCAAACTCTTTGGTCCACCGTTTTATAAAACCAAGCATAGAAGACGCTTTTTTACAGATTCTATCAATATGCATGTTAAACGACAATTTAAAATCCATGCATATACCAAGGTCCTTGACGGTAGTTACACGACATGAAGCAGTATCTTTAATTTTGTAATCAAAAATAAAATTGTTTCTTTTACGTGAAAAGGTCATAGTTTGCCATTTATCTGGATTTAAAAACATCCTATATTTAGAACACCAAACCTCAAAGGATTTCAAGTCTGACTGGAGCAGGGCTGAATTGTCGTTAGAATCAATTGTTCTGTATATTTTCATATCATCTGCATAAATTAGCAAATCAAAGTGTTTGATGATGTGGGTAACATCATTAATTGACAAAATAAACAGAAGTGGACCCAGGTGGCTTCCTTGAGGAACACCCGATTCTGCAACAAATTCAGAAGACAACACGCCTCGGAACCGTATTTGATAAGATCTCTCCATCAAATATGATTTGATCCAGTTTACAAAATACTGTGGAAATCCCATTAATTTCAGTTAAAATAAAATTAAATTATGTGGTAATTTATCAAAAACTTTGCTGAAGTCAGTGTAAATACAATCGACCTGGCTACCAGAATTAATAGATTTTAAGCAGAATGTAGTGAAATCAAGGAGAGTAGACACAGTAGATCTGCCAGTAACAAAACCATGCTGACGAGTTATCATGACTTTCCCACAGTAAATATTCACTCGATCGTACACTATTCGCTCAAAAAGTTTAGAAATTAAAGACAGCTTAGCGATAGGCCTATAATAAGTGACGTCAACCTTTCTTATAAATAGGACTGATACAAGATTTTTTCAAAAAAAAAAAAAAAGACGAAAATTACTTTCATTAATTGATTTATTAAAAAGTAACGAGAGTGGTTGACACAAAATGGAGCTGCATTGTTTTAATACTGCGGCAGGAATTCCATCTGGTCCAGCGCTAAAATTTTCACCGATTGATACAATGTACTTAAAAGTATCCTCTGAGGTAAAAGATATATGCTCCAAAGAAATTTTGGGTGCGTTGTTCATATAATCAAAATACGCTAAATCAGGATTAAAGAAATCTGAACAAAATGATTCTTTAAAAAGATTGGCAAATAGGCCACAAATAATGATGGAATCGTCAGTAAAGTCATCCTGAAATTTGAAAGAAGAAGGAAATCCGTCTGTCTTCCTCTTAACATTAATAAATCCCTAAAATTTTCTTGGATCAGACAAAATACTCAGCTTCATATTATCCAAATACTCATTATATAATGCAGCTGAGCGAATCTCAAATTCCAGAAACAAAGGTGTGTATGTTTCAAGGTCATTTAAGTCCAAACTACAAACATATTTCTTCCATACCCTATTCCTTTTGTTGCGAAGTGTCTTTAAATCCTTTGTGTACCAAGGGTACGCAGAATTTTTTGCAAACTTGAGACTATATGGTACAGACTGAGAAAACATGGCAAAGAGCTCCGTATAGGAAAAATTTATTAAACTATTTAGATTATTATTATTTATGTATTCTTTAATTATATTTAATTTACTATAAAGTAAATGATTCAATCTCAAAAAGTCAGCTTTTTTGAAGTTGAATTCATAAACTGTGTCAACAGAGCTTGAATTTACCAATTTAACGAAGACATGATCAGCCCACAATTTAGGGCTCAGAACAGTGGCAAACTCTTCAGCAGCAACTGTGAGAATAAATAATGCGTGGGATGGTTTATTGCCAATATTTTTGCATTAGCAGAAAGCAGTCTGACTTACTAATTGGTTATGTTTGACAAACGTCAATACATTTTCACTTGTGGTCTCGGGCTGAAACCTTTTTTTCTCGACACCGCTCTTAAATTTAACGAACTATTGAGCTCATTATTTATGTCATTTCTAACCGGGGGAGAAACAGATGGAGGAGATGGAGTATTAACTATTTTATTATCTATTCTCACTGGCGTAAACACTGGTTTAGCCGAGATCTGCTTCGTTTCTAAAGTGGCTGGAAGCGTCATGCGCCGCTTATTAACTTTTCGAACAAATGTATGTGCTAAAAAACGGATTTCCAATTTTCCTGGAAATTTTCCGAGATTTTCCTCCAAAGTATCCTTCCTTGGGCCAATATGAAGCCATCAAGCTCAAAAACTTGAAAACCGAACGATCTGTTCTCAAGTTATGAGTGCGTACACGTACGGCAGTCTCTTTTATAGTTATATGTATATAAAGATAGGAATATTTGGCTCATTTTTTAGTTTTTGCGGACAGGACTGATTGAAACCATGCAAGTCTATTAAAATCACTCATATGTCACGTTACACAAAAACAGCTTAATCAAGTTGTGAGCGTTTTAAAAATGCATGCAAATTTTTATTTATCTGTTCAAATGTCACTGCATTCGATCCATGAAATTAAGTTGTTTCATGTAAACGTGACCAGCAATAACAAATGCAACTTTATGCAACATATCCAACCTATCATTTGCCAATTAACGGTACATTTCTCTATGTTGTTGCTACGAGTCAATGTTTAAGCATTTTACTTTATTCATGCAGGCACAAATTTTTAGTTGCATTTTTAATAGGTGCTAAAATTTACGCTGCGCTTCCACGTATTTGTGCCATTTTTGCACTGGTTCTGTGTTGTGTAATAAGCCAACAAACGAAAGCCATTAAATCGTGTTGTTGGTGGGGAGGGGGGGGGGGGGCGGGAGGGGAGTGAAATAAAAAATAGAAAAATGTTTCATGCAAAAGTAAAAATAAAAGAAATATGAAAAAATTGCAATAAAGCTCAAGGCTAAATATGAATAAAGAACAAAAGCACAAATATAAACAGCAGTTACAACGAAAGCAACAACAACAAAAACAGCAGTTAAAAACAGCCCAAAGAACGTTCGTTGTTGCACATTTGTTGACAATGCTATAAAAAATTTAACACAGCTTTTTTTTCTGTTACAGCGTGAGAGACAAGCAAAGCTTTTGTCGATTTTTTGTTGTGCCTTAAATTTTGTTTTGAGTTATTATTTTTAAAAATTCAATGTTTAAATCGACCGCATCAGCGCAATTCAACAGAAACTGTTGTACATGGCGTATGATTAACATGTAATTAAAAATTACTCATACGACGTGTTGCACTAAATGCTAAAATTCTACTTTTTATTCAGGTTATTTATATTAATTAAAGTTTCCTTAACGTTTCACCTTCAACTAATTCAAATTATTTCTTTTCTTCTCGTTGCAGGTTCGTTGCAAGCAGTTTTAATGGCTATTTTTTACAGCATATAAAACTTTTATAACTACAAATTTTTCTACTAACCAATCTACAACAAAGTATACGCTCAGCCTAAAAAAAAAAAAAAACAAACACACATGTATATAAATCAACTCACTTTATAAACACAAAATTACTCTTTATGTGTATATACATATGTAATAATATAGTTATCAAGGCATAGATTTTATATGATATGTATGTATATACGAATGTGTTGTGTTAATTATACAAAAAACAAATAACTGTATTGTCTTACAAGTCATCATAAATTGTTGTTTGAGTATTTGTTTTCTTCACCAACACATACATATACATACATGTATGTTTGTATGTAGAATTAATGTGCAACATTAACAATAACACACTTTTACGTGCATGTTTATGAAAATTAATATTAATTAAGTTATATAACAATATATATTTGGTGTTTGATACGTACATATATACAATTATTTTCGTATGCTAGTATATTGGTATGTAAGGGTAATGAAGATTTACTATTATCTGCATTTGTTTTAACCATTTTTGATCTTTTCACCATTTGCATGCTAATAAGCTTATTACATTCTAATTTATGTTGATGCTGCACTTCAACATTTTTTTTTTTGTAGTTATGTTTTCAATTTATTTATTTCTATATGTTTATCTTGTTTCATCTCATGCAATATAAAGAATTTTTAAACAATCAGCCTAACCAAAAAACAATTTAATGTCGACTCTAAATTTAGTGTAAGCTTTTTGACAACAAATTCTATAGAAATAATGTCAGAAAAGCTCACACTAAATTTAGAGTCGACATTAAAATATTTTTTGGTGAGGCTGAATATCTACATTCCCAAATAAATTTTCTGTTTCTATTAACCGAATATATTTCAAATCAGATACTTTATTGTTTACATTTTCATTATACTTAGAAGCTTTTAATAAGAGAAAAAGATTCGAAATGGAAAATTCTGTAGGTAGCAGTATAAAATGAAAATCAAAGATATATGTATATGAAAGTCGGGTTTTCCACGTAAAACCAATTTACTTATAAAATTATTCTTGAATGTAGGATTTTATGAGATAGCCAAAAAGAGATCACCAGAACTAAATTATTTTTTATCGAGTTAATTTTAAGAACTTAGTCATGGTTTTTTTTAGTTGTTGTGCTTAAAATTTCTTATTAAATGGTTTAACTGAAGAATTTTAAAATGCCTTCTATAAATATAATTGCAAAAATAAACGCAAAAAAGTGAATATATAAATTGATTTAAAATCATTTTTTTATAATTAAAATAATTATTTCAATCAAGTTTAAACACTTCTTTGTAAATTACGTCTACAGCGTTAATTCTCTTTCGGATTGCGGTTGAATATTGCCAAATAAGACTTTGAAGTGGTCACACGGCCGAGAATATGGTCGCGTGTGAGCAATCGTGGTACCCATCGCGCGGATAGCTGTCTCGTGCCCAAATGTTTATTTAAAATATGATGACCCGCTCATTTGAGATGCCAATAGCCCCAGCCACCTCAGACACTTTCATTCTCCAATCGTCCACTATCATTCCAGGAATTTTATGACGGTTTTTTGCGTGACAACCCACAATGCTTTGCGCAGTGCAAATAAATAAAATATTTTTGGTCTCGGAATTGTACAAATTTTTACAACATTTCAAAAATAATACTCTCATTAAAGTAAGTCCAAAATAGTTTAGCTTAAAAATTAGAAATGGAGGCACGGCATCATGTAAGACTTGTCTAGATTTTTAGTAAGTTGCAAGGTAGTGTTCGATGTGTTCTTGATGCTCACAGAAAAAATTCTTCTTAAAATACATTTTTAATACAAAAAAAAAATAAAAAAATGATTTAAAAGAAAACATTTTGTTTCAGTTTTTCTTTTTAAAATTTTTGAAATATACAAAAAGTAAAATTTTGGTAAATTTTGAAAAAACAAAAAAAAAAATCTACCAAAAACGACAAATTTTGCAAATTTGGATAGACATTTACTATTTCCATGAACATTATTAGCAGTGGTCTGTTTTAATTGATAACCCTGAGCCTTTATCTTGAAGGCTATCAAAAAATAAATTCACTTTGTTCCGCTTTTTTGAAAAAATCGATTTTGAATATACTCTAAGGCCTTTTACACATGGAGCAACTGAAAAGTAATTCAACTGCAACGCAAAAGCTTAAAAAGTTGCAAGCCACTCCAATTTTAAACTGAATTGCAACCTATGCTTTCAGATGAGCAAATCACGTCACAACGCAACATTGAAAAATTCATAACAATAAAAATACTTTTAAATGAAGCTATGTTAAATAGAAAAAAAAAAAGATTAAAGTAGTTAAAGCGATTCGAGTGATGAAGATGTTATTTCATATTATTATACTTGAAGAACTCAACGTTAAAGCATAATTTGGGTGCATCCATACAAAAGGAACAATATAAAATGCAGATTATTCATCGCAGCAAAAAACGGCCGCAAACTGACGTAAAAAAACTCAATATGCAACACAAAATCTCCGATAAAAATTGCAGCAAACTGTGTTGCATTGAAATGGTCGCAAACGTGTTGCCAATTCGTTGTACACTTTTGGCTTCACATGAAGGCTTCGATATAAATTCATTGGTTAGCAACTTTTGTTGCAGTTGCATCACTTTTCAATTGCTCCATAAGTAAAAGGCCTAAATCAGTAAATTGCTTGAGAATGGCTTGAATCTATATTCAAGCAATCTATATTCAAGGTTCATGGGAGGTACCCCTAAAAACCAATAAATTTGAACCATTTTAAGTAGACATCTATTACTTTATATTTTAAGCCATTTGACCAATTTTAATAAAGATCGGTCAACTTTTGTGTCTACATCCCATACAAAATGATGTAAAAATTTAATATAGGTCCAAGGGAGGTACTCCTAAAGACTAGCCGATTTAAACCATTTTAAATATGCATCTATTACTTTATATTTTAAGCCTTTTGACACAATCTTATTATGATCGGTCAACTTTCGTGTCTACCTCCCATACAAAATCATGTAAAAATTTAACATATTTCCAAAGGAGGTACCCCTAAAAACCAATCAATTTAAACAATTTTAGGTATACATCAATTATTTTATATTAAAAGCCTTTTGACAAAATTTTATTAGAATTGGTCAACTTTCGTGTCTAGCTCCCATACAAAATTATGTAAAAATGTAATATAGGTCCAAGGCAGGGAACCCTAAAAACTAATTAATTTATGCAATTTTAAATACACATCTATGATTTTATATTTTAAGCCTTTTGACTAAATTTTATTAAGATCGGTCTACTTTCGTGTCTACCTCCCATACAAAATTATGTAAAAATTTAATATAGGTCCTAGGGAGGTATCCCTAAAAACGAATCAATTTAAACAATATTAAGTATACATCTATTGTTTTATATTCTAAGCCTTTTGACTAAATTTTGTTAAGATCGGTCAACTTTCGTGTCTACCTCCCATACAAAATTTGTAAAAATTGAATATAGGTCCAAGGGAGGTACCCCTAAAAATCAATAAATTTTAGCAATTTTAAGTACACATCTATGATTTTATATTTAAAGCCTTTTGGCAAAATTTTATTTAGATCGGTTAACTTTCGTGTCTACCTCCCATACAAATTATGTAAAAATTTAATATACACTCGCGCTCAAAAAAAAATCAGAGTTAATAATTTTTTATTTATTACATTAATTTTTTTGCCTCGGCACAACAAAATTCGAATACTTCAACTTGAAAAATAAGTTGAAAAAAACTGTGATGACCTTGAAAGATCAAATTTAATGCGATGGACTCTCAACATGTTTTTCTTTAAGAATTTCTATAAAATTTGGATGTGCTTGTTTTTTTATGGTTTTGGCTGGCACACTGTGTTATAATTAAAAAAATATAATATTAGTTATCAAATTATTAACTCTGCTTTTTTTTTGAGCGCGAGTGTACATTTGTTTTTATTTCAACCTTTAATGAATTTTATAGCTTAGCAGGTTTAATTTGTGGGTTCTAATCTTACGTTATTTTGTAAAATTTGAGTACTTATGTTACATGAATTCCTGCTATGTTCTTTATATTTCTTATATTACAAAAGTTGAAGAATCTACCTTTATTACAGTTACATTTCTATTTATTTTTAAACTATATATTTTATAGTAATATATTTAATATAGGGAAACCTTTGATTTATTTGCTCTTTTATGTTTTTATCTAAGCTATTTTCAAGTATGCTTTATATTTTCACAAAAAAAAAAATGATTGAATTACCTCTTTTTGAATTACTCTAAGTGTGTTGTTCTTGTGTTCATTGCTTTTCTTCGCTAATCACTTTGTTATTTTTTTTGTAAAAAGTCGTTTATTGCAACTCAACTCAACTTAACTCCTACAAGCACCTCACTTTCAACGTTGCACCTTAAAAAAAATCCTAAAAATATTCACCAACACTGTCTAAAAATCAATTCTTTTTACTCTCCTTACTGTTGCAACCACTGATCTTTGAACTTATTTAATTTTTTTAATTATTCCAAAAACTCTTTAGCTTGTATGTGCATAAAAAAAGTTAAAACTAAAAAAACACTGAACTCAATTTTTAAGCTAGAATGCAAGATATACTTATTTTTATTCAAAACTTAAAACTTATAAAAAATTTTCTTTAATTGGCTGAAAAAAACTTTGATAATATATATATATAAAAAAATTTGGCTTTAAATGTTTTGCTAAAATATATAATTTTTTATAAAAACAAATATATATATATATATTTATTACTAACTTAAACGCAACATTGGATTAAATCAATTAAAATAAAAATTGAACAAAAACTATTCAACACACTCAAAATGTCACGTGAAAACTCACCACGTCACAGTTTTCGATTAAATCGTGGCCAGCAACAACAAGAACAGCAAAAGCTGCAGCCGCAACAAGCATTACCACCACCGACGCCAGCAACACAACAACAGCAACAGCAGCAAAAACACAGCCAACAACAGCAACAATCACCGCAACATCTTCTTCAGCAACAGCAACAAAATCAGCCGCCGATTATGGAACACATGGAGCGCAGCAACAGTTCACAATCGAGCGGCGGACCAATCTCAAGCTCTGCCACCAACATATCCACCGCTGTCGATGATGCTAGCGGTGAGAATCCGATTTTACCGCCACTCAGCGGCTCGGGACCAAGCAGACAAAGATCTTTGCGTGATCGTTTAAAAGATGGCATCACTGGCAGCTTTTCATGGCAGTAAGTGAAGTAATTCGACAGCTATTTAGTTTATTTTGTTTTTTAAATTTTATTCATTTCTATAGTTTTAATGGTTTGTTTCGATTGTTCTTTGAGGGCAATCCAATTGGGTTGTTTTTTTCGTTTTTTTTTGTGTATTTTATAGCAACCCGAGTGAACATAAAAACTGTTTTAGCTAAGGCCAAACAGCGCCTGAACAAGGTCCGAACAAGGCCCGAACAAGGCCCGAACAAGGCCAAAAGAGTTTTCTTGACTGTACAAGTGTCGCACAGCGGCCATTTTGAAATTCAGCTGTACGAGCATACAGCGTCCGTACATAGGCCAAACAGTGATTATTCTACAGTAAAAATTAGCAGCTGTTCAATGATAATGGAAATTTCATGCTGAAATAAATATATGGGTAATTCTTTTACAAACCCAACACTTTTTGACCGACACATTTTCGATTTGGCTGAAACAAAAATCATTTTCTTCACGTGTAGCGCTATAAAAATCAATGTTTTAGTAATAGTAATAATACAGTTACCATATTTTGAAAACATGTTGCTTATGTAAAATTTAACGGAAAATACGACAAAAATATAAAAAACTTCCTACGAGGTGCGGGCAGTTGTTAAAAATGGATTTAAACAATTGAATTGTTAATAACAATATAAATTTGTTAAATTTTTTAAATATTTTTTTCTGAAAATTCAGTTCTTTGGCTTTAAAATGAGACAAAAAATTTGTAGCTCTAAAAGAACAGGAGTTATAAGTTTTTAGAAATGACTCTTCAAGCCAAAAAACACGTTTTTCTCGTATTTCCGATCATTTGTATTATCGAAAATATGCGAACAAAAAAATATTTTCGGACACTTATCTCTTATTTTTCGATACAGAATCCGTAAAAAAAGTTTCAGCCAAATCGGAGATGTGTCGGTCAAAAAGTGTTCGGTTTGCTCATATTAAGAATTACTCATATATATATACATATTTATATATATTTATTTAAATCTATTTATTTAATAATAGATGGAAACGATCTTAAACGAAAATAAATGAAAACGAAAATAATAAAAAAACAGATGGAGGAAACGATTTTTATTGGGAAAACAACGTGCGTAAAGCAGTCGTATAACTTAATTTAGTCCTTGTCCGGCCGCTGTCGGGCCCAACTTAAGGCCATTTATTAATTTATACTCAAGACAGTGAATATAATATCACACCAAGGAAATTATACTGTTTGAAGTGAAAACACACTGGGCCATTGCATTCCAAAACTAACTTCATATAAATTACAGAAAAAAATTCAGCTGCGCCACCCACAAATGGCGATACTGTCAACATCAGCATCGCCGAGTAAGGCTTGCTTTTATAGTTGCGCACATCTTTGCTGTTGAATAAGAGCTTTGAAACAATTGGTGGCATAAAACGCACGTACAGCGGCTGTACAACTTAATGTAGACCTTGTCTGGCCGTTATTCGACCTAAAATTCAGCCAATTGGCTTTTTGAATTATTTTTAGACATTGTTCGGCCCTTGTTCGGCCCTTGTTCGGCCGTGTCGCCCATGTTCGACCACTTATATTTTTACTCGGGAACGTTTTTAATGCTAGCCGCAACTCTTGTAGGTACAAAGTTAAGAAGTTGCTATGATTTATAAATTATTTTGTTACATTTTTGTTGATTTCAGTCTCTATGTAGTTTTTTTTGTATTGAAATTTAAATTTTCTTTGTTATACGTAGTTAGCATTTTTAGGTAGTACGATTTTTGTAGCCACTTTTTTAGAATAGCTGTACTGTTGTATAATTAATTCCACTATAAATAGCAATCATTATTAGAATACTACTTTTGAACTGTCAGTTTTTATAGCAACTCATACTGCAGTCTCGTCCATTTTCGTAAACCGTTTTATGAATAAAAACATTTTATAGCAACTCATTTGACACCTTGCACCGATTTTCGTAAACTTTTGAGCACATTTCTATTCGTAGTCACACAATGTTTTCGTTGTTTTTCCTTCTCAACGTCCTAGAAATAGTCTTTGTACAAAAATACAAAATAAATATTGCTGCTAAGAACTAATCAAAAAAGTTCGTTTTCCATTTTACTGCAACTTATTTCCTATGTAAAATTATTAAATTTAAAAAAAAAAATTTATATTAAAATAATGAGTTTTAGGAGAAGATGTCTTCAAAATCCTATATAATTTGATTTAATTAGAATTTTACAGAATTGTAAGGATTTTACTGCTATCTTCGTAGGTAAGTTTATTAAATTTGAAATTGTTTCTGCTTCCATTCTCTTTCAAAACTGATTACTGAAACGTTTCAGCTGTAAACTCTTACAATAGCTTCTTCGACAAAGCATGCGGATTCTTCTGTTTTCATGCCCTATACCTCAATTTCATCTCTCATTCTAATGCACCATTTCAACATTTAAAATATTTCCACACCATCTGTTTAAATTGACTCTTTATAAATATTCTACATCACTTCAAAACTTCATTGTTTCTCTGGCAAATTGATTGACAGCCTCATTAGAAAAAAAAAAAATAAATGTAATTGCCTTTTGTTCTGCCTTTTTTTGCTATTCATTGGTTTTAAGCATTTAGAAAATAAAGAAATAAATTAAATGGTTCAGTTCACAAAACGACACCAAGCGTCAAACCACGTTCGTCCATGCATATAAATCAGTTCATTTTGACATTTTGATTGCACTGTTCCGACACTCAATTTGTTTATTTGTGCAAAGGAATATTTGTGAGATAATAAATAATATGTTTTTGGTCATAACCAACAAAATGCAAATGGAGAAAAAAAGCATAAATCAAAAATTTCGCAATTCGAACTTCAAGGCCAAACATGATTTTGTTGTTTGCTACATACATAATTTAAGAAGGAAAAGCCTCTCAAAGCAAAAAATTTAAAATTTAGCTCGTATTCAACCCACTGAAGAAGCTTAGAAAAGTAAATTCTTTTTACAGAATCCTCTATCTCGCAAAACGCTATAAAAAAGAAGTTATTTAAAATTCTAAAGCTAATCTTTTTTCATATAACATAATTTAAAACCAAAAAATGCCGGCTTGTTTCAAATAATCGAAGGCTCAACTTTATTGGCAAGAAATAATCTCTGTTAACAAATGTTAGCTGCATTTTTTGCTTTTCCATTACGTCCTCAAAATCGGCAATAAAAACGAAAAACTAATTTTCAAAGGTCTTTCCATATTTCTGAAAACAACAGCGTAACACGAAACAAAAGCAGCGACGCTAACGAAACATGCAGGCTAAGTAGACAAGTAGAGGGATCTTTAAATTAATATGCAGGCAAAAAAATTCTGCTACCATTTTACCTGTGTTAACGTCAACATATTCACTTAAATATTATACCGATGGAAAGGTACTTTCAAGTAGATGTGCAGAATATAATTTTTATTGGAATATGTTGCCATTAAGACAGGTAAAACTAAGTGAATGCAAAAACCTTTTTTCCCGATGGGACAATGAGAAACAACAACACAATAAATAGGTTGAACATCGTTGCTGTAGCATATACGAGAAAGAGCAGAATGCGAGAGTGATAGCCGATACACATTGACTGCAACAGTTGTCCACCGACAAAACGAAAACTTGCCGTCAGAGAGAAATATTGCAGTATTATCGACGTCTTGATTATAATGAACACAACAGCGACAATCTGTTTTTCATGAAAAACATAAGCAAACTCTGCTATGTTCGCTCTTGTCGTCTATCAATTGACAATCAATTGACTATCAATTGTCGTTGACAATTGGCGTTCGTCGCAGTCAATGTGTGTCGGCTATGACTCAGACACTTCAACAGAGCTGTCCTTATGGCGTTGTTGTTGTTGTTGCTGTTTCTTTATTAGGCTGTCCTCCAACTGATAGCCTGAACAGAATGAACTTGCCGCTGCGTCAGCGTAAAAAAAAACTATGATGAAAGGGTGTTTACGAAAAATATTATTTGCACAGAATTGTTTACGTTGAGGTTCTAGTAGAAACGTAACGTAATTTCAGGATTTTTTTTTTTGAGCGAACGTACATCTTTTTGAAAAAATCTTGTTTGGCATTTATTAAATTGTATATTTCAAGAAAATAATACAATTTTTTCGATAAAAAATAATTCAAAATGGCGGCTAAAGGTCTCGCTGATCAAAGCCGTGCGTGTGTGCTGTACACTCTACAGCCCTGCCAAAAATGAATGAAATTATGAATGATGAAATTTGGGGGCCTTGTAGATTTCCGATTTTAATAAACTCCTTTAAAAAAACTGGCAGCCCTTTGAAAAAACCTGTTTTCCTTCCTTTTTCTTTTGCTTTAACGTAAAAAAATAATGATAATAAATTTGTTTGGAAAAAACACGCTACCTGAAGGCCCCTTAAAATGAATAAGCTTTAATTTGAGCCGTCAAACATCGAAATCGGTCAAGTCGTTGAAGCGGAATTGTGTACTGCGCGGAAAAAAGATGTTCCGAGAAAAACGCGTTTAAAGTTTGACAAAGAAAAAAAATCTTAAGTAATGTTTGTTTTTTTGACACTTATATCTAATCAGCTATTCCAGCGCCATACAAGGTCTCTTCCTCATCCTCAAAGAGGATGTTTTGCTGCATCATGGCACCAAGTTTTTCAAGTGTGACTTTTTTTGCAAACTCCTAGAGTTTCTCTTCCGCTGACTTCACACGCCGGTCGTCAGTCTTTGCAGCGAAGTTTACGCAGTTTGTCCCAATGACGATTCCTAATGTCTGCATAGTTTTTAATATGGATGAATATCCTTCACTAAAGATGCCGAAAGATATATATGCTGCTATTCTTATAGTTTGTTCGCCACAATGAAGGTGCTTGGGGACCAGTTTCTACAGACAAGAGTTAAAACATTCATTGTCGTTTTGCGTGTTTCTACCTGTGCATCTTTGCAGCACTTTACCACTTGAAAGAGCTTCATATACGGGTTAAATTGGTTTTTGAACCGTTTTTTGAAAGGCAGATGCATGATAAAAGTCAACGAGTTCATTCAACCATTCTACAGTTGACTTTGTAATAATGTTGGGAGTTCCTGTAAGGGTTATGGTATTGTCATTTCTAGGTTGCTGTTAGCTCCGTTTTGCTCAAGTTCTTTACAACCTGGGAAATGAGTTTCCATGAGTAGCAAAACCGTTTCTTGGCTGGATTCTGTCCAAGATCTGTCGGACTTCTTAATGCATCCCGGGACCGATGGGTCTTTGGGTAGCGTTTTTCGTAGTCTGGCGGCTTCACTGGTATCCTCAATGGACTCGCAGAAATTTGTCCAAGATGTTCGTTTAGCTATTCTTACTTTCCTTGTATAAGCATTTAACGTGGATCAATATGTTGTCCAGTCTTGCTCAAGTTTGCTTAACATGTCTTTCCGGTGTAGTTTTCTGACCTCTGATCGCCTATTTTTGAGGTCGCTGGTCCACCAATTAGCAATTGTAGGTTTGTGATTTCGAGACTTTGATCAGAACTTCTTGAAAGCCTGGTAAATTTTTCCCATTGTAATTATGGAATTAAATGAAGCTTTACTTGATTAGATTTAATTCGAGTAACCATTAAACATTGTTTTATTTAAAAATTTTTTGTCATTATAACTGAGTATTTATAGGGATATGTTTATGGCCTTGCGGCGGTATGATTACGTTTCTTGCAATAATTTGAAAAAGCATGTTGGTTAACTTGAGTAGATGATTGCTGTTTTGAAATAGCTGAATCGTGTGCTGATATTTACCCAACGTCAGCAGAGGGTCCGCAAAATGAAGAAGACTACAAAGCTCTTGGTCTTTTAGTGAACTTTAAGCAAAATGTGCGCTGATCTTCTCAAATTTATTTGTAAAATCAGTTGTATTCATTGTTTAAAAAATATCACTAAAATTGCCAAGTACAGCGAGTACATAAAACGCGTTGTGAATTTGCATAAGCCAAAAGAATTGCTCAATTTTAACTTTACAAAATATTTTTCAATAAAAAAAATTTGATTTTTATGTGGTCAAATTTGGAACACAAGCGATACTAGTAATCATAGATTGGCTGGCAGAAGAACGAAAAGTAAATTGTTGACAGACACTCACGAATAGAAATTTGGCAACATAGCAATAATTTTTGCTTCTACAGCGTACCAGCTGGCGAAAAAAAATTTCGCTGCCTGTTCGTTGTCAAAAATCTCAATGTATTTCTTATGGAAATTATTTTTTTCGTTCCTACAGCATACTAAACTTAAACAGGAAAAAGTAGCTATAATCTGGGTCCCGATATAGCAAAATTGTCTTATCAGTGGTCTTATAAAGTAGTTTTAATTGGGGATCGTCAAAGCCCAATATTGTTTTATTAGTGCCTGGGACAACTAGTAAGAATGTATACTTTGGAAGTAAGGTCATATACTTTAGCAGGATGAAGCAGTTATCACGTGGTTTGCGAGATTCTAAAATTTTCTTATTAAAATCCAGAACTTCAGCAAGGCAAAGTAGTTATAACATGGGTCGTTAGACTCAAAGCTTGGTCATAAAACTCAAAAATTGTCTTATCAGTGGCCTGGAACTTGAGCCCCTAGACATAAGTAGGATTTAGAAGTTATTTCGCAGGTCGTTAGACCCGAAAATGAGTTGGTTATTATTTTGTGAAACAAGGTTCAAAACTTAAGCAGGGCGACGCAGTTATAATGTAAGCCGCTAGATACCAAAATTGTCTTAACTCTAGGCTGATACTTACAATCCGATAGTTAAGTAGAATACAGTTGTTACATGTAGGTCATAAAACTCCGGAATTATCTTGTCAGTGATTTCGGACATAAAATCTGTCACTTAAGCAGGGCAAGGTAGTTAAAATGTGGGTCATCAGTCCCCAAAATTGTCTTATCAGTGGTCTGAGACGTACCATCCGACACTTAAGTAAGATAGAATAGTACACGTGGGTCGTCAGAACCCAAATTATCTTTGCAGTTGTTTCAGACATAAAATTTCAGTGATTTGGGACGTATGAAGCAAAACCTTATCAGGATCAAATACTTACACATGGATCATCAGAATCCAAAATTATCATATTAGTGGTTCCGGACATAAGATCCGACACTTAAACAAGGCAAAGTAGTGATAATGTTGGTCGTCAAACCCAAAAATTATCTTATCAGTATTCTGAGGCTAAAGATCCAACACTTAAGCACAAAAGAGTAGGTAGTTATGATGTGGGTTTTCAGACCCCAAAACTATCTTATCAGTGGTCTGAGGCGTACGACCCAACACTTCAGTAGGATAAAGTTATACGTGGGTTATCAAAATCCAAAATTGATTTATCAGTGATTTTGGGCATAAAATCAGACACTTAAGCATGAAAAAGTAGTTATAACGTGGGTCGTCAGACCCCAAATTATCTTTGCAGTTGTTTCAGACATAAAATTTCAGTGATTTGAGACGTACGATGCAACTTTTTAGCTGGATCAAATACTTACACATGGATCATCAGAATCCAAAATTATCATATTAGTGGTTACGGACATAAGATCCGACACTTAAACAAGGCAAAGTAGTGATAATGTTGGTCGTCAAACCCAAAAATTATCTTATCAGTGGTCTGAGGCTTAAGATCCAACACTTAAGCACGAAAGAGTAGTTATGATGTGGGTCTTCAGAGCGGTCTTCAGACCCCAAAACTATCTTATTAGTGGTCTGAGGCGCACGACCCAACACTTTAGTAGGATAAAGTTCAAATTGATTTATCAGTGACTTTGGGCATAAAATCAGACACTTAAGCATGAAAACGTAGTTATAACGTGGGTCGTCAGACCCCAAAATTGTCTTATTAGTGGCCTCATACGTATGACACAATATTTAAAGGCAAGGTAAAATAGGTAAATTGAGGATTGTGAGACCCGAAAGCTGTCTTTTTAGTGGTTTGGGACACTAGGTCTGACACTTAAGCAGGGAAAAAAAGTTATAAAATGGATCGTCAGACTCCAAAAACTTATAATTGTCAGTGGTTATTGAAGGTATCTATAACTTTGGTCGTCAGACAACAAAATTGTTTTATAAGTGGCCTGGGACGTACGATCCGACAATTTAGTATATTGAAATAGTTACATGTAGGTCGTAAGAACCCAAAATTGTTTTATAAGTGGGTCGTCAGATTGAAGGACATTTTGAAAATGTTCCACCTACAAAAGAAGGAGTGAGGCTTTGTAGAAAGAACATATAATAGTTAATTATAATTAAGTTAAATAAAAGTGGTTTTGATATATTTTTTCCAACAAGTCAAGAGGACAGATTTCGGAAAAAAAAATCACATGAAAATTAGTATTTAAAATCTATACACTGCTTGTGCCGCTCTCTATAAAACCTTTACAAACCTGCACCCACTATTAATTTGAAAGACGTATCCCAGTGGGCATTTTAGCTAGCGATACGCAAAAGAATGCATGCTAGTAGTGCTCTTATTGGCGTCAATATACCTTCCATGATCGCTGCATTGATGAGTGCTTCTGTAAGGCCTACCTTTTGAAGGTTTGGATCTTTTCCTGTTATTTTATATAAAAACATTTTTAAAAAATTTTTACAAAATTATAAATGATCCGATCAATTAAAAAAAAATCAAATCTTAAAGAAAAAACAAAAAAAAAATTAATTTTTTTTAAAAAATTTAAAAAAATTTTAAAAAATTTAACAAAATTTGAGTTGGGACGCGAACCCAGGTCTCCGAAATCTAACACATTGCATACACAATATGAAAACTTTTATATGGAAAAATTCCAAGTCTTTTCTATTATTTTTGTATGAAGAAATTTACAAAAAAATTTCAAAAAATTTTTTAAATGGACAGAAAAATTTGTAAAAAATTTTAGATTTTAAAAAAATACAAAAAAATTTTTTTTTTGGTCCGAGCTGGGTTGCGAACCCGCGCTCCCGAAAACTTACTTTCATTTGTAATCATGCAAAATAAGCTAAATTTTGTTAACAACTGAGGTGGACGAGAGGGTAAGACGCCAGACCGCCAGCTGAGAGGGCGGTGGTTCAAATCTGGAATTTGTCAAAAGTTTTTTATTTCAAGTTGATATTTATATTGCTTTTCTTTCTAATGCATATTCTAAAGAAGGTCTTCTAGCAGGCTTCTTTAGAGTCGCGAGAGCGGAATGCCTAGAAAATTTTCTCGTTTCATATAAAAAAGCTTATGGGCTTAGAAACGAGCACGGAAGGGCTAAGAAATCCATATGATGGCCTGCTAGAAGCGCTTCAAAGACCTGATTTTGCCCACTGGGATACGTCTTTAAAAAATTTAGTTTCAAATAGAAACAATACATTTCTTTTTTACTTGATGGTTGTTGATATTCTCTAATAAACACTTGAAATTGGAAATCGTGCAAGCCATGTAAGCGGTACAACAACGACAACTGCAACAAAAGTTACCCGATTAGTTCTACTGTACAGCGTATAAAGTTTTGAATTTTCAAAACGCATTACCAAAGATCAAGCTTATACATACACACATACGCACACACTCTAGCGCTAGCACAGACTGAATCGCATCGCAGAATGCATTGAATCGTAAAGAGACATGAACAGATTGAATGATTTACTGACTGATTTATGGACGGACTTATTAGCTGCTTCTACTGCCGTTGCATCTCTTCTGCATCATCTGCTTGTGCGTCGCATGAATTTGCTCTGCAAGCGATAATAATGCAAAATGAAAGCTGCAAAAATAAAAAGGCTTTCAAGGGCAGAGACACATGATGAACGTGCATACTGAAAGATACACTGCGAAAAAAATTTTTGTTGAACTTTACTACAATAGTTGTGGGCAACAAATTGGCTTCTATAACTGTAGTAAATAAACAGCTGACTTATTTGCTTACTTCATTTATAATTACTAACTTAATAATATTCTTATGTATGTAAAATTTAACAAATTTTAATTAGTTTGCAATTGATATTGTAATCTGGAAATTACTATTGCTAAAATAGCAATACATACTTGCATGCAACACTTGTTTTGAAATCATTTAAAAATGTATATTCGGCCGGATCGAATTTTAAAAGTGCATAGCATCGATTTGGCTCAGAGCACATACGACAGGTATTGTTACAAGCGTGAAAACTAAAAAATTTATTTTCGATCTGATTGCATCTTCCTGCTCCGGTTTGTCCTTAAAGTCAGGACATTTTTTAAAAACTAGTTGTATGAAAAATCTTAAGAAGTAGTTTGGATAGTACAAACATTTAATGGAGTTTCACAAAATTTCGTCATATTCACATGTTCCTGCTCTAAGATAGCGTCAAAAATAACATTATTAAAAAAAAATTATATTATAAAGAAATGATTTTATATGAAGTTATAGGTACTAATCAAATATTGATTATATGAAAATTTTAACTTATATTTTTGATCGACAAAAAAGTCATATTTTTACTTTTATTTTTGATAAAAAAATAAAATTCAAATTTTAACTTATATTTTTGATCGAAAAAATAAAAGTCAAATTTTTACTTTTATTTTTGATCGAAATGAAATCGATCAAAAAATAACGATTATTTGTTGACTTTTTTGAGGAAAAATTATAACCGTTACGAACCCTGGTTCATAGTCTTCATAGTGTTCAGCAAAACGGATTTCGAAAAAATATTCAATGTCCAGTCAGAGCTGTAAGATCGGAATTCATATTCAGAATTTTAAGTGCAACTGAATAACGACTTAAGAATGCATTCAATGAATGCAAAATTGATTTCTAAATAAAATTATTAACTCACATTAATTCTTAAAAAAATTATTAATTATTTATTTTAGTTATTCCTTTTCATTATTCAGAATAATAAATAATTTTTTTAACCATTTGAATGATATTTATAAACCATGCAATTCACACGGAATTTCCGAATTTGCAATTATTTTTCTTTTATTCATTATTCATTTTTTATTCATTATTCATTTGTTATTCATTATTAATTTTTATTCATTATTAATTTTTTGTTCATTCTTCATTTGGAATTTATTTTTAATTTTTAATTCACTATTAATTTTTTAATCATTATTCACTTTTTATCCATTATTCATTTTTATTCATTATCAATTTTTTATTCATTATTCATTTTTTATTCATTATACATTTGTTATTCATTATTAATTTTTTATTCATTATTCATTTGTTATTCATTTTTTATGTATGGCTTAGGGCAAAAAAAAAATAAAAAATTAATAATGAATAACAAATGAATAATGAATAAAAAATTAATAAAAAATGAATAATGAATAACAAATGAATAACATATGAATAACGAATGAAAAATTAATAATGAATAAAAATTAATAATGAATAAAAAAATTGTTTATGAATAAAAAATTAATAATGAATTAAAAAGGAATATTGAATAAATAAAAATAACAAATATATAATGAATACAAAATAAATAATGAATAAAAAATTAATACTGAATACAAGAAGAATAACGAATAAAAAAATGAATAATGAATAACAAATGAATAACATATGAATAACGAATGAAAAATTAATAATGAATAACAAATGAATAATGAATAAAAAATTAATAAAAAATGAATAATGAATAACAAATGAATAACATATGAATAACGAATGAAAAATTAATAATGAATAAAAATGAATAATGAATAAAAAATTAATAACGAATACAAAAAGAATATCGAATTAAAAATGACTAATGAATAAAAAATTGATAATGAATACAAAATGAATAATGAATAAAAAATTAATAATGAATAAAAAATTAATAAGGAATAAAATATAAATAATGAATAAAAAATGATTACGAATACAAAAAGAAAAACGAATAAAAAATGACTAATGAGTAAAAAATTGATAATAAATAACAAATTAACAATCAATACAAAATGAATAATGAATAAAAAATTAATACTGAATAAAAAAAGAATAATGAATAAAAAATGAATAACGAATTAAAAATTAATAACGAATACAAAAAGAATAACGAATAAAAAATGAATAACGAATTAAAAATTAATAACGAATACAAAAAGAATAACGAATAAAAAATGACTTATGAATAAAAAATTAATAATGAATAACAAATTAATAATGAATTAAAAATGAATGATGAATAACAAATGAATAATGAATAAAAAAAGAATAACTGAAAATTTTGCAAGCCTTTGTGAATTGCATTCTTTGTGAATAGCATTCAATGAATATAAAAATTTAATATTGAATAAAAATTTATGATGAATAAAAAAAGAATAGCAAAAAAATAATAATGAATACAAAATCAATAATAAATAACAAATTAATAATGAATAGAAAACGAATAATGAATAAAAAATAAATAATGAATAAAAACTTAATAACGAAAAACAAAATAATAATGAATAAAAAATTAGTAATGAAAAAAAAGACTAACTGAAAATTCTGAAGTTCTTTGTGATTTGCATTCTTTGTGAATGGCATTCAATGAATATAAAAAATGAAAATTGAATAAAAATTAATAATAAAAAAAAGAGTAACCAATAAAAAATGCATAATGAATAAAAAATTAATAATAAATAACAAATGAATAATGAATAGAAAATGGATAATGAATAAAAAATGATTAATGAATACAAAAAAAAAAAATGAATAATAAATGAAATTTAATAACAAATACAAAAAATAACGAATAAAAAATGAATATCAATAATGAATAACAAATAAATAATGAATAAAAAATGAATAATGAAAAAAAAAAAGAATAACTGAAAATTCTGAAATTCTTTTTGAATTGCATTCCTTGTGAATAGCATTTAATGCATATAGAAAATGAATATTGAATAAAAATTAATAGTGAATAAAAAAAGAATAACGAATAAAAAATAAATAATCGAAAAAAGTAACAATAAATACCAAACTAATGAAAAGAAAATGAATAATGAATAAAAAATTAATAATGAATAAAAAATGAACAATGAATACAAAAAGAATAACGAATAAAAAATTAATAACGAAAAAAAAAATTAATAATGATTACGAAATGAATAACGAATAAAAAATGAATAATAAATAAAAAAATAATAATGAATAACAAGTTAGTAATGAATAAAAAAAAAGAATAATTGAAAATTCTGAAATTCTTTGTAAGTTGCATTCTAAGTGAATAGCATTCAAATGAATATAAAAATTGATTCATTATTCTGAATAACGAAAATTAATAATTAAAATGAATTATTAATACTATTTTTTAAAAATAAATGTGAATTAAAAATTTTATTTATAAGTTAATTTTGCTGAATGCATTCTTATTTCGTTATTCACTGATTCAATTTTTTGTGAATAAAATCAAATTGAATGCATTCTTTTACAGCTCTGTGTCCAGTTTATTTCCCTTACAGTTTTATTATACCTATGTACATTAAGGTGTCTCACGATAAAAAGTTGTTCGGCCATCCGTTTGAAATAACCTCTAAGAATCAGTTTTTTTGTAAGAACATTGGCTTGTGTCGTAATTTAAAATAAAAAACGGTTAGAAATAGTAGCAATAAAAAAGTCCTTAAAATCTGCATAAAAAACTTTTTTTCCGTGGGACCAAAAAAATGCGGATTTTCCTGATTTTTTTTTACTTTTTTATATTATTTTCACTAAAATTCCAGTAGCTTCATTACCTTTAATGCGATTCTCGTTTTCAAGATACCGTTGGAAAGGTTTTGAGTGCTGGCATTGATTTCTGGTCAGAATTGCTTAAATCGATACATCTTAAAACTAAAAAATTATTTATAAAATTAGCACCTACAGAAAAAAAAATTGTAAGAAATTAATAAAAAAAAAAGGAATAAATGAAAAGCAATAAAGTTACTTTAATTTTGAGAGTTTTTATATGGAAGTAAAATAAATAAATAATTATCAAAAATATGCGTGAAAAACAGCATTATATTTAATCCGATTGCAAATATTTAAAATTTCTTGATGCAGTTTGAAATAGCTTTTTCTGGCCTATAAATTCTGACAGTTTATTTTTTAACAACTACTTACTTCAGCCTATATTTTTACAAGAAACTCGATTTTTAGAGGGTATTTCAAATCATTCCAGCTCACGTATGGCTTTTGTTAGAGTCGAAATATTTGAAGAATCATCCTAACATAAACCAAGGATTATTTAAACAAGGGTTATTTGTGCCGAACAACTTTTTTATTTTCTATGAAGCGTGAGTCGCCTTAATGTACAAAGATTACACTAAGCCCTGGAAACATTATCAATCGCCTATGAATCGCCACCGAATCGCCTGGAAGATGAGGCAATTGCTGGAAAGCTCATTTGGGAATCATCCGGGTATCGCCGACTGAATGCAGCTGAGGCCATAAAAGCGATTGATGCATCCGGGAAGATTAGCAAACTAATCGCCTGAACAGTTCGTAAGCGATTTGCTGCGAAGAGTCGCAAATTAATCGACGAGAAGGGTCCTAAGCGATTCGCTAGGAGGCATCTTAAACGAATTGCCAAGAGAAGTCCTTAGCGATTTGCGGGAAAAGTCGCACACAAATCGGCAAAAGGGGTTTTAAGCGATTTACCGACAAGAGCCGCTAACGAATCGCTTTTAGGCGTCTTCAGCGATTTGTTTCGAAGCATCGATGTTTAACGATTTTCCAGAGCCTGCTTTTTATTCTAAAGATCGATTTTGTAAATTTTTTAAAATGCCGGAATGAGCGAAGAAAGATTTTGAAAATTTTTCTTGCACCGCGCATTCATTGCTGGGGCGATATAAAAGCGATTTATCTTCCAACGATCGCCCAAATGAGCAAGGGATGATTTTGCAAATTTTTCTTGCACCGCGCATTATTTTCTTAGGCAAATGAAAAGTGATGCATCTTCCAACGATCGTCCGAATGAGCAAATGAAGATTTTGCAAATTTTTCTTGCACCGCGCATTCTTTGCTTAGGCGATCAAAAAGCGATCCATCTTCCAACGATCGCCAGAACGACCGAAGAAAGATTTTGAAAATTTTTCTTAAATCGCGCATTCATTGCTTGAACGATCCATCTTCCAAAGAACTCTTAAGCGATTCGCAAGAGCATTGCAAAATTACCTTCTCTCCCAATCGTCTTCGAAATGTTTGCAAGGAATTGACTTTTAAACAAAAAAAATTGCTATTATATTAACCTTCATCGGTCCCTTATTTGTACACTTAGAAAAAAATTCAACTTTAAAATAAAAAAACACAAGTTTTTTTTTTAAAAAATCTGAAATTTCGTTTTAGGAAAGTTTTTTGGAAACAAATAATTTTTTTTGAAACATGAAAAATTTTGATTGAAAAGTAAAAATTTCTTTGGTTTATTTAATAAATTGTTTTTAAAAATGAATTACACACTCAGAAAAAAGCATTCTTAAATCAAAGGAAATTTTCTCAATATTTAAGAAAATTTTATTTGTTTAAGCGTCAAGGAATTTTTTTATTTTTTCAAATGGAAATTTTTCTTTGGAAGAAATAATTTTTCTTTGAAAGAAATAATTAAATTTATGTTTGGAAATTTATTTCTTTTTTTTTTAAAAAAAATTTTCTATTTCAAAAAAATTCCTTGGCGCTAAAGCAAGTAAAATTTTCTTTAATATTGAGTAAATTTTCTTTGATTTTAGTATGCTTTTTTCTCAGTGTAGAAACGAATGGGTGCCTTATGTGTAAATTTTACACATTTTTTTTTCAGGAGCAATATTTTTATCGATGAATCAAATGCCTGCAATCTTGTCGTTTCGTTTTAGGAAAGTTTTCTGGAAACAAATAATTTTTTGAAACATGAAAAATTTTGATTGAAAAGTAAAAATTTCTTTAGTTTATTTAATAAATTGTTTTTAAAAATGAATTACACACTCAGAAAAAAGCATACTTAAATCAAAGGAAATTTTCTCAATATTTAAGAAAATTTTATTTGTTTTAGCGTCAAGGAATTTTTTTATTTTTTCAAATGGAAATTTTTCTTTGGAAGAAATAATTTTTCTTTGAAAGAAATAATTAAATTTATGTTTGGAAATTTATTTCTTTTTTTTTAAAAAAAATTTTCTATTTCAAAAAAATTCCTTGGCGCTAAAGCAAGTAAAATTTTCTTTAATATTGAGTAAATTTTCTTTGATTTTAGTATGCTTTTTTCTCAGTGTAGAAACGAATGGGTGCCTTGTGTGTAAATTTTACACATTTTTTTTTCAGGAGCAATATTTTCATTGATGAATCAAATGCCTGCAATCTTGTCGTTAAAAGTAATTAATTATTCATAGTTTTGTTCATTTAAAAAAATTTTCAAATCGATTAATAGAGTAAAAAATCCATATATGAAGGGCTTGTTGCAAGAACATGATAAGCCACATAAAAAATATTTTTAAGTAATCGACTCTAAAGTTTTGAAATTTTTTTTTTGAATAAAGAAATGGAATTGAACACGGAAACTTTTACAAATAGGTTAGAAAATTATTAAGAAATAGCCAAAATCTCTTCAGTGGTTGTTGGCAATGCATTGAGTAATGTATTCAGCCTAAAAAAATTGATTTTTTAGATCATGTATATGTTTCATATGTATATAAATGTGGATGTGTGTATGTGGGTATTCATAAGGCCGGGTTGATTTGTGGGGATGCAAAAAACTCGCCCATTCCTCAGTGAAAATCGTATTCTAGGGATCAAAATAAGAAACTTTGCCCGAGAAACTATACCTATAAAACGAATTCTAATGCCCCAACTTTTGACTTTTGTCCCGTAGGGTCAAATTTTGAAAAATCCCCCTTTGACCCATTTAGAGTGCCCCAATCGAGTCCAAATGTATGACCGACCCCACAAACTTTGGAGGGCCGATCCACCCATGCCAGTGGCGACCCCATTTCGCTGATTTTTTCATGTAAAGGGCCAAAAATTGTGATTTTTTGAAATGTTTGTATGGGGAACCCCCAAGGGGGTTCCAGGGGATGTGCCACCTGCATGGGTGGATCGGCCCTCCAAAGTTTGTGGGGATCGGTCATACATTTGGACTCGATTGGGGCACTCTAAATGGGTCAAAGAGCAATTTTTCAAAATTTGACCTTATGGGACAAAAGTGAAAAGTTGGGTCTTTGACCCACTTAGAGTGCCCCAATCGAGTCCAAGTGCATGACCGACCCCCACTAACTTTGAAGGGCCGATCCACCCATGCCAGTGGCGACCCCATTTCGCTGCATTTATCATGTAAAGTGCCAAAAATTGTGATTTTTTGAAATGTTTGTATAGGGAACCCCCAGGGGGTGTGCCACTGGTGTGGGTGGATCGGCACTCTAAAGTAAGTGGGGATCGGTCATACATTTGGACTCAATTGGAGCACTGTAAATTTGTCAAAGACCCAACTTTTGACTTTTGTCCCATGGGGTCAAATTTTGAAAAATCCCTCTTTGACCCATTTAGAGTGCCCCAATCGAGTTCAAATGTATGACCGACCCCCAAAAACTTTGGAGGGCCGATCCACCCATGCCAGTGGCACATCCCCTGGAACCCCCTTGGGGGTTCCCCATACAAACATTTCAAAAAATCACCACTTTTGGCACTTTACATGAAAAAATCAGCGAAATGGGGTCGCCACTGGCATGGGTGGATCGGCCCTCCAAAGTAAGTGGGGGTCGGTCATACATTTGGACTTGATAAGGGCACTCTAAATGGGTCAAAGGGGGATTTTTCAAAATATGACCCTACGGGACAAAAGTCAAAAGTCGGGGCATTAGAATTCGTTTTCGAGGTATGGTTCCTCGTGCAAATTTTCTTATTTTGATCTCTAGAATACGATTTTCACTGAGCAATGGTTGATTTTTAAATCGACCCGCCCTAGTTTGCATGTATGTATATAACGTATAGACTTAAAAAGCACTGATTCCATCTTTATTAAATTTTTAGGGAAATTGAAACAACATCTTGAGAGTGCTCCTGCAAAGTTTGGTGTCGATTGGACAAGGGGGCGTGGTACCTCCTATACAGCCCAAACTTACGCTATCGCCCACAAACCTTAAAAATTGCTATATATCAGACGGTTTTGATCGTAAATAACTAAAATATGGTTTAGTTGGTTACGATAGGTCCAGATCGCACTTTATCTACGCCTTCTTTTTTTGAAATTATGCTAATTCCCGAGATGTTCACGTTTTGATAGTGGAAATTGATATGTAGGTGCAATGAAACCAAGTGGCGATCACTATATATGAATGTTGCCACACCTACTTTTTTCGCCTATCTATCTTTGTAAAAAAAATTTAATATATGCATGTGTGTGTATCACGTAAATACTCCGAAACCGCTGAAACAATTTTTATGAAATTTTCAGGGAAACGGTAGAAAATTCTTGAGAATGTTCTTGTGAAGTCTGGTGCTGATTGCGGAAAGGGGCGTGGCACCTCAAACATACCCCAAAATTTTCAAAATCGTATAGGTTTCAAATAAGAGGCCGCACAGCATCGAAATTTGGTTTCGTGAAACCTTAGGAAGTTATTAAACGCATTCCACGGATGGTTTTTGCATAAGAAAAGAGGGAGTGGCACTTCCTAAACAACCCAAATTCGCTATATCGAATAGATTTGCAATTATAGAACGCACAGCCTCAAAATTCGTTATTCAACCACACTTTACTCGTGTCGATCCACTCATAACATGCTATGGGTGTCGGACAAGGGGGCGTGGTAGTAACGCGCCGGGTTTCAGCTAGGAAAAAAAATTAAAAATTGAGTAAATATCGAAACAAAAATTAACAATAAAGCGGAAGAACAGTGCCATAGGCACGTCAAGATTATGGTGTGCAAATTTTACACACAAGAACCTACTATGGAAATTTTTTCTGTAGGGTAGCAGCGGCACCTAGCGTGAAAAAAACGTCGAAAAAAATCAATTCTACTTACGATTTTTACATTAAGTCAAAATCCTAACTCGATTTCATGAACTGATATTAAAGAAATATTAGCTTGAAGTTGAAAAGTGTGTAAAATTTACACAAAGAACCGATTAAGGTTAAATACCTAGAAAATTAACATTGATTTTTAAGAGTGTATGCAGATGCATCAACCAACATATTGAAAAAAAAAAGGATTGATGGACCGACATGTGACTGAATGCATGTCTACAACATCGTGTTAGTGGAAGTTGGCTTAAATACTTGGCTAAAGATGGCGCATAGCTTTTGTCTGTAAAATACTTGAAGTCAGTTCAAGGCCACGTTAGCTCTTAACGCGCTAAGCTATGATGAAAGTACATTTTTTGCTACTTACTCATAAGCATATCATTAAATGATTCAATATTTTGCTACTCATTACACTTTATGCTTTGTGAAAACGTTGCCATAAGCTTTAACAAGTTATAATTTTGAACTTGATGTTGATGTTAATGTTGATCACTTAAAGTTCTGAATCGTAACTTTCATTTTATTCAACTTGACTTGGCCATGACTTTTTATTAATTTTATTAACTCTAGGACGCACGATTTGCTGGTAACTATATGTTATACAACAACAACAAAAACAACCACAACAACAAAAAATAAGCCACTAAAGGTGATTGACTTCTAGCGTTGTTGTTCGCTAGGTGCCAGAGGCCACAAAAAGGCGGTTCAACTTCATTCGCCACGAAACTCAGATCGTGTTGCTGGTCACACACAAACGTCAAACTCAAATGAAATATGGCAACAATGGCTAAAAATATGTTTTAATTGTTTGTAATACTTTTTTATTATTAATTTTTTTTTTTTTTTTTGGACTTGCCCCAAATCTTATTAAAGCCGGAGACCCAAATCTTTAATGCTTTCAATGTTTTTGAACGCGGCGTGCCTTTTTGTTGTTGTTTATCAATAACTCAAGTCATTCATTCAGTTATATTTTAATATTACGTCATTTTGTTACAACGTTTCCGTGCTGTCAGCCGACAGTGTTTTTTTTCCATTTTATAGGGGAATAAAAGACTAAAAAGACCAAAAGTATTTTATGCCTTTTCTGGTTTTTTATTTTTATTTTTTTCTTTGTTAACAGCTACATTTTCAGGGACGTCGAGATGTTGAGTATTAATAAGTTCAAAGGATTGTAAAACCAGTTTATTTCAAGAACTGCATTTCTCAACAACACTTTAATTGGCGTTTTAACTGTTTTATTTCTGATGTGTAATAAGTGATGACTTATGTAACGATAACTGTACTAATCGGGCAGCGGCAAAAAGATTGATTATTTGTACTTTATAATCTTTTTGTACTGTATCATATGGCTATAGCTCGAAAGCATTTCTTTTCCGGTATGAATCATACATAAAAAACTGATCGACGTATGATTAAGTAAGTTTTTATTTGTGTTTTTTCACATAACAAAGGACACGCTTTCAAAAAATTTACAAAATATATACAAAACCATGGGTTGAATTTTCTAAAGTGTTTGAAAAAAGTGTTTAAGTAAATTTTTCTTGGGGTTGCCAAAAAGAGTTTTTCTAAGGATGCTTCACATATTGCAAATTATACAAGAGTAACGCTGCGCTGAGTTGTGCTATTGAGTTGATGCACTTGAATGCGCTACTGCGCTGATTCACTTGTTTTAAAAAAATTAACGCAGTAGCGCAGTAATAAAAATCCCACGCTTTAAGAACAATTATGACGTTTTCATTCAGCGAACAAAAGTTTCAAAAGTTGTACGACGCACAGTGGGTTTTTTTTTTAATTTTAGGATGACATTTGGGTTCTTATTTTGTTAAATTTTATAAAAAAAAATTTTATTCGTCAGATTATTAAACATGTATTATGAATGTGGTATTTTAAAATTGATGTACTGTATGGTTTTTTTTGAAAAATTCGTCAAAGTTAAAACTTTTTTAACAAAAATAAGCTCAATAAAACTCAAAAAATAATGTCAAATTTAAACAACTTCTAGCACAAAGTTTTGTCAATTACAAGGTTTTGTTTTTTGGACCTTTCTAATATCTTAATCGCCATTAAATTAAATATAAAATACTATGAAAAATGTTGACAAATAAAAAAAGAAAAATCGTTGAAATATGACTGTAAATTTTTCAAGGAATGAAAATTTAAGTAAAATTTTGTAGAAAATATCTAGCTAATAAAACATTATTAAGGCCCAAGGCTATAACTACCATAAAATAACGAATTTCTAGCTTTTGTTTCTGTAAAAACCTGCTGCATCTAGCTGTTATTAAGAAAAATCACTTAATTTGACCACTTAAGTTTTAACAATCAAATTTTGCTCTAAAATGCACTGATTTCCAAGACAATTTGTAGGTACACAAATAAAATAAAATTCATAATTTAAAACAAGTTGTGACCTTATTTTGTATTAGCAACCATTTATTTAAATTTTTTTTTAAAAATTCGTTAATTTGGCAATATTGTTTATAGGAGATATATCTTAAAGTTATTCGATTTGAAATATTTTAAGCATGACGTTTAAGTGAAGTTAAGTAAACTAAATGAGCTCTTTAAAAACATTAATAAGCTAAAGTAACAAAATATGGTTTGTATGGGAGGTAGGCGATGCAGTTGACCTAGAATTCTAATTTTTTTGTGCTGTTACTTAATTTAGGCTAAAACTCTAGCTTTTATAGTTTCTGAGATAATGCAAATGTCATCTTAAAATAAAAAAAAAACGCGCTGTGCTGCACCTCAAACATAGCGATGGAAGGTTCGAAGCAAACGTTATTTGCTCATTTTCAGATGGAAAAGGTGTGTTGGGGAAGATGTTTTAAAACATGAGTGTTTGAAATGAGTTTGATTGTTCAGTTTAGCAGCTCTACTTTTTGTTTTTGCTTAGAGGCTTAGTTTTGCGTAAATAGTTAAAAAAAACTCACATCATTTAACAAATTTACCACATAACGCAACGACCTATCCAATTCAAATCAGCCTGCGCTGATTAACATCTTGGTAATATGATATCTATATAGTATTTTAAACTACATCATGACGCAGTAGCGTCAACGCATTACGCTGATAAAGTAAATTGCGCTTTGGTTGGTGTATCAGAGCAGCATTTTTTACTGCGTTACCCATGTCTATTGCAAGTAAAGGGTGTCCCAACAAGAACGCAATTTTTAAATTTGGCGCCATTCGAAGTGCCATTGTTTGACATTTGAACAATTGTTATTGTTTGCTAGTTGAAGGTACGAGGTTAGTAAAAATTGAGCGCTACACGAATGAACAACGCATTCTCATTGTGAAATTGTTTTACCAAAATGGTGAAAGTTTTGCGGCTACAGTTCGCAAATTGCGATCAATTTGGGGTCACAATAATGCTCCAAAAGAGTCAACTGTAAAGAGATTAATGGATAAATTTGCCGAAACTGGGTCTGTTAGTGATGTAAAGACAACAACGCGCCTTCGACCAGGTCGATCGACCGAAAATGTCGCAGCTGTACGTGATGATGACGCTCAAACTCCATCCACCTCAATTCGACACCGAGCTCAGCAAATTGGTGTCTCCAAATCCACTATGCAGCGAATTTTGACGAAAGATTTGAATCTTCATGCATACAAAGTTCAATTGACTCAGGAACTGAAGCCAGCTGATGTACAGCGAAGGGAGCACGTTAGTTGGGTATTGGAGAGACAACATGAAAATGCTGATTTTGCCGCTAAAATCATCTTCAGTGACGAGGCCCATTTCCATCTTGATGGCTTCGTCAATAGGCAGAATTGTCGCATTTGGGGTGAGGAAAATCCTCGAGTGATTCACGAGAAGCAAATGCATCCTCAACGTGTCACTGTGTGGTGTGGTTTTTGGGCTGGAGGAATCATTGGACCTTTTTTTTATGAAAATGAGGCAGGTCAAGCGCAAACAGTCAATGGTGTTCGGTATCGTGAAATGATAACCAGTTTTTTCTTGCCTAGAATTGAAGAAATAAATGTGGAGGGCATGTGGTTCCAACAAGACGGCGCCACATGTCATACAGCCAGAGAAACAATTCAATTGCTGCATCAGTCATTTCCCGGTCGTGTTATTTCGCGTTTTGGAGATCAGAATTGGCCGCCTAGATCGTGCGATTTAACACCATTCGATTTTTTTCTTTAGGGTTTTTTCAAATCGATGGTTTACGCGAATAAGCCGACGACGACTCAAGCCTTAGAAGAGGAAATTGGACGCTGAATTAATGAAATACCGCAGCATTTATGCAAAACGGTCATTGAAAATTTCATTAAAAGATCGCGTGTATGCCAGCAAAGCCGCGGCAGCCATTTGCACGATATATTGTTCCATACATAACCTCATTCTGTCTACTTTACGATATAATAAATTTCACGATTTTTTTTTTAAATATCTGTGTTTTATTTAAAATTTAAAAATTGCGCTCTTGTTGGGACACCCTTTACAAGTTCCCACTTAGAAAGGGTTAATTTTTGATTTTTCATAGATAAAAGACTTATATAAGGAATTTTTTAAAATAATATTCCATCAGGTAAAATTCACGGTTCAATAACTACTTCTGTATAGAATAAAAGAGATAATGAATAGAGTAACTTCGGGTATTGTGATATGGTCGGGTAATGTGATATACCTGAATATTGTGTTAAATACACAAATTTCGATTGGAATATACATGTAAACGTAACGGTAATGGAAAGACACATGCTGCAATTTTATGCACGCTCTAATTCGTTGTGTTTGTTCTTGTTGTTAAGAAATTATTTCGTTGGTGTAGTCGATAGTTTTTTTTTGGAGTGCGCTTTGTGAGTGAGATACAAGAAAACTGAAGCAGAATTGAAAGCTTGAATATGTAAATATATTAGTTTTTGAATACAGTTATCCATAAATGAGTTGAGTTCTTTATTTTCTGAAGTGTATTTTTATAAAAATAACCCGATTGTTTTGAAAACCGAATTTGAATTCGAAAACGGGTAATGTGATATACCCCTCTGAGCAATCAATTATAAATTATTATTATAATAAATTGCAGATATTGCAAAACAAAGTACATATAAAGGGTGGTTAAATTTTAAGGGCCGATGTTGAATGTGAACAACACCTTCTTTTTCCTCACGTCAACTTTTTTCTGCATTTCATTTGACATTTCTTAATTTCAGACTAATTCAATTTGAACCATGGAAAGTTACACAATCGAGCAACTCGTAAAAGTTATTCAGGCTTATTATGAAAATGGACGTTCAAATCCAAATGCATATCGTGCACTTCCTGATTTTTTTTTTGGTCAATTTAATCGTCCAAATGTGCGTACAATCGGAAAAATCGTGCAAAAATTTGAGCAAACCGGGTCTGTAGGAGATGTGAAAACACCAGTGCATGCTCGTACAGCTTGTACTGCAGAAAATATTGCTGCTGTTCGCGATAGTGTGGCTGAAGAGCCGTCCAACTCAACTCGTCGTCGTGCCCAACAATTGCACCTCTCACGCTCGTCGCTGATGAACATTATGGATAAAGACTTGCATTAACACGCTTACAAGGTGCAATTGACTCAAGAACTAAAGCCTCTTGACTATTTCAAGCGTCGTCAATGGTCAGAATGGTGGCAAGAAATGGCAACAGTGGTTCGATCAATTTTCGAAGAAAATCATATTCAGTGATGAGGCACATTTTCACCTCAGTGGATTCGTCAATAAGCAGAATTGCCGTATTTTGGCGAATGATAATCCAACAGTGATTGTCGAAAAACCAATGCACCCACAAAGAGTGACTGTTTGGTGCGGTTTATGGGCTGGCGGCATCATCGGGCCGTATTTTTTCCAAAATGAGGCCGGTCAGGCAGTTACTGTGAATGGTGTTCGTTATCGTGAGATGATAACGAACTTTTTATGGACCGAATTGGAAGATATGGATGTGGACGATATATGGTTTCAACAGAACGGTGCCACTTGCCACACAACTAACGAAACAATGGCTCTTATGCGCGACAATTTCAATGGCCATGTTATCTCACGTGGTGGCGATGTCAATTGGCCTCCAAGATCATGTGATTTGACACCGTTGGACTTCTTTCTTTGGAGTTATGTGAAAGAAAAGGTATACGTCGATAAGCCAGCAACAATTCAAGAGCTAAAGGATGAGATAATTCGGCACATTAACGGCATAGAACCTCAATTATGCCTTAGCGTCATCGAAAATTTGGACCATCGGATGGAGGTGTGCCGCCGAGGTTGCGGCTGCCATTTGGCCGATATTTTGTTCAATACATAATTGAACCATACCAATATTATCATAATAAAAAGAAATGACACTGATTTCCTAAATATTTTGTGTTTTATTCAAAATCAACATCGGCCCTTAAAATTTAACCACCCTTTAAATAAAATTTATATTTACATGGATTTCATTGAACTTTATTCACATTATTTTCACTGTTTGCGTCATTAATCATTGCATTATATTTTTAAAAAAGATACTATAGGCTTATGGTAGCTGAAATTAGAAACAAAAAATTTTAGACGATGCAGTCACACTCATGATAAAATTATTATTAGGTAGCCTTGACGACTACTTGTTTTCTCACGAGCTGCAATTTTAAACATAAGAAAACAATATAAAGTGCGTGTGTCACACACATTGGCAGCTTTCAGCGGAGTCAATAGTTGGCAACTGTTTTTTTTTAAATTTGAGTGAGAAACATTTGCAATTAAATGATCCATTCACAGCAGATGACTCCCCTGAATGCGGCCAATGTGTGTGACACACGTTCTTTATTTTATTTTCTTTTTCTTGACATTCGATGGTCGAAACACGAAATGTCACTCCTACCTATTACTTATTATACCATGGTCCCAGTCAGAGAATATGCTGGCGACATTTATAAAACTACAAATGTTTTTATGTTGGTCATAAAACTCAAATACACTCTCTTGAATATTGGCTAACAGGCGCTCAGCAAATGCAGCAAACATGGCAAAATTAAACAAGGTAGTGTTAGGGTGGAGAGCCGGTGACCGAAACTGTCAAAACGAAGTTGACATTTCATACAAAATCTGCAAGCAATGAGAATGCAATATGAAAGCAAGAATTGGCAAATATATCAAAATGGATGAGTTTGACAGTTATGGTCACTTAGAAAGAGAACACATTCAGCAACACTACCTTGTCTAATTCTACTATGGCAGCAAGCAACCATAAATAAGTTTATCTGCTGACAAATCGTTCATAAAAAAATCATGAAGGATATTTAATGTTTTTCTGTCAATGTATATGTAGATCTGTAGCTGAACTAAAATTCATTTACAACAACAATTACCAAGCAAATCTTCTACAACGTTGGACAGAGAAGAGCAGTATCACATCGGTTGCGCAACGTTAGAGGGGATGAACCGAATTGGCGGCGGAAAATAAACAGCACTTTGCACTTTTTTGTTTGCCTGGTAGCAAGATCTCAAGTGGAGGCATTAAAAGAGACTTCACGGCCAATCAAACAAAAAGCAAATATCAAAAAATTTTACATTTATTTTATTTAAGCCTACAGCTCTAGCTCTACATATACATTGAAAAAAACAGTAACATTCAATAGCTGCATTTCCGTGGTTGTTGGTCTAGAGCGCGGCTCTATTTGATTCACAAAACAAAAACAAAAATTAAAACCAGCTCGATTTCTAGCTCTATTTCTGATCTTAAAGTGCTGCCAATTTTCAAGCATTTTTTATCAACACGAACATAGTTGGCAAATCTATATAACTATTAATTTTCCTATTTTGACGTCTCACTGCTCAATGGGCGTTTTGGTATTGTTGTTTTCTTTTGTTATTGTTCTTAAAACAGCTGTTTCAAGACTGTGACGGCAAATTGATATAAAGTTGAACTAAAGTTATTTTACTGAGATTTGCTCTGTTCTAGTGCCACGGGAAAGCAGCTAATGTTTCGCAGTGGAGCAAAGGGAGGGAAAGAACGATGCGTCAGCAGAGGAACTTATTGATGGTTGCTTGCTTATGTTTTCTAAATTTCCTATCTTGTTATTTTTGCTGTCTGTATTGATGACGAGAGTTACTCGAAAAAACACAATGACGCAAACCAAAGATTTACCCTCTACCAAAATCGTTTAACGCGCCTAAAGAAGTTTTCACTTCAAAAAACTTTTAACAATTTCCAGATTTGAACCAACGTCCTCTCATCTGACGGTCCGGCATCTTACCCATTCGTCTACCGCAGTTGTTAGCAAACTTCAGCTTATTTGTCATGATTACAAATGAAAGTAAGCTTTCGGGAGCGCAGGTTCGAGACGCAGCTCCGACCAAACCAATTTTTTTTTAATTTTTTTTTAATCTACATTTTTTACAAATTTTTCTGTTCATTTAAAAAATTTTTCTGGAATTCTTTTGTAAAATTTCTTTATACAAAAATAATAGAAAAGACTTAGATTTCGGAGACCTGGGTTCGCGACCCAACTCGGACAAAAAAATAATTTTTTTTGTTTCTTCTTTAAGTTTTGATTTTTTTTTAATTGATCTGATCATTATAATTTTTTCTAAATTTTTTAAACATTTTTTCATATAAAATAACATGAAAAGACTCCAAACCTTCAAAAGGTAGGCCTTACAGAAACACTCATCAACACAGCGAGCATGGAAGGTATATTGAAGCCAATAAGAGCACTACTAGCATGCTTTCTTTTGCGTATCGCTAGCTAAAATGTCCACTGGGATGTTTGACATCGTCTCCATTAATGACAAATAATTTTACTTAGAAACTGAGTATGAGCATGTATGCTTTGCTCAATTTGTTTTAAAGGCAAATTAAAAAAAAATCGATTTGGACAAGTACAAAAAAGGAATTTTGGCCAGCAAAATAGGTAAAATTTCCTAATGTGAAATAGTACAAATGACAAGTACTGAAACTAAAATGAAAATGCACGATATTTAGTGCTTTTTATAGTAGTGTCCCTGCAGTGTAAGACTAGTCAGCATTAAAACATGAGCAGTATTTATACTAGTTAAAACAAACTAGTTTATATTTTGTCACGATTTACTAGTTGCAAAAGTAGTTTAAACCCAACTAGTTTTTGTCAAGTCACATTAAACCAGTTGTAAAACTAGCCAAAATCAAACTATACTACATATTATCAAAATCAACCAGTTCCAAAACCAGTTGGAGCTGGGTACCCCATTGGAACAAACTAATAATAAACAAATTAAAACATATAAAAACTAATTTAAAAACATGTAGTATACCATAAACATGGTATTTCATCAAATAGCTTTAACTTTAGCCTTTAGCTAATATTTTGTTGTAAAAATATATGTTCTTTGAACCTATGAACTATTGAAAAAATATGAACCTATGAACTAGTTTTAATTCGATAATTACTATATTGGTTAAAAACTAGTCACAACCCAACTAGAACTTTACTTTACATAAAAAATGAGTTGTTAACTAGTTAAAACCTTAACTATAGTAAGACAATTGTCTTTTCCAATGACATCACCACGTAAAAAATACCAGTCGGCTCTATGAGAATAGGACATAAATCGAACTAGTTGTTGGATATTTCCAACTAGTTGTTGACTGGTATAAATCTAGTTGATTACACTGCAGGGGTTATTTTTAAAAAAAAGCAAGCGTATTGCAACATCTTAAAGCACTAGATTTAGTTGGCTTGCCAACACTGGCCTTAAGTATCCATAATATTTTTGACTAGCCACTATGCAGGCGCTATTGTGTTCTCAGTTTTTGCTTGAACACAAATAATATCTTCTTTAATCTGATCATATATAACACTTAATATGTCCATGACTATAAAATTACGAGGTACAAAAATAATGGGTTTTTATTTTATATAATAAAAAAATGCATGTGAAACGAAGAGTCGATAATGAATGTCCATTAATGTCGTCAAGGAAACAAAGCAAAACAAGTGTGGGCACTAACACACCCACTCATACACACACACATACACACACTCATGCACAAGTCTTACATACCAACAAAGTGCATTTTGTTCGTGCAACAGTGCATCCAAGTAAACAATGAATGCAGTCATCTAGTCATCCATCTATCCAGCCAGCCATCCATCCATCCATCCATCCATCTAACCATGTATTCATTCATTCATCCAAGCAAGCATCCTCTTAAGTACTAAACTGCGAAGTGCCTCCTTTTTGTTGCTCTTGAAAATAAAGCCAAGAAAAAACTGGGGGAAAAAAAGCAAAAATCTCGTCCAGCCGCACAACCGGCACGACATGAAACTGAACGAACTGCAGCAACGCATTTCAGTTAACAAGCAAGCGAAAGTTACACAAGCATAAACGCCAGTCAGGCAGCTGGAAAAAAAAAACAAACAGTTCAGGGCCAGTGCATGTTGTGGGGCGCAACGGGGCGCAGGCAGTTTAACTTAAGGGTCTGAAGGCCAAAGGAAAACAAGTTGCTGCCGATGTTGTTGCAACTGTTGTCGATGATGTAACGTCAGTTTCGTGTTATTTATTGTACAGTGGGATGAACTCAAATTTCATATAAAGTATAAGGTGCATTTTTATGCACCACCACTTTTACAAGGGCGTGTTATGTATGTTTTTACTTTAGACATACATTAATTGTGAACATGCCGTGATAAACAGTGAAACTTCTGCTCGCGAACACCTCCCACAACCGGACAAACTTCCTAGACACAAGCTTTTTGTTACATTTTGAAGCACTCAACTATTTGTACATTTAAGTAATATCAACAGTTGATTTAATATTTATATAAGTTAATACAAGAAAATTTTGTAAAATTTGCTTAATTTTTTTAATTATAACTAAACTTACGAAAATATGTACAGTGAAACCTCCTCTAACCGGACACTTATGGTCGTTGTGGAAGGGATCAAAAAATTATGTATATTTAATTTTTGTATTTGTAAAACGAAAAAAAATAAATACATATTTTCATAAATTTAGTTGCAAAAACTAATTGTGCAAATTTTACAAAATTCTCTTCTATGTATGAAAAAATTATAAAAAACCTTTATTTTCTTGAGTTCAAAAAATGTATGTATATTGTTTGACAAATAATGTCGTTTTTTGTAGGCATATAATTCCTTTAAGGATTGTAAAAATTATATCCATCTTTATCTGTTCTTTGAAATGAAACCCAAAACATTTCCAGCTAAAAAAAATTAATTCGATTTTTCAGTATTTAAAATGCGAAAAATACACTGAATTATTTTTTTGAGTACTGAATTTTGGTTAATATTTAATTTACATTGGAATGAGAAGTTTTGATCTCAACTTAAAATCTTTATCTTTATCTGATTCCAAAATTAAAAAAATATTAATATTGAAATAAGATGTTTGAAGGCTCAGATTGAAATCTTTATAATCACATTTTTTAAGGAAGTTTCCATAAAGGTAATCAATCCGTAAAGCCTTTACAGAAATATTTTGCCTAAGAAAACAAAAGAACAAAACTAAAATATCAACTGTCTGCTATTTCACTAGAATATTAATTAAAAAAGAACTTTATTCAAAGCTAAAGCAGCAACTGCGCCATTCGGTTACCGTTTGGAGCACCAAAAATAATAAAAAAATCTACGCAAAAGTAGCTACTGTGTTCGTGTATCGCATTTTTATAACATCATTTATGTGGGAATGTTAATTTTTTATCTGTTTTCTTTGGGTACATTACGAAATTCTACCATAAAAAATATGATATTACAACAATTAGTATTCAAGCCATAAAGTATCCAGAAAGCAAACTATAAAGTTATTGCTTCTATCATACAATCGTGATACCCTTTTAGGGAGTAGTAATTTTTTGTTTGTGTTTGTTTTGGTGATCTTTGTGCAATTCTGCGATAAATAGTGATAATTGACTATTGAATACGAAATACAGCCATTTTGAAGTTTTAGATATGAATTTACCAAGGTTTTTCTTGGGATAATAGCAAATTTAAAAAAAATTAAAAATGGGCATAATGGTGTATTAAGATCTTTGATAAAACACCTACACAATACTTTTGTAAATTGCATGATTGTGAGTAAGTTATCGAGCACACATAAGCTAATGGATATTATAATTACTCTGTTTTTATAGTCCATTTGGTTCTGGGGACTTAGGAAATTATTTTTACTAGAGTTCGCCAGTGGTCGAAACTCGATCTTTTCACTGTGACCTTCGACCTACACTGTGATATGAGATCGCTTTTGTTCTCAGATGAGCGCAGAAAGAGATAGAAAAAAGGCTCTATTTCTGTTTTCAGTTTGCCGCTCAGTGTTAACCATTGACTTTTCGTACAAAAATACGTTGAACTGTGAGCAGCTACAGTTTTTGAGACATCGTCATAAATTTGACATCAAAATAACGGGAATTTTTTAAAGTTGACTGTTTGTAAGAAATTTTACCATCCTAATATATATTCGCATATCTTACATAAAAAAATGCTTATTGTAGGGTATCCGTAAGAGATAGCGAAAAAGGTCTTGTTCACGTCAGCAATGCCTAAAATTTCCTTTTACACCGTGTTTTTTCATCTCTGATAGCTTAGCTTTTATCTAAGAAATTATCTTTGAACGCTCATATTTCAGGTCAAAGGTCATAAAAAGTATTTGATGCACTCCTTCTCCCTACTATAATTCATTTAAAAGAAAAATTATCCAAATCGGTGTAGAAACACTGGAGAAAATGGTACCGAACTCTTTTGCCTACGTCTATTTATATGAAAAGGGTCTTTTTTATAGAGTGACTAGCTGATATACCCGGTGTTACTCGAGAGTCATTTATATAAACATTTTAACATACACTTCTCGATTAAATGTTTTTTAAAATCGGGAATAATGAAAAACATGTTGAATTTTATTTGAATTTTATTTTATTTAATTTTATTTATCCACCATTTGCTAGGTAATTGAACGAACATTGATCCAAAAAAGTTTAGGAAAATTTTTGTTGTTGGTGGTTCCATCTTTTGCGGTGAGCTAATTGAATTCAAAGAAGCGGTACGAAAAACAGATTTTAAAAATTAAAAAGAATTTTTATATTTACTCAATCTTAAAGCAAACACAATAACCTTTTCAACAAAATAAAAATTATGATGGGACTCAATGCGTCCTTGAGATATGGACATTTTAACTTCTAAACAAAGATTTATATTAACAGCCCTATTCTGGCAAATTAACAAATTGTTAACCAGTATTTTGAATATTTCTATGTGTTTGTTGTTTTCAATACAAAATTTAAAGCTCAGAAAACAAAATTTGTTAATGAAATTGTCAATAACTGAAAAGTAGTTGACAATTTTTATCTAAATTTTCTATTTTTGAGCTTCATATTTTGTTTTGAAATAAAAAAATTACAACAAACATATAGAAATATTCAAAATACTGGTTAACAATTTGTTAATTTGCCAGAATAGGGCTGTAAAACACATATTGAACTTTTTAACAAAAAAAAAAATGTTAATGAAATATATTAAAAACAGCAGAGTTATTGGCATTAAAAGTAAATATTTTGATTTTCATATAATTTTTTTCTCATTATTAGCTATCAATGTTTTATGAAAATTCGTTGTGCTAAAAATGATTGTACCTACTAAAATTTCTAAAAAAACTGGCTGTACTGCATTATTTTACTTTTTAAAAGTTTGGTAGCAACAGCATTTTCGCAAAATATTTCGCAAAACTTATCTGCTAGCTGCATAAGAACATCAGATATTCTTCTGTAAGCAGAAAATAGCGCCACCTGTCTGTAATCCCAATCGTGTGGGTTTAAATTTGAAGAAACTTTTGAAAAAACATAATTCAGCTATTCAACGCAAGGTGTACGTTTAGTTTGTACCCACACATCTTACACATGTGGCGCCATCTATCTGTGAATTTATCGGGGGGCGGGGGGTGGGGAAGCAAAATATAAGTAGATGATCACTATAAAGAAAATTTTGTATAATCCAAAATGTTAATAATTACTTTAGACACACAACTGCATTCTTAGAGATATATGGGGACGTTCAAACTATATAGAGAATTTTAACACAAAACTAAGTTTTATTATAATTGTCTGGTATGAAAAAATAGATTTTTAGCCATAACTTTTGATTGGAAAGAGATATTGGGGTAATTTTTTTCACATAAATTATTTTTGAGACTCGACTTTTTTGTAAAAAATATAAAACCAACATTTTGGAAAAAATAAATTTCGCGAAAAAAATCAAAGGGGGTACTTTTGTTGTTTTGATGACAAAAACAGTAAAATAATTTTTGCGCTAAGCTGGAAGAATTTTTGCAAATAAATGCTATGTCATATGAAAGGTAGCTAGATGTGCAATTTTTAATTGATTTCGTTTTTACAACAACAACAATTTTTGAGTAATTTTTTGAGTAAAAAGTCAATATTTTGGACCTTTTTTGACATAATCATAAAACATATAACACTGACTTAACGGTACAGTTCTACCTATTTTTGTGAAGTGATTTTATTGACCTTTTAACCAAAAAAATTTTGAATGAAATACATTAATGGACAGCGGAGATATTTGCATCGAAAGACCAAACTTTGATTTTCATGTCGTTTTTTTCTCATTCTTAGGCAACGATGTTTTATGAAAAAGTCGTTATACTGAAAATTTCTCCAATTTTAAAGAAGTGTGAATGTTTTTGATGTCAAAAAAACAGAAATTTTTTTAAATTAAATACACAAAAATCTCCGATACTAAAAAGTTTTATAATAACAAAATTACCGTTAGTTGATAAATTTCAGAGGAGGCGTGGCAAAAACAAAGTATGTAACATTTTAAGTTGGGATGCACTTAATATGTATACCTAGTTTGAGCAAAATCCATTGAGCCGTTTAGATTTGTATAAAGGTCAAACAAACAAACAAACAAACAAACAAACAGAAAATGAGTTTTATTACTATAGATACGAGTTTAAATCATAATAAAACATAGCAATATATTTTTAATATCAATGAAAGGGGCTTTATTGGAAAGAAAATTATGACATTATGACATTATGATATTAATGTTTAAATATGATTTCGGCCATGTGGCCACGACGGCTGGCGCATATAAGGCGCCATCTGGAAAACCAATTTTCACAAATTTTCGCAGCCGTATCTCGCCAATAACTCTTCGAATGTTGATTTCCAGGTGTTCAATTCTTTGTGGTTTATCGACGTAGACAAGTGACTTTACATAACCCCAAAGAAAATAATCCAATGGGGTTAAATCACACGATCTTGGGGGCAAATTAATTGGGCCATTTCGTGAAATTATTTTTTCGTCAAAAGTTTCCTTGAGTAAATCAATTGTAGCACCCGCTGTGTGGCATGTGGCTCCGTCTTGTTAGAACCACATATCATCAAGATTAATGCCAGCTAATTGAGGTACGAAAAAACTTCGAATCATGTTCTTATACCGTTCACCATTGACAGTAACATTCTGACCATCATCGTTTCCTTGAGAGCGTCTCATTGACCGCCATTTTGAACAAGATCAGCAATTTTTTAAATTAAAAAAAATATTTTTTTATGATGAATGAGAGTTACAATACACCTTAAAAGTTTAAATATCGTTGTTCAATATTTTACCTTTTTAAAAAAAATCCTAAAAATACCTTAAATTTTCGAGCGCTAGACTACCATCCTTGCCTTAAGTGCCTATGAACATTCATGTCTGAATTTGCAATTAAAATCCACCCGTTCAATGGAACCTTGCTGCTTTTGTTGTTTGGATAGCTAATGCAAAATACTTTTTACTACGTTTCCATGGCGAGTTGATCCTAGGTTGGGTTTTCTTCAAGTTGACATAATGGCGTTTCCAGCTCGATAGTGCTTCCATGCACAACATTGAGTCGAGTTGGACTTCTGCCATTCTATTTGCCATTTTTTCATAGTATAAATGCGTGCTTTCAGAAGGTGCAAAATTTACTAAACACATTGAGTCTTTGATCAGTATTAGTTTCCGCTACTTTGTGTGCCTGCTGAACGGTTTGTTACATTTTATGTCAGCGCAGTGGCAGAAATAAAATAAAATAACATATAAACAATAAAACCTCACTCAACAGTTGAGCAACTGTTTCATATTCCGAACGCATCCAATCTAACTCAGTTAAATCTAATAAGTTTCGCGGAGTTTCGTGGATTTAACGAAATTCAACTCAACTCGCGTTTCCATGGTAGGTTAATCCCGAGTCAACCTCGATTTAACTCGCCATGAAAACGTAGTATTTCATCGATAATTGTGATCTGCTGCATTCTAGCTTCACGCATTCACAATAGAATATGTAGGGCAGCTAATGAACAATCCCTTTAATAAATTTCTGTCATCTACATAGCTTCAGTTAATAATGAATGAATCTCATTTTGAATACGAAAGTCCGCACAGCTTTTTTTCAGAATTTGTATATGCTGTAGTGGAGAAAAAGTCTTGAAATTACATGTATTTTACGAATTTCGCTGAGCCAGAATTTGACCCGCCCTAATGTTCATATGTCAAATTTGAGCGAAATCCGTTCAGCCGTTTAGATTTCCATCAATGCTAACCCTGAACTGGTACACCTGGTCTGTGGGACCAAAACAAAAATACAAAAGAGTGTATTTTGCTTAGTATTAAATTTATGATGCAATTCAACTCAATTCAATTACATAAAATAAATTTTCTTTCTAAATTTCTTTCGATTTTCTTTCTAGTTCCAAAGCTATCTGATATCAAAAATTTTAAAGTGTTTGGGTGGAGCCACACCCCCTTTTCCAAAGCCGATCCCAGTTTTCCAGTAGAAGGATATCACCAAGTGGCAACTCCATACTGAATTTCATTATTATACGGCATTTAGTTCCAAAGCTATTCGATATCATAAATTTTAATTGTATGGGCGGTGCCACACCCCTTTGGCCTATACTCGCTCAATTTTGCCAGTCAAAAGACACGACTAAACAGTGCGGTCTAACCGAGTTTCATTAATGTGTGTCTTATAGCTTAAAAGTTATACTGAAAATTTGGGCTGCTGAAAAAGTGCCACGCCCTACGTCCAACGCCCATAAAATTTTACCAGTAGAACGGCAAGTGAAAATTAAGGTCGAATATCGAATTCCGTTGCTGTGCGACCTATAATTCCAAGGCTATTCGATATAGAAGATTTGATTTGTAGGGAAGGTGCCACGCCCACTGAGTTTTTCCGATATATTAAAAGTTATTCTGCTATTCGGGATGAACACAAATACAAAAAATAAAAGATCATTAAAATCGGTCCAGCCGTTCTTGAGTTAAAAATGGTGTAACAAACCCGACTTTGTTTTTATATATGACTAGCTGATATGCCCGGTGTTGCTCGAGAGTCATTTATATAAACATTTTCACATACACTTCTCGATTAAATGTTTTTTAAAATCGGGAATAATGGAAAACATGTTGAAATTTATTTGAATTTTATTTTATTTAATTTTATTTATCCACCGTTTGCTAAGTAATTGAACGAACATTGATCCAAAAAAGTTTAGGAAAATTTTTGTTGTTGGTGGTTCCATCTCTTGCGGTGAGCTAATTGAATTCAAAGAAGCAGTACGAAAAACAGATTTTAAAAATTAAAAAGAATTAAAAGTAAAGTTTATATTTACTTAACCTTAAAGCAAGCACAATTACCTTTTCAACAAAATAAAAATTATGGTGGGACTCAATGCGTCCTTGAGATATGGACATTTAAACGTCTAAACAAAGATTAATATTAAAAAACATATTGAACTTTTTAACAAAAAAAAATTTAATAAAATATATTAAAAACAGCGGAGTTATTGGCATTAAAGTAAAAACTTTGATTTTCATATAATTTTTTTCTCATTATTAGCTATCAATGTTTTATGAAAATTCGTTGTGCTAAAAATAATTGTACCTACTAAAATTTCTATTAGCTGCGTTTTTTCATTGGAGATCAGGATCATATAATCGCATTTGCAAGCAAATCAAAACAAACAAAAAGTCCAGCAAGTGAGCTAGACATTTAAATTAATACAATTCTATGCTTTTAAGTGTTTATGACGCTAGATGACGCTGCGACTGAAAAAACTGGCAGTACTGCATTATTTTACTTTTTAAAAGTTTGGTAGCAATAGCATTTCCGCAAAATATTTCGCAAAACTTATCTGCTAGCTGTATAAGAACATCAGCTATTCTTCTGTAAGCAGAAAATAGCGCCACCTGTCTGTAATCCCAAACGTGTGGGGTTAAATTTGAAGAAACTTTTGAAAAAACACTATTCAGCTTTTCACCGCTAGGTGTAAGTATAGTCTGTACCCACACATCTTACAAATGTGGCGCCATCTATCTGTGAATTTAACGCACATATCAAAACTAATGAAATAATTGTGCTGACCAGATGCGCATATGTTTTATTATATCGCCATATAGCTGATACTGATTACATGAAAATATTTACTTTAACAGCATTCTTATTCAGTAATTTTTTCGATAAAATTGTGATATATATACAACATTTAAAGTACCATTGATAAAGAACTAAGTGACAACGGTGACACAATAGTGAGAAAAAAATAGAGCCATCACAACAAAACAAAGTTAACAGGAGGGGGGCGGGGGGTGGGGAGGCATAAGTAGATCACTATAAAGAAGATTTTATATAATCCAAAATAATCGTAATTACTTTAGACACACAACTGCATTCTCAGAGATAAATGGGGACGTTCAAACTGTATAGAGAATTCTAACACAAAACTAAGTTTTTTTAATAATAGTCTGGTATGAAAAAATAGATTTTTAGCCATAACTTTTGATTGGAAAGAGATATTGGGGTAATTTTTTCACAGAAATTATTTTTGAGACTTGAGTTTTTTGTAAAAAATATAAAAATAACATTTTGGAAAAAATAAATTTCGCGAAAAAAATCAAAGGGTAAAATAATTTTTGCGCTTAGCTGGAAGAATTTTTGCAAATAAATGCTATGTCATATGAAAGGTAGTCAGATTTGCTGTTTTTAATTGATTTCATTTTTACAACAACAACAATTTTTGAGTCATTTTTTGAGTAAAAAGTCAATATTTTGGACCTTTTTTGGCATACTCATAAAACATATATACACTGACTTAACGTTACAGTTCCACCCATTTTTGTGAAGTGATTTTATTGAACCTTTGAACAAAAAAAATTTGAATGAAATATATTAATGGACAGCGGAGATATTTGCATCGAAAGACCAAACTTTGATTTTCATGTCGTTTTTTTCTCATTCTTAGGTAACGATGTTTTATGAAAAAGTCGTTGTACTGAAAATTTCTCCAATTTTGAAGATATGTGAGTGTTTTTGATGTCAAAATAACAAAAAATTTTTAAAATTAAATACATATACAAAAATCTCCGATACTAAAAAATTTTATAATAACAAAATTACCGTTAATTGAAAAATTTCAGAGGGGGCGTGGCAAAAAACTAAGTATGTAACATTTTAAGTTGGGATGCACTTAATATGTATACCTAGTTTGAGCAAAATCCGTTGAGCCGTTTAGATTTGTATAAAGGTCAAACAAACAAACAAACAAACAAACAAACAGAAAATGAGTTTTATTACTATAGATTTCAAAAATCAAGCTCGAATTTTGATCATTCCAATTTAAATCAGTTTTTTGAGTTAAATATTTCAAATTATAGTACAGAAGTAGTAAGATCTGTCTTAATACTTTATGCGTTAACCTCAACTCCGAAGAACTTATGAAGCAAGTGAATATTGTCCATACTCTCAGCACTAATTAACGAGAAAATTGAACAACAACACAACGAATGCCTATCCTTTGCTTATAACTTTTAGACATAGTCAAACAATTACCCACTTAATCAAACCTAATCTAACACACCCACACATACACAACCACACCCACACCCTCACATAAAGTGTATGACTATAACACTGCATTTGGTATGCTGCGGTTTTGGCACAGTTTCTGGCAGTGTTCCAGCTAAAATTTTCCACGCATAAAACATGACTGGTTCAATGTTTTATGGCGATGATTTTCATAAATAACACATACATAACTGAACAATTTTCCAACGGATGCACTTTGCACAACCATCAGCGTCATCCTTGCTTGCATTTTGGTTTGTTACCATTAAATGTTGTTGCAATGTGGTGTGCTTATTAATGGTATCATAATTATTCGATATTGATCCCAACCAATAATGAAATTTAATAAATGGCCAAGTAACTCGGTTTGTAAAATAATTAATCAGTATTAGTTTAACATAAATTGCAATGAGCTGCATGGATGGTAACAGCAACATAAACATATATGTATATACATTAAGGTGGACCTTATTTTTTATTTTTCGATTTTTCAAAATCGGACCACAATTTTGTGCGAGGTTAGGATAAAAAAATTTTGACATAAATATAAGCTCGATTGGGTGAAAATAGCCGCACACACAATGAAGTTTGTGGGAAAGAAATTAGGGTCAAATGGGAAGAAAAAAGTTTGTAACTCCACTGGAGTCACTCCTAGGAAATCAAAATGTAAAAGTAACCCCCATTATTTTTGTATCCCCAATCTTTCCTTAGAACATTTTTACCCCTTAAAAATTTTTTGTGGATCCCCATACAAATAAAAAAATTAATTTTCACGAAAGTTGACCAAAATAGAGAACAAAAAATAGATCAGTTCCATTACAGGAATTGTAATTGGTAATTGAACATCTAAATGCATCATAAATGGAATTGGAAAAAATCGTCAATTCTATTGCAGGAATTTTAATTTGAAGTTAAAATTTTAATAACTTTTTCATTAACTCAAAACCACTTCATTATGTATTACAAAACTTTATTTGACTCTGACTGTTAGTCGGTTAATGAAATCTTTATAAATAAATTTATATTGTAATTTAATACCAAGTTTTGGGTTAGATGAAAATATATAGCTCTTCATTTATTCATTAATTGTTCATGAATGGTTTGTATCAGAGAAGGAATTCGGTGCTGACGTGAACACTAGGTAAAAATGGGTCGCTAAATCCGCATCCGTTGTCAGAATTTCAAAATTATGTAATTTTTATAATAGGGCGGGCTGCCACCTAAAAATATTTATTTTGAATAGTTTTTAACATAATTTAACAGTGCTAGCGGGTCATGGGTTCCCCCCACGATAGAATTGTTTAATGATGTTAAAAACTTTTAAAGTACATATTTTTAAGTGGTAACCCTGTAATTTAAAAATTTTATAATTTTGAAATTCTGACAACGGCTTCGGATTCAGCGATATAGTTTTACCCATAAGTTCGCGCCAGCCCCGAATTCGTAAAAATTAAAACAATTTTTCAATTTCAATTTCAATTTATTGAGACTTTTTTTTTTTAATAATGACAAAAGTGTAATACGGTACAATGTTTTATGCTATACATATTAAAGTTTTTAGACTATAATGTTTTATCTAAAATTTATATGACTAAACAAGGGATACAAGCTTCTTGCTTCGATATAATAGTTGATTACAACAGGACTGCTGTTAGCGTTTGTTTGAATTAGAATTTATGAGTTTTGCTCAATACTCAAAATTGGCTTTTGGAGAAAATAGTTTCCGTAACTTAAAGCTAACTATATACATTTGTTTTCTTAAAAATAAATAACCAACCAACAATAAAATACAAAAAGACGTATTTTTACTAAAATATCGTTAAGGGGAAATTTAACTATATGATTGACACACTTATATGAAAAATCTTTAAAGTAAATTAAAATATTAAATTATTATGTACTATCAATATAAATCAATATAATTAAAGTATAATATAATGTTAGCCTCTATGCGTATTAGGAGAAGTATTGTTATAAAAATTGGGCAGAGATAGGGCCACCGATGAATTATCCAGATGGGTGATACCCACAGGGGACAAATAGCTCGAGTCGGACCAATTAAAATCTAATTCCCGTCTATAGATATCATTCATGAGAATGTTTTCGTGATATTCTAAACTGTTTATAAATTTTTTTTGAAGCTGCAAAGCATATTGGCAAAGAGGAGTTATGAGGGCTTTTCTATAAATGTAATTATTAGAGAATCTCTTCGTTCTTGTTTCAAAATTTCTGTCGATACAAAGTCTAAGGACCTTTCTTTCTACTATTTCTAATTCCCTGGCAACCGTTGGCGAGATCGTAAACCAGATTGGGAATGCATATAAGAGGGAAGAGCGAATACTCACTTTGTAAATAAGAAGTTTTGTTTTTTCACTTAAAGATTTACTGTGAAACAATCTTGAAAATATGGCTTTTATTTTGTTAGCTTTTTTAATGACAAGTCTGGCATGCTCATTGAATTTAAAGAGTTTATTAAAAGTGATGCCCAAATATTTTATACTATTATTAAAAGGAATATTTGCCCCGCTAAGAGTAAGAGTAAGAGATTTGCTTTGAGGGACAACTTTTTTGCTACATTTACCAGAGGCGTTTCTGATGCAAATGGCTTGAGATTTAGAGGTGTTAATGTTAATTCCCCAACTAAGATAGTAAATGTTAATAATATTTAAGTGATGATTGACTGAATGCAGTGCATCAATTGGGGATTTGTTATGGGCGTATATTAAGGAGTCATCGGCATAAAGGATGCTTTTGCTGTCATTTATCTCATGTGGAAAGTCATGTATAAGGATATTATACAGGAATGGAGCAAGTATGGCCCCTTGAGGGACTCCACTTTTAATTAGACCTATTTCTGAATTAACTTCATTAAGATGAATTTTAAAAGTCCTATCGGAAAGAAAACTAAATAAAATTTTTATAATAAAAGGATCGAAACCAATGTTTATTAATTTGTATAAAATACCTTTATGAAAAGCTCTATCGAAGGCTTTTTCAATGTCAAGAGATACTATGACGGTGCAGGATTGTTCTCTTAAGTTACATACGATATCGTCATGAAGTTTGAGAAGAGCATTAACAGTCGAATGACCTTTCTTAAAACCAAATTGTTGGTTAGGAATATAATCAAAATTTATGTTTTCGTCCATTTTTAGCTTAATAACTTTTTCAAGTAGTTTTCCAAAATTAGATAACAAGGATATTGGTCTAAAGTTATTTAATTCGAAGGATCGTGGTTTTTTCTTTATAGGAATAATATAAGCAGATTTCCATTTTAGAGGGAAATAACCATTATTAATACAATTGTTAAAGATAATTGAAAGAACCGTGAATACTGAACTAGGAAGTTTTTTGATTATGTAATTTGAAACTAAGTCCGGACCAGCTGATTTTTTTGAATTTGATAATTTAACTATATTTTCAAGGTTTTCAGGGTTAGTAAAATGAGTATTCGGGTAATTTTGAATCGATGTAAAGTTGCTGTTAAAAATAAAAATAGGATTGTGACAATTTGAAAGAACTCTATCAATAGAGGAATCTATAAGTTCAAAATTAGCTGTGTCGGGAATATTCTCTCTGTAGATGTCTGTGTACCGATTTTTAAAAGCATCTGCAATTTGATAACTGTCTCGGATGATGATATTATCTAAGAGGATTTTGCTACAGAATTTATTATTGTCTTTTTTAAAAAATTTTAAGAGTTCTTTATATGCAAATGGGCCAGGTTGGATTTTTGAAAGTTTTTGATTGAGTAATGTAGCTTGATGTGCATTAACCTGATTTTTGATCATGATGTTTAATAATTTTATTTGAGTTGAGATAAGATTGTATTCATTACTTTTACGATTGAAGTTTCGATGGTAAATTTTTTTCAAGTTTTTTTGCCATTGATGCTTTAGTTTGTAGAGGTTTTTAATATTATTTGGAAGAAGAAGAAAATGGTTATCTTTAAGTACTATTTGTTCTGTGTGATCTTTGGTTACAGAGAGAATTGAGGTTGTAAGGATGTCTATTGACTGATCAATTTCAGAGTTTGACAGATTTCTGATAAAAGGGGGAGTAATGTTTTCTATAGTTAAATTTAAATCTTCACGAAAGCTGTCCCAGTTAGTGTTTTTATAAGAGGTGAGAGTTCTAGGAGTATTTATTATAAAGTCAAGATTAGGAACTTTAATTTTGAGGTATAAAGGAAAATGGTCTGAGAAGGAAGGCAGACTTGAAACTGAAAAATTTATATTTATGAGGTCAATCAGATTTGAGCTTACAATAAAATGATCAAGAAAGGATGATCCGTTTGGGTATGAGGGGCTTTCGTCACAGAGTCTATGAAAGTCAAGAGCTGAATTCTGAACCCAATTATTTAGAGTCTTTCCATTTATATTATCAAATAAGTCTCCCCACGCCATGTTTTTCCCATTGAAATCGCCTCCAAAAACAGTGCCATCAAAATCACGGGAGAAATTTTTGATTAAAGAGAGAGCGTGAAACATTCTTAAAGTTGGTGCAAAGGAAGGAAAATATATGCTTCCTAGTAAAATTTTTTTTGGAACCGAGTCTACAGTTATATAAATCATTATAAAAACATTTGGAAAGTTTAAATCTGGAATAGTAATAGGAGTATATTTCATGTGAGATTTAATTAAAATACCAATACCAGGAGGTGAGCAGTGGTGAATAAAATTATAATTGTCCATGTTGATTTTGTTCTTGAATGAGATATGTGTTTCTTGTATGAACGCTATATCGATTCGATTTCGATTCAGAGTTGAAAGTAAATCAACTTTCCGACTTTTATTTATCAAAGATCTGACATTATAAGTGAGAAAGGAAAGTGAATTATGGACCATAACACATGAGGACTTCTTTGAGAAGCAAAGTATACTCGGATTTTGCATCTTCTATTGGCTGTGATTTATAAGTAAAAATGAATTTTTTAATTTTTTCTTCTAGAGAAGTTAAGGTGGGAACCTGGAAATAGCAGGCTAAATTAAGGAATTCTTCAATGAGAGGAGAAGGTATTTTAGTCAAGGAGACTTTAGAATTAGGTATATCAGAATAAAAATTACTAGCGTAAGATTTACCAGGTGTTAAATGAGAAAAGGAACGTGTCGCTGAGGCAACATTTTTTTCAGCTGTAAACATTCTTTTTTTGTTTTCAAATAGTAACTCTTTTTTCTTCTTAAGATATGATTTGTAAGTTGAGCAACCTCTATAGTTGGAGGGATGTCCAAACTGTTTACAATTAACACAAAATGGCTCGGCCTGGTCTTGAAGTAGTCTAGCACACATTCCTGGTTCGTGATCTTCATTACACTTAACACATGCAAATTTTTTGTTACAATTTTTTGCCGAGTGGCCCCAGGATTGACATCGTTTACATTGCATAATTTTGTTTTTGGATCTGGGCGCTTCCCAGGTGACCACTTGATTTAAAATGAATTTAATACGATTTATGTTTTTAATTTCGCCACCTGGAACTAACGTGACCAAGAAGAGGCTGGTTTCAATATTGTTAAGTTTTGAATTACGCGTATAAAATTTAGAGATATTCGCAACAACGTTTGGTACCTGACTATCTATGTCATTTTTAATATCATTAAGATCGGTTTTATAGAAAAGCCCCCTTAATATCAATGAAGGCTGCCTAAGCTCTGGCGGTGTAAAAGAATAAGATTGAATTCCCTTACTTTTTAATAGCTCCATCATCTCATTATGTACTGAGAGCTCTTTAAAAAATATTTTGGATTTAAATTTGTTTACATTAACTACTTTAAATTCTATTTTAGGGATCTTAGTATTTAATTGGCTAATCAATTTATTAACATCTAAATTAAATAAGAAAATTGGTGGACAAAATTTTGTAGTCTTCGGAAGTGGCCCTGGAAATCTACCCGTTTTATGATTAACATTAACATTAGAAGCATTAACATTAGAAACATTAACATTAGGTGTATTAACAATAGGAGCATTTACTATATTATTATTGTTAGAAATATTATCAAAAGTTAAATCGGCCAACAACTCAAACCTGTTTTTTGAAGCTGTATTTGGGATCTTCGATGATTTGGCAATACCAGAATTCGTCCTTTTTATGCGTTTTTGGCTTCTAAGAGAAGAGTCCTCTTCTGCATCATTTAAAGTTCCCGGAGTCGGCGAATCAGTAAAATCCATAGATTGCTCAGGAGTGGGGTTTAGCTCAGAAGGCGTGGATTGCAACATGATATTAACAGGACAAGCAGCAGTAGTAGCGGGAGTCAGATGGACGTTAGCGACCGAAGGTGTACCGTTAGCTGCACAAGCAAAAGACGGACGGAGAGCATCAGCAACATACACAAAAGAAGCAGGAGGATGAGAACAGTTAGCAACATCAGAAAGAGCTGTTGTATCAGGAGGTGAGCAGTTAACAGCATTAGCAGCAGTCACACGGTCAGCATCAGCAGCTGAAACAGCTGGTCTGGTCGGAGTCTTGTCCGGAGGCTTTTTTGTTTTGCGGGAAGAAAGTCCGCTTTGTTTGGACTTAAAGTCCATGCGGTGAAGCTCGTACGGCTTTATATTCGGATTCTTTTTTTTTAACAGCAACTAATAGCGATGTACAGCAATAAATAATTAGATATTTTTTGATAGATTTGATTAATGTAATTTTAAAATTTTTTCACAATTATTTTTTTTTATTAAAAAAATTTGAGAAGAAAAAACAGTCTGCTCTGTTCAAAAAATTCAAACGAACTCCAAAATTAAAACAAATTAAGGTGGCAATCTACCGTCTTGCATTTTAAAATTCTGACTCCCTTTTCGAAATCAGTGACTCCCTAACACTGTTAAATGATGTTTAAAATTCTTAAAAATACATTTTGTTAGGTGGCAACCCTATTATTTTAAAATTTTATAATTTGAAATTCTGACAACGGACTCAGATTCAGCGACCTATTTGTACCTAGTGTTCGTGCCAGCATCGAATTCGTTGAAATAAAAAAATTAGGTGGCAGCCCTATTCACCAAATGGGATTTTAAAATTTTAACTTCTGATTCGAAATCAGCGACCAACTTACACTGTAAAATTATGTTTAAAACTATTAAAAATAAATATTATTAGATGGCAACCCTATTATAAAAATTATATAATTTTGAAATTCTGACAACGGATGCAGATTAAGCGACCCATGTTTACCTAGTGTTCGCGCCAGCATCGAATTCCTTCTCTGATTCCTTCACTTCATGAACAATTAATGAATAAATGAAGAGCCAACGAAAGACAAGTGATGAATTGAATTGATGAATAGCAACAGTTTCCTTGCAAGAGTAAAAAATATTCTTGTTCACAAACAGGTTTCCTCTTCTTCAGTTCATGAACGAAATAAAATCTGCTCAGCTGTTCACGAAAATTAATATCAACGCTTTTTTTTAACAAAAAACTCCCTCATATTCATGAGTGAGCATATACGAACCCAGCTTAGGACACAACTTCCACAATCCAGTACAAAATTTCATTAACCCATTTTCGGCGGCTCTTTAACTACCGGGCCAAAATCGATGAAACTTCATCCAGAGTCTATATATAGCCCTAAACTTTATCTGGCAAAATTTAAAATTTTTACCACCACAGGTAAGAGCTGGGCGGACTGATGCATTTTTGCACCACTTGCTGCATAACATACCTTCACAGCCCATTTGAAAACAGCAGCCCGTCTGCAAATTTATTTTAACATAAAATTTAAAACTTATTATAGTTACTATTGAAAAGCAATTTTTGATATTGCGATTTGAAATTTTTCCGGATTTAAAAAAATAAAAACCCAAATACTGCGACGCGCCGTGGGCTCAAAATCCAAGTAAACGACCGAATCGACTCAAACCAAAAATTATGTATATTGTCAAAGGTCCATACTAACATAATCTGCACAGAGCTAAGTAATATCACTTTCGCGCTCACCTGGAGAAAATTCTAAAGTTACTGGTGCAAAAATGCACCAATAGCTGGAAATGGGTTAATCTACTAACAAAGCTATGTTTTCCAATACATTTCCAAGGGAATGAGGTGTTTAATTACCAATTACAATTCCTGTAATGGAATTGACAGTTTTTTCCAATTCCATTCCGAAGAATTGAGGTGTTCAATTATCAAATGCAATTCCTGTAATGGAATTGACGATTTTTTTCCAATTCTATTCCTGAAGAATTGAGAGGTCCAATTACCAATTACAATTCCTGTAATGTAATTGAGAAATTTTTGCAATTACATTCTTGAGGAATTTAGATGTACAATTACCAATTCCTAATTCCAAGGAATTGGATACAGCATTAATTGCCTCGGTTGTTGACTCCCCATAATTAATTGAGTAAAAAATTCTAGAATAATGTTCACCCCTCCCCCTTTGGAAGCTAGAGAGGAAAACTGGAAAATAAGTGTCATTACATTTGACTCCATATGTAATGTATATTTTATCCGATTTCCAAAGGTTATAACTTATTGAGAAGATAACCAAATTAAAATTAAGTTGTTTATAAAACATTTTGCAAAAAATCAACCTTCAGAAAGTTATGAGTAGGGCTCGGAATCTCATGCACTAAAAAATCGAAAATATGCGCATATATTATGTACTTGAAACTCTAAAATATGCGCTAAGATCAGGTAAAATATGCAATCACTAATATTTTTTTATTTTAAAACTAGTGATTTCCCCTAGAATTTTGGGTGGGTTCTAATCATTAGTGGAAGCAAAAGTTTGAATAAAATCCTTTTGATGTACTTATTTTAAGAGTCTAGAAAGTAGTTTCTTTTCAGCAATCGAATTTAAGTCACTTTTCATTAGTTAATGTAAAATTTACTTAATATTGCTATATGACAGTGATAACATTTTAACCCATTGTACAGCCGTGTTATAGAATTGTAACTGACGGAATTAAATAAGATGCCAGGCAACAACTAACGAAAAAAATAAAAGAATGCCTAAATTCAATGAAATAACACCCAACGAAGAAAATTAAATAAGCCCCAATGAAAATCCCCAAAAAAATGGAATAATCCCCATATAAAAAAGATTTAAACTTAAAATGAATTTATGCCCAAAATGAATGAACTAACCCCCAATGAATAGTAACTTCTCAAATTGGTGACGGGACATAGCCTCAAGTTACATAATCCCAAATGTACAACATGATTTGGATTATGGCCAGATTTAAAAAAATCATAAGAGCAAAAAAAATTGCCGGTCGTAAGCCGTAATAGGCTTTGTAAAGAAAGCAGAACAACTAAGGTATGTATTCTGAAATACATGAAATATGCCTGAAATACCAACTTCCCGTACAAGGGCAAATCATTTTATCGTAAAAAACACCATAAAAACTTGATTTGCCCTTATAGGGAATGGTGATAACAACAAAAATTGATAAAAAATTACAAAAGGTGAAAAAAAATTTAACTGAATTTTATTCTAACCAACTTGATAACCTAAATTAAGCAAAATGAAGTAATCCCCAAGCAATTTTTGCAGACAAATGATATGTCATATGAAAAAGTGGTGAAAATGGATATTTTCGAAACAACCAAATTTACAACAAAAAAATCTTTTGGCCTATTCTTTGAGCAAATAAATCTATATATATATAAAATGAAATGTGTGTTTGTTTATTTGTTTGTTTGTTTGTACCTTATAGGAGACCAAACCTCTGGACCGATCTGCCTGAAATTTTCACAGCATTTAACTGGGACTCTGGCATGATTAATAGGGTACTTTTTTTCGAACACGCCTACTTTTACGTCCACTTTTTTTAAAATTATGTAATTGCTCCCATATAGTTTTTAACAGATTTACTTCAAATTGTGTACACATTATACTCCAGGCGAGGTAGAAATAAACATTTCTTACGCCACGCCCCCTTTCACGCCCCTTTTCACGCCAAATTTAAGTTTTAAACTTTTTGTTCTCTGTACAAATTTGTTCCTTCCAACGGATTATTTTTTATTTGGTAGTAGATTGCTCTTAATACTGTTAACGTCGCCATATTACTATGAACCACGCCCACTTCACCGCCCCCTTTTTTAATTCAGATACTTACTTATAACACTAACAATGTTTGCTATACAAAATACTTCTTTGTAATATGTATTTACCTAAAGTTTTATATACTTTTTATCTACAGGTAAGGTAGCCATAGATTTTTGTGTTACCAAATCCCCCTTTTTCGCCCCATTTTACTTTAATTATAGTTAATCTGCTTTCAATCTATATATATAAAATGAATGTCTGTCTGTTTGTTTGTTTATTTGTGCTTTATAGGAGGCCAAACCCTTGGACCGATCTTCCTGAAACTTTAACAGCATTTTACTATGACTCTGGAAAGAATAATAGGCTATATGAATTTTTTATTGGACAAAGGGGCGTGGCACTGCCCATATAACCTACAAATTTAAATCGCCATATTTTGGGCATTTTTTGACCTACGTTGATGCTATTTGGTACATATGGTATTGGCATAATTGGGAATACGTACCAGGAGAAAAGTGGGTGGTACCACGCCCCTATTTAGGAAAATTAAAAATCGTAATATAGTCTTAACTACTGGACCGATCGTCATTAAATTTTCACAATAGGATATTCTTACGAAATAATAAATTCTTGACTATATAAAGTTGTGAGTGGACAAAGGGGCGTGGCCTCGCCCATATAACCCAAAATTTAAAATCGTCATATCTTGGACATTTTTTGACCAACGGCGGCAGTATTTGCTATATAGATGAAAATCGTGATCTAATCGAACCAAAAAGTGTAATTTTGGACTCGACCAACTCCGATTGAGGTAAAATTTGGTATATAAGTAGTAAACATAAAATAAAAAATACAACTTCTCTTCAAAAAATTCTAAAACTCATATCTCGAGAATAGGGCGGGTCGAAAAATTTTATAAAAATGAAATCCGAGATATATTTAAAAGATGATTGCAGGAGAGTGGGCCAACCGATTTTAGTAATTTTTTTTTTCTATGAAAGGTAAGTAAAAATACTTTCTGGAAAAATTACACTAGAAAAAAATTTTGCTACACTGTAAAAAATATACTGAGATAAATTTTTCAAAGATGGCGCTAGGGTCGAAGATCACGCAATATTTAATTCATTTTTTGCCAAAAGAGAGGTCTATCCTTACACTAAAACATATCAAATTTTCCAGTAGGCATTATTTTTTATTCCCGAGATATTTAATTTTAAAAATTTTCACTACCAGCCAAAATTGAAAAAATTAACGGGTTTTGGCCAATAACTAGAGAAATTATGAGAGGAAATTATATCAGGAAATTTATAATGATCTGTGTTTGAAACTTTTATTTTTAAATTTTTTAAAACAACACAAAAAATTTTTTTACGTTGGCAACCCTATCCTCTTACTCACAGGTTGACACCACTGGTGTCTTTACTTTTTAGTACTAATTTTTATTAGTTTTAAGAAAAGGGAAAAAAGAGGAATAAGCCCCAATACGAAGTTAACACCCTGTGCAATTGATCTATAAATAACTTAAAAAATAAATAATACCCAAAGAGTCGGCCATATCAAACCCCCACACAAACTAGCCAAAAATACAATCAGGTATGTTACTTGTAATTTAAAGTGGAAGTGCAGTGATAGCGTAACAAGTGTAAAAATATAATTAAATATACCCGCGGTCATACACATAAACTCATGTAATTAGTTTGTGGCTCCCCTTTTGTGCGATATTCGTTTTGTTTTGCATGCGCATTACAATAACAACAGTGTATGTTAAATTGGTTGCCTTACACTGGAAGATCTCTCTTGTTGTTGTTTAGATTTACGTGCACAGTGGGTCATTTGAGTAAAAAAGTAAACAAATTAATTTTTTGTGCAAATATTAAAATTTAGAGAATTTTGTTGCAAATGCACTCATATTTTGCATAAAAAGCGTACTAATTTTACACGAAATAGTATTTTGTGAATTTGAGAAAATTAAAAGATTCCGTAAAACCAGAATTTTACGTCTTTTATTTTAATTATATTTTTTCGACTTATCTGCTCCAAAGTAGTTAACACTGTAGTATTTTTGTTTAACACCTTATAATAAAATTCAAATAAAAGTTTGTGTTTTAACCCGATTACGAGGTTATATATATATTATATTTTTTAAAAAAATACCATAAACAAGGGAATTTTTTTTTGAATTATAGTGTGTGATTTAATAATGGATTTGACTAATATTCAGCGTCATCGGTGTTGCAAACCTTTCCGGAGCACGAAGTGTTCAAATAAATTAGTTACTTTGACTAAAGGTAATCAGGATAAGCTGAATGAACTTTATCTCACTGAGAAGTATACAGCCTACAAAAAAATATGTACCAGTTGCAGAATTAGGCTATCGAAAACTAATATTGAAGAAAAAGCCATTCAGGAAAATATAAATGTTCCAGTGAATGAAAATACAAATGACCCAATGAATGAAGACAAATTGACGTCAGATACAGAATCTGACGAGCCTCAGCCTGGGCCAAGTAGTTCAAGAGATGTAACTCCTTGTTTAGCCAATGTTCAAAGAAATGAACTTATTTCCAACATTAACACAAAAATAATTCCTTTGTTAGAAGATGTATCGCCTATTAGAAAGAAGCATTGCAAAAGCAATACTTACAACAAAAGAAAATCCACGGAAATTGCAAATTCTATCCCAAAAATACTAAATGAGAATATATCAGAGGACCAAGAGGCTAATAGTGTAATCCAGAGAAAAGCCAAATACTATGATGATATTATCGAAAATCTTAAATTTCAATACAATAGAGGCGATGATTTGGATAAAAAAAATATTGTCAATATTGCCGCTTGAAATGAGTCATAAAGAAATTCGGAACATTTTTGGATCAGACATAACCACTTATGCACTCATTGAAAATAAGAAATTTCAACATAATTTGCGTACATTCTCTTCAATTACTGAACCAAACTTCAGAAGGCATTCTCTGTCAGACGAGATAAAAGAAAAAATAATATCATTCTATTTAGATGATGATATTAGTCGAATAATGCCTGGATCTCAAAATTATATTACGATTGGGGGAAAAAATGCCCGACAACAAATTCAAAAGAGACTCTTGTTATCTACACTTAGAGAATCATATTTAGAGTTTCGAAAAAGATTCCCAGGCCAAAAAATTGGGTTCGATAAATTTTCAGAACTACGTCCAAAACAATGTATCCTATTAGGAGTTGGAAATCAACAAAATGTATGTGTATGTACTCTACATCAGAATATGAAACTAATGTTTGAACAAAGCCAGTTAAAGGAAGTTAATGTTAATGGAAAGACTTTAGTTACGTATAAGGATTTGATCAATTGTGTGTTATGCGACTCAAATGAAGAAATAAAGTGCAGTGTATCAATGTGTGACACTTGCTGCTCCAATTTAGTCAATTTGCAAAAACAAATGTTAGAAAATTTCAAACAAACTGGACTAGTTGAAATAAAATATAAAAAATGGAGTACTACTGATAGATACTGATAGTAATGTATTTATTCAGAACAGTTTTCTTTTATTTATAAAATATGATGTAAAATTTTGCAAACATTTCAATTTTCACAGGTAACGCACATTTTAAAATTAAAAATTGGCAGTAAGTGCCATGGTTATGGAGTTATTTGATAAATAACCTTGTGGATCTTTTTTTCTCGAAACGGGTTTACCCCACAACCCCGGTGTGTTCAGGCCGGAGTTGGGCCTTCATGAGTTCTACTTATCTCCTATACAAAGTTTTTTCATTCGAAGTACCCCTCTCTAGTTATTGGCCAAAACCCGTTAATTTTTTCAATTTTGGCTGGTAGTGCAAATTTTTAAAATTAAATATCTCGGGAATAAAAAATAATGCCTACTGGAAAATTTGATATGTTTTAGTGTAAGGATAGACCTCTCTTTTGGCAAAAAATGAATTAAATATTGCGTGATCTTCGACCCTAGCGCCATCTTTGAAAAATTTATCTCAGTATATTTTTTACAGTGTAGCAAAATTTTTTTCCAGTGTAATTTTTCCAGAAAGTATTTTTACTTACCTTTCATAGAAAAAAAAAATTACTAAAATCGGTTGGCCCACTCTCCTGCAATCATCTTTTAAATATATCTCGGATTTCATTTTTATAAAATTTTTCGACCCGCCCTATTCTCGAGATATGAGTTTTAGAATTTTTTGAAGAGAAGTTGTATTTTTTATTTTATGTTTACTACTTATATACCAAATTTTACCTCAATCGGAGTTGGTCATGGATTTTGATGTTCGATTAGATCACGATTTTCATCTATATGGTATTGGCATGAATAGAAATACGTACCAAAAGAAAAGTGGGCGGAGCACGCCCCATTGTTTGCGATATATTGGAGGCTGGACCTGTTAACCGATCTTAAATTTTCACAGCGTGCAGCTTTGACTCAGGAATACTTATTACATGATAATATTTTTCGACCATGCACACTTCTGCGCCTACTTTTTTACTACGTTTATTAACGGCTTTACTTAAAATTTAAAATACATATTAATTAAAATAGTGGGGTAGCCCCATTCTCTTTCTCCCACAACTGTCTGCAAAACAGCTGATTTTGTTATATGTGTTAATTAAAATAGAGAGTGGGGTAGCCCCATTCTCATTCTCCCACAACTGATTGCGAAACAGCTGATTGTGTAATTGCTGCTTTTTGATTGGTCTAAAAATTAAAAGGGGGAGCATGAAGCAAATTACATGCGCTTCAGTGCTGAATTCTCATTGGTTTACAACAAAAAAAGAGGAGAAGCATTGCAATAATTAAATTAAATTAAATAAATAAATTTTTGTAAATATATAAATACTTTTAATTTTATTTTATAACGAGGGGGTTAGCGAAGCACACCGGGTTCAGCTAGTAATCTATATTGGGAAATAAATATATAGATAAGGAAATGACTTTAAACATAGATTTATGTATATAACCTTGGAATGGTTTGAAATATTTTTTTCACACAAACTATTTTTTAATCTGTAGAATTTTGTAAAAAATATAAAAACAACATTTTGAAAAAATTAATTTTCATCAAAAAAATGATACGGGGCCCATGATTTTTAATGATAGAAACTGTTTATTGAGTTTTGTGTCAAAATGAAGCAAATTTTGCAGATAAATGATATGTCATATGAAAGAGTGGGGAAAATGGAAATTTTTGAAAAAAACAAATTTTAAAACAAAAACAACTTTAGGCTTATTTTTTGAGCAAAAAGTGTAAATTGTAGAGATTTTTTGATATATATATATGTATAAAGCATTGAATTAGTGAGGTAACGGTAAATTTTGTAAATTCTGATGCGATGACCTCGCTTTAAAAAAATGCATTATACTGAGAAAATCTATAGTTTTCAAGATATTGCAAAAATGTTGATGTCATAATAACGGGAATTTTTTTACTTCCACTATCCATACAAAATATTTTCGAAAAAGCTTTTGCTTACCGTTATTTTTACTAATCAACGACTTTTCGTACAAAAATACGTTTTATATTTTTTTTATTTTTTTATTTGAACATAACTTAGTGTAGTAAGATACAAAAATTTCTTTAATTAGTACAACGCATAAGAATATATAATCAACTAATATATATATATAATGAATTGTTTTCGAGATATCGTGATAATTGTGATGTCGTAATAACGGAATTTTTTCAAAATTTACTACATGTAAAAAATTTCACCATCACAGTATATATTCACACATGTTACATACAAAAATACTTATTGTAGGGTATCCGTAAGTGATAGCGAAAAATGTCTGGCTTGTGCTTTGTACATTTCAGCAATATCTAAAATTCCCTCCTACACCATGCTCTTCCATCTCTTATAGTTTAGGTGCTATTACGAAAAATCCCTTTAAACGCTCATATTTCTGGTATTCATATTCATATTTCATATCAATCGAAAAACCAACCAAATTGTGCATGCCTACGAAATCTAGCTCTTTCATTAGATACCTCATTCATCATTTAACAGGCCGCCAATTCTGACATCTCAGAAATCCTTACTAAAATAATTAAATAAATAAGGGGTATTCACACTGACTTGGGTAGTTGGGTGTCGGTAGATTGAGTACTTTTGATTATTGGGAGCACCCTAAATTGCAATTGAGTACTTTGCAGAAAAGTTTTGGGCAGTGCTGCATGTTTGTTTGATCTCCCCGGCTTATGTAGGTGACAAGAGATGAGTGACAGCTGGAAGATGGTTGCCACCAAATCATTTTTTGTCATTTAATGTGCGAAAAATTTAGGCCATTAATTGGGCGCAAAAAAATTATTTTATATACGACTAATTTATATACGCAAAAAAAAATTATTTTATATACGACTAATTTCTAACGTGAACTTCGAAAACGTTTTCGTGTCACAAATCGACTTACTGCCACATAAGAATTTTCATGCCAATCGGGAAAAAAATTTAATTTTTTGTGTATCTGAAGTGGCATAGCTGTAGTGCGACTGCACCCATTTTTGGTTCAGTTTCTGAAAACAACTATATGCACTAATTTACCAAATTTTAGTCTAATACGACCAAAACCGTCTAAAATATAGCTTTTTATTGATTTGTAAAAGGGGGTTTGGCAAAATTTTCCTAAACTATCTCGTAGGCGAAACAAATCGACTACCAAAATTTTGGCGCAATTTTAATGATTCCAGCAATCAATTTTAATGATTTATGAAAAAGTGGGCTATAGAGCAACCACGCCCATTTTTAGAACTATTCCCGAATGTAACCATACAAACTAAATTACCAAATTTAAGTCTTATACGACCTAAATCGTCTTAAATAAAGTATTTATATTGATTTATGGGCTGTAAAAGAGGGCGTGGACACCAATTTTTAATAGAGTTTCAGACAGTAACCATACAAACTGAATTACCAAATTTTAGTCTAATACGATCAAAACAGTCCAAAATGTGGCATTTTTATTGATTTGTGGGCGGTAAAAGGGGGTGTGGCTTTTTTCTATTAAGCGAGATATTAACTTTTTTAACCGAGATATTAACAGATATTGTAAATTTGGTTGCCTTAGGTGTTACCGTTCCTGAGATCTTAAGAGACACCGCACGAACGATTTTATATATATATATAGAAGGGCGGTAAAAGTAGGTGTGGCAAAATTTATATATCTAGTGACTACCACTTGGTCTCATAGCAAATATAAACCAAGTCTTATTATAAAAACATGCTCAGCTCAGGAATTATAATGTCTGAAAAGTAACCGTAGTTATAGTAAGACCACACCCATTTTTTGTTGAATTGTCGCTAGTAGCTATACGAACTAAATTACAAAATTTAAAACCGAATTCGTCTGAAATATAACGTTTTTATTAACTTTTGGGCGGAAATAGGGGGTGTGAAAATATTTTTTTTGTGTATTGTTCGAGATATTAGGCTTGAGACAACAAATATTGTTAATTTGATGCCCTTAGTTCAATTATTGCATATTTTTGCAAAAGGTGATAACACATGGAAAAAGTACTCAATTTGGCAAGAAAACAATCGAACCAAACAAGTCAGGGGATCAGCTAGAGTAGATTGGTAGATGGGTTCTTGGGTAGAATGGCACTTTACATAAACAAAATGTACGGCATTTGCCAATCTACCCAACTACCCAAGTCAGTGTGAATACCCCTATAGATTTTATTATTAAGATGCATAGTCTATTCATTTGATTATACCATGTTTGTTGTCAAGCTAAATTTTAATGGTTGTAAATAAAAAAACTAAAAATATGCAAAAGCTACATGCAATTATTGTAAAATATTCAAAAATATGTACAAAAAATATGCAAATGCAGGAATTTTAAGTAAAATATGCAAAAACATGCATTTATTGCAAAATATGCAAAAATATGCACAAACGATTGAATACCATTTTAAAGGAATTTTCATGACTCGTAAAGATAACTTAACTATATTTACTTTACGATGCCCAGTGAAAACATGCATTTGCATAAGATTCCGAGCCCTAGTTATGAGCAACTAAATTCTTAAAAAGTTTTGAATTTAACTTTGATAATAAATATCTCGAATATTAAATAAATTTTTTGAATATTGTTATGATGTAACTTTTTTTAATGATAAAGTTTTCTATTGACTTGGTTTTTGATCTTGCCATAGTACTTGAGTACTTAATGCAAACACAACTACTTTTTTATTTTAAATTCCAACACGTAAAACAGTTAGTTTAATTTGTGGTGCGATTAGAAAACGGTTTTTGTACCATTGGTTTGAAGGTCATGTGGTCTCTTTTTCAAGATGCTTTTGACTTTGGAGATCGGTTAAGAGATAAATAAAATACAGAGTAAGACGTAATGACACATATTTTTAAGGTTTCACTTTCTAGCTCCGAAGAGTGGGAGGGGTCATCCTCATACATAAAGTTCTATATTCGCCTAATCAAGGAGAATCACCACCCGAGGGAATAAATGTTATATGTGGGGCACCTTGTATATAATTCATACAGCTTTACATATAAAAATAAAGGTGTCCCTATTTCGTTGCACATTACTGCATACCGATTTTAGTAAAGCATTTGATCGAGTGTATCACGTTATCTTAACTAACCTTGCCCCAAATTGCACTCCAATTTTGGCACAGATGAGTTTTCAATTCTGTCAGACATTAAGGGTCCACCTTAATATACATATATATATATATATATATTAGGGCGGGTCAAATTCTGGCTCAGCGAAATTCGTAAAATACATGTAATTTCAAGACTTTTTCTCCACTACAGCATATACAAATTCTGAAAAAAAGCTGTGCGGACTTTCGTAAATAGATTCATACACATACATTCATACATTCATATTTTATAATTGAGAACAAAATCTATTTACGAAAGTCCGCACAGCTTTTTTTCAGAATTTGTATATGCTGTAGTGGAGAAAAAGTCTTGAAATTACATGTATTTTACGAATTTCGCTGAGCCAGACCACCAAAAAATTCGTCCATACAAATTGACCCGCCCTAATATATACAGTGACACATATTCGTATAAACGCACTCTTAATTTTAAATTTGCTACCTTCTCTCTCTTTTATTAATGCATTATTCAAAACAAATTCAAACTTATATTGTTCACTAAACTAACGGAAATTTGTACTGAGTGCAAAAAGCTGTTTTCGTTGTTGTTGTTTTATATAAATCAGTTCAGTTTAAATATTTTACTAAAAACATGTACACATTCCTTTAAACGCACCTGAATAAGGAGGTCGAAAATATATTAGTGGTTTAAAGAAATAAGTATTTGCTTGTATTTAATTAACAATTGGTAAGTTTTGTTTAATTTAAATGTAAAAATATTTTCTTAATGATATTTTTTTAAGATTTTATCAAAATGCCAAAGGGAAAATACCTCAATGACACAGAAAAAGTCCAAATCAACCTGTAACATAAAGAGGGTTATTCAAATCGGGAAATTGGGCGGAGACTGGGAAGATCAGAAGCAGTCGTCCGCTCTTTTTTAAAAAACGGTGTTAATTATGGAGTAAAAAAATCCACGAAAGGCAATCGAAAACTGAGTATTCGCCAAGTTAATCAAATTAGGAAGGAAGCCACCACAAGTTTTTTGAACTCAACTCAATTAAAAGAAAAATTAGATCTTCCAGTGACAACGAGGCACATTGCACACATTTTACGTAACTCAGATAACGTTAAATGGAAAAAAACCGGTGAGCAAGCCTGTGTTGAAGCCGCATCACAAAAAGGCGTGCTTAGACTTCGCCCAAAAACACATGCAATGGTCAACTGAGTAGGACAATGTTGTGTTTTCCGACGAAAAAAAATTTAACTTAGATGGCCCAGACTCTTACAGCTGTTATTGGCATGATTTGCGAAACAATGACGTACGTATGTCAAAAAGAAACTTTGGTGGTGGCAGCGTTATGGTGTGGGCGGCATTTTCATCTAGAGGTAAAGCAAATATCTGCTTTGTGCCGACCAAAATGAATTCTAAAAAATACACGGAATTGTTGGATGATGCTCTCATTTCATTTTTGGATGATAAAATGGATTAAGACAGTATTTTTCAACAGGATAATGCTGCCATTCACGTTTCTAAAGAGGCATTAAAGTGGTTTGAAGAGCACAACATCCCACTTATGAAATGGCCTGCATGCAGTCCCGATTTGAATCCGGTGCAGAATCTTTGGGGATGCATATCACGCAAAATCTATGGACAAAAAGCCCAAGGACACCTTTACAAAACCGTGCTAGAGCTCAAGTTGGCCATTAAGGAAGCTTGGGAAGATTTAGATCGTCAGTTGCTGGAAAATTTAGTGAAGTCGATGCCGAATCGTATATTTGAAGTTATAAATAAAAATGGTGGACCAATTAATTATTGAAAATTAAATAAATACCCATTCCTATTGAAAATTAAGTTGATGCGTTTAAACGAATATGTACTTGTTTTAAGTAAAATATTTAAACTGAAATGATTTATATAAAACAACAACAACGAAAACAGGTTTTTGCACTCAGTACAAATTTCCGTTAGATTAGTAAACAATATGAGTTGGAATTTTTTTTGAGTAATGCATTAATAAAAGAGAAAGAAGGTAGCAAATTTAAAATTAAGAGTGCGTTTATACGAATATGTGTCACTGTATATATAAGTTTTTGATGAATAACTGCATTGCATTTGGTAGATGTGTTAACAAGCTTTAGCCATTAAATCTAGCTCAAAGGATAATTATTCATTCGATAGTGATGACATGAAAATTAAATCAACACAATAGCTTCAAAAGTCGACGGATAAAATATAGTTTGTTGTTGTTGTTATAGGACATTTTTACTTTAGTTGAGGGATGATTTCGTTTAGCTAAAAGGCTACATGCCCTAAATTTAGGCTTTGCTTTTATTACTTTATCTTGCCTAAATTCATTATGTTTTTATAATCATCAGCCATTAATTTTGTAGATTTAAGATTTTAATTGCTTTTCTAAACATTGTGCGACTTTTACTCATTATTGAACTTCTGTCTCGAAGAACTTTAAACCTTAGAAGATTTCATCAGATAATTACAGAATTAGTTACAAATCTCTATAAGCTCTATTTGACAACCGCAACATTGAGCGAATCTTTGTAAAATATCTACTACTAGCTGAAACCCGGCGCGTTGCTGCCACTCTCCCTATTCAAACGCCCATTAAATGTTATCAGTTAAACAGCATGTCTAAATTGAGGTCAAATACTGAATTCCGAGACTGTGCGACCTATATCCACAAAGCTATTCGATATAACAATTTTGGGTTGTATAGGAAGTGCCACGCCCTCTTGATCACCCCTCATAGAATGTAATCAATTTAACTGCATGTGTACATGGAGGTCGAATACCGAATACCAAAACTGTGCGACATATAACTCCAAATATATTCGATAACACAAATTTGGGTTGTATGGGAGGTGCCACTCCCCTTTTCCCTACGCCCATAAAATTTTACCAATGAAACTGCATGTGTAAATTGAGGTCGAATACTGAATTCCGAGGCTGACCTATAACTCCAAAGCTATTCGATATCGCAAATTTTGGTTAAGTTGGAGGTGCCACGCCCCCCGACAAACTCTAAAAATTTTATCAGTAAATCTGCATGCGTAAATTTTGGTCAAACACTGAATTCCGATGCTGTGCGACCTATAACTCCAAAGCTATTTGATAGCACAAAGTTGGGTTGTATGGGAAGTGTCACTCCCCTTTTCCCTACGCCCATAAAATGTAAGAAATGAAAGTGCATGTATAAATTTAGGTCGAATACCGATTTCTTACGCTGTCAACCTATATTGCAAATTTGGGATGTAAGGGAGATGTCAGACCTCCCTGTCCAACGCCCATAAAAAAAAATCATTGAAACTGCATGTGTAAATTGAGGTCAAAAACTGAATTCCAAAGCTGAATTCCTATAAATTCAAAGCTATTCGATATCACCAATTTGGGTTGTATGAGAGGTGCCCCTCCCCCTTGTCCAACTCCCATAAAATTTCATCACTGAAACGGTACGTCTAAATTGTGGTCGAATACCGAATTTCTAAGCTGTGCAACCCATAACGCTATTCGATAACATAAATTGTTTTTATATTAATGGGAGGTAAAAGAAGGTGTGGCATTTCTTCTTAAACCATCTCGTACTCAAAGCAAAGCCACTTACAAAACATGAGCTCAATCGGACCAATAGTTTCAGAGTATTGTGATATTTCCAAAAGTAGGCGTAGATGAAGTGTGACAACGCCCGTTTTTATTAAAGTTAGTGACAGTCATCATAAGAACTTATTTACCAAATTTTAATTTAATACGACCAAAACCTTCTTAAATATAGCATTTTTATTGATTTGTGGGCGATAAAAGGGGTGTGGCATTACTTTTTTCCTAAACCTTTGCGTAGCAGTTACGAACAAACCAGTAGAAGGAAGTATCCTATTTGGTCTAGTCGTTTTCAAGTTTTAAGCATCCGAACAAATCACGATTCATTTTTATATGTACAGATATTGATTTGTGGGCGCTAAAAGTGGGCGTGAAAACATTTATGTATCGTGACTGCCTCGTGGAGCACGTACACAGCAAGTTTCAGTAAAAAAATGAGTATAACTCCGGAATTGCCATGATTTCGAAAAAGTGGGCGTATATATATTGCGACGAAAAAGTGATTTTTGTACAGTTACTGACAGTTACCATCTGAACAAAATGATAATATCTTAGTTTTTACGATCGAAACCGTCTGATATATATCCCTTATTTGGTTTGTGGTTGATAGCGCAAATTTGGCTTGTATGGGAGGAACCACGCCCCCTCGTCCGAACGTTACCAAACCTCACAGGAACAATCTATCTCCTCGGCAAACGTTGTTCTGCCACAGACCGCCTTACTGCCATACAAGAAAATGTCAATAAATATCAAATATATTCACCATTTTCAGTATAGCTGCCGAAAGTAGCCATGTACACTAAATAACCACATTTTAGTCTAATACGATCAAAACCGTGCGAAATATAGCTTTTTTGTTGTTTCGAAAGCGGTAAAAAGGGGTGCGGTAAAATATTTCCCTTGAGCCATCTCGTAATCGAAACAAATCGACTGCCCAAATTTCAGCTCAATTTAGGTTAAGCCTGGCGCACTTTACTTCACTGGACGCTAACTCCCCGAAAAGTGAGTTTAACTAAAGTAGGGCAGGCCTATTTTAAGTGCACTTGCCGAGAGTAACCATATGTACTGAATTACAAAATTTTTGTCTAATACGACCCAAACCGTTGAAATAAAACGTTTTCATTGGTTTGTGGGCGGTAAAAGGGGGGCGTGGAGACCAATTTTTAGTACAGTTGCTAACAGTTACCGTACAAACTAAGCCAACATTTTAGCTCAATCGACCCAGTAGTCAATTTTGATGGTTTCTTAAAAAGTGGGTGTGGCTATATAGCGATGACGCCCTTTTTTAGTACAATTTCCGAAAGTAACCATACAAACTTAAGTATCATATGTTAGTCTCATACGGCCAAAACTGCATGAAATATAGCATTTTCACTGATTTGTGGGCGCAAAAGGGGGCGTGGAAACCAATTTTTCGTACAGTTACTGTCAGTAACTTCACAAACCGAGGTACCAAATTTAAGTCTTATACGACCAAAACCGTCTGAAATAAACCATTTTCATTTATTTGTGGGCGGTAAAAGGGGGCGTGGAAACCCATTTTAAGGACAGTTGTCGACAGTAACCGTACATACTAAATTACAAAATTTTAGCCATATACGACCCAAGCCGACTGAAATATAACATTTTTATTGATTTGGGGGCGGTAAAAGGGGGGTGTGGCAAATTTTTTTCCTCAACCATCTCGTACCTGAAACAAATCGACTGCCAAAATTTCAGGTCAATCGGTTCAGTAGTTTTGGAGTCTATAGACATCACACAGCCAGACACACATCGTTTTGCTTTATATATATATAGATATTGATTTGTGGGCGTTAAAAGTGGGCGTGAAAACATATATAAATTGTGTTCATCTCTTGGAGCACCTAAACAGCAAGTTTCACTGTAAAAATGTGCAGAACTCCGGAATTGCCATGATTTCGAAAAAGTGGGCTTATTTATATAAAGACCACGCCCATTTTTTGTACAGTTACCGACAGTAACCATCTGAACAAAATCACCAAATCTTAGTTTTTTACGATTGAAACCGTGAGATATTTTTCTTTTTTTTTTGTTTGTGATCGATGGAGCAAATTTGGCTTGTATGGGAGGTACCACGCCCCCTTCTCCAATCGTTACGAAACCTCACAGGAACACTCTCAAGATGTGGCTTTATGTTCCCTGAAAATTTCATAAAGATCGGTTCAGCGGTTTTGGAGTCTATACGTGATATAGCCACATACCCACCCACATACCCACCCACATACATACATCCATTTTTATATATATAGATTTTGAAACAATAAATTATGGCTATATTATAAATTATTGGCTAAACAAAAGGCTATAACTTAATAAATAAATCATTATAAATAATTTTAATTTGATTTATTGCGCTTTAATTGTCAGCTCTGTATCTACATGTTTTTTCTTAACCGGATATAGTATGAATTATAGGCTCACATGCCACAGCCAAGTGAAGTACATATGTACATATAGCCTGAAGACAATCGACGTGAACAACGAGCAAATAAAAGAAAAGCAAAATTTTTTTGCTGGCTATAATATTTTTCAAGGAAACTGTGCAAAATTTTATTAGATCCGTTAAGATAACCATTTAAAAAATTACTTCTCATGTAAACACCTGATTTTTCATATTAAAACATCGTTATGATGAAGAAAACAATAACACAGTTTAATAACAAGGATATCAGCAGATTATGACACAATGTTTGATTGCATTCAGCAATTCAACAATATAATGACTCTTGATTAATTGTTAAGAGTGTTTAACTAGATTTCTCTGACCTTTAACAGTGACTGAGCAAATGTATCTAGTAGTTGTAGCTAATAGTATTCAATTAACTAAAACATGCATTCAAACTGAAAGTGTTGATTGCCTTTTTCAAAACTAGCGAAGTATTAATAATAGTTATCAATATTTTGTTGCTAAGATCTAAGATCAGAAACAAAAGAAAAACATTACTAACAGCAAATAGCTTATTTTTAATTTTAGTTTTTTTTTGAGGAAGGTATTACAATTGAGTGCAAAATAATAATACTACTACATAGAGTCTGTGGTTAAAAATTACCTTATTATACGGCGGTAGTTTGAGCGTTTCCTATAAAAATTGCACCTACGTTGTTAACACTTTCTGAAAAATTTTTATAAATCGATAAAAAAGTATAGGAAGTTCACAAAGTATCTTGCTAAGCCAAAAATGATGGTATCGAAGTTAAATTTTTTTATTTATTTATTAACTTATTGAAATGAAATATCATTGTAAATAATAATATTACATGAGAAGAGGCACTAGACACAAGGACACAAATTTATTGAGTATAGTCCTCAAATCTAATGACGACTACCGCAAACGAAAAACTGATAATGATTTACGGATATGCACCTGGAATGTCCGAACCCTTAATTGGGAAGGTGCCTCTATCCAACTGACTGATGTCTTGGAAAGATACAAAGCTGATATCACTCACTGCTATCCAAGAAATGCGATGGAAGGGACAGGGCTGCATTCGGCATGCACCCTGTGATATCTACTACAGCGGCCATGCGGAGAAGCACGAGTTTGGATGCGGACTTGTAGTTGGCAAGAGACTACGGCCCCACGTCCTGCGATTCACACCTGATAACGAACGACTTGCCATAATCCGCATCAAGGTTACATTTTTTAATATAAGCCTAATATGTGTGCGCGCTCCGACAGAAGACAAGGACGATGAGAACAAGGAAATTTTCTATGAGCGCCTTGAAAATGCTTACGAGCGCTGCCCCCGTCACGACGTAAAAACCGTGCTTGGTGACTTCAACGCTAAGGTGGGCAAGGAAAATATTTTTGGTCCAACAGTCGGCAAGTTCAGCCTCCACGACAACACCTCCGATAACGGAATGAGGCTGATTGACTTTGCCGCGGCACGAAATATGGTCGTAAGTAGCACTAGATTCAAGCATTTCATAAATTCATAAAGCCACCTGGATGTCCCCTGATCAAAAAACCAAGATTCAAATTGATCACGTTTTGATCGACGGAAGGCACGCTTCCAGTGTATTGGATGTACGCACGATCCGTGGTGCAAACATTGACTCGGATCACTATCTTGTTGCAGCCAAGATCCGTACACGTCTATGCGCAGCTAAGAATACACGCAACCCTACACAGAGAAAACAAGACGTCGATAAGCTGCATTCGAAACAGACAGCCGATGCTTTCGCCACTCGACTCTCACTCCTGCTTCAAAGCACTCCTCCAATCGATGATATATGTGCGCAGTGGACTCACATTTCCAACTCCATGCGTGCGGCTGCTGAAGAGGTGATTGGCTACCAACGCCCTAGCCGAAACCAGTGGTACGACCAGGAGTGTCGCGACGCCACTACAGAGAAAGACGCCGCCTACAAAGCCACCCTGCAGTCGGTTGTAACGCGCGCTGCTAAGGAGCGATACAAAGAAAAGAGGAGGGAAGAGAGACATATTTTCAGGCGGAAAAAAAGAGAGGCAGAAAAGCGCGAGCTAGAGAAGATTGAAATGTATGGTGACAGGAATGAGGCCCGAAAATTTTTCGAAAAAATAAGACGCCTTGCCGATGGTTTTAAAACCGGGGCCTCTTTCTGCAAGGATGAAAACGGGAATCTAGTGACAGATGTCCAGAGTACACTGACGTTATGGAGGGAACACTTCTCTAAATAGCGACGCTGACAACAATCCCGCCAATAGAGATGACAGCGTCGAGGTTCCGCTGCCCGACTATGATGAAGTTATGACAGCTATAGCTTGGCTTAAAAATAACAAAGCCGCAGGAGCTGATGGCTTACCTGCTGAGCTGTTTTAGAGCGGAGGCGAAGCTCTACTTAAATGCATTCACGAGCTCCTATGCAGAATATGGTCGGAAGAATGCATTCCGAACGATTGGAATCTCAGTGTGCTCTGCCCAATCAACAAGAAAGGTGATCCCACTATCTGTGCCAATTACCGTGGGATAAGCCTTCTTAATTTAGCATAAGGCCTGCGCACGATTAAACTAGTGCACACATAAACTTAAATAACTTTTAAACAAATTGATATTAAAAAAAGAAATTTACGTTTTATAAACAACAATTTCATTCATGATTATTTTAATAACAAATATATGAAACATTATTAATTATTCAAAAAATGATTGACTTTTGATATGAGACTTGCTTTCTTGCCACTGACCATTTACTTGAAAATATTTTGATGTTTTCAGCAACCTGTTTAGTGTTCTTCATTACCCTTTTTGCCAGAGCCCAATAATTTTCAATGGGTCTGAGCTCCGGGCAGTTTGGTGGATTTGCATACCTGGGTACAAATGAAACCTTTTTCTTTTCCATTCAATCGCAGATTTGCTGTAATGGCATGAAGCCAAGTCAGGCCAAAAAAGATAGAGACTTGGTAAAAGGCGTTTTTGCAGGCACTCCTGAATATAAATTTCGGTGTTAATCGTCCCAGTTGAAACAAATGAACTGCTTCGTCTTCCACAGCTACAAATAGCCTGCCATACCAAAAACTTCTTCGGGAACTTTGACTTTTTTTTTAGATCTTAAATTCCTGCTGGACATTTCCTCTTTGATCGGCAACATAATAATCTACACCTGGAAGCTGCGAAAAGTCACTAAGTACATATGTTTCATCGTCCATAATGCGGCAATCGAATTTTTTTAAGTAATCCCGGTGCAGTATTTTGTCTCACTTTTTTGCCTCCCCGATGGAACTTTCTGGACTTTAAATGACTTAAGTCCTTCCTCCTTTTTCACTTTTCTGACAATTTTCACTTTTCAGAGCATTGCACTATTTTAAGCAACTTTTCTACCCGATATATTTGGATTTTTCTTAAAAAGAGCTTTCACCTTCTTCGCAGCATTTGGTTTTTCAAACCCTTTTTTACCACTTCCTTGCTTTCGAGTAATATTTAAATATTCTTTATAGGTTTTCTAGCAATAGCTTTGAAACTCCAATTTGGATTTTCGTTAAATAATTTACAAATTAGTTCACGCACTTCTACTTCGCTGTTCATGGTTAAGCCAAAAACTATCGAATGAATTTAAAAATTTACATAAGGATTTGTACATATTTTTCAAAGGCAACCTGATTAAAATTTTTTTGAATTTTTAGAATTCTTTGAATTTGACAAGTAATAATGTGTGCACTAGTTTCATCGTGCGCAAGCCTTATAAGGTTCTGTCGAGCGTGTTATGTGAAAGATTGAAGCCCATTATAAGCGATTTGATTGGACCTTATCAGTGTGGATTAAGACCTGGAAAGTACACCATCGACCAGATTTTCACGCTACGACAAATCTTGCAGAAGACTCAAGAAAAACAAGTCGACACCCACCATCTTTTTGTCGACTACAAAGCCGCCTTCTACAGCCCAATAAGGAAGCACCTGTACTGCACCATGTCTGAATTTGGTATTCCTGCAAAACTAATACGACTTTGCAGGATGACACTGAGCAACACCAGCAGCGCAGCTAAAATCGGGAAGGACCTCTCCCCACCATTTGTTACCAAACGCGGTTTCAGACAAGGTGATTCCTTATCGTGCGACTTTTTCAACCTAATAATGGAAAAGATCATCCGAGCTACTGATCTGAGACGTAGTGGCACAATATTCTACAAGACTGTTATGCTGCTTGCGTATGCTGATGACAAAGATATCATTGGCTATAATACGCGCGAAGTCAGTGCAGCATTTTTCAGATTAAAAAGAGAGTCAAGTCGAATGGGTCTGGCAGTGAATGCAGATAAGACGAAATACTTGGTGTCAACAAACAAACAGTCCCAGCGTCTTGGAACCCACGTTACCGTTGACAATACCTCCTTCGAGGTTGTGAAGGACTTCGTTTATCTGGGATCCAGCATAAACTCAACCAACGACATCAGCATTGAGATCAAACGAAGAATAACTCTTGCCAACAGGTGTTACTTTGGGCTCAGTAGGCAATTGAGAAGCAGAGCCCTCTCTCGACGAACGAAAATCACGCTCTATAAATCGCTCATCATGCCCGTCCTACTTTACGCATCACAAACCTGGACGCTGAGCAGTTTAGATGAAAAGACTTTAGGAGCATTCGAGAGAAAGATTCTTCGTAAGATCTACGGACCAATCTGCGTCAATGGCGAGTACCGAATACGGTGGAATGATGAACTGTATGAGCTGTACGCTGACATCGACATAGTCAAGCGCATTAAAATCGAGCGGCTTCGCTGGCTAGGCCATGTTCAGCCCATGAAAGACGATGCTCCAGTCAAGAAAACATTCGATTTGGTACCCAGCGGCGTTTAACGCAGAAGAGGGCGACCGCATCGTCGGTGGAAAGACCAAGTAGAGGACAACCTGACGAAGCTTGGAATTTCCAACTGGCGCCAGATGAGACCAAGACCGACATACGGTTGTAGCGCCAACTAAGTAAGTAAGTATAGATTCTTCAATATTTTTTACGGACATAATATCTATGTATATATGTCCGTAATATGTCCGTAAATAGGCGTAGGAAAAAAGTTCGGTACCATTTTCTCCCGTGTTTCTCAACTGATTTGGATAATTTTTCTTTAAAATATATAAAACTAGGGAGAAGTAGTGCACAAAATACTTTTTGTGACCTTTGACCTGAAATATGAGCGTTCAAAACAGAATTTCTTAAATAAAAGCTTAACTATAAGAGATGGAAAAACACGGCGCAAGAGAAAACTTTAGTCATTGCTGTGATGTACAAAAAAAATTCTCGCTATCTCTTACAGATACCCTACAATAAGCATTTTTGTATGTAACATGTACGAATATTATATTGGGATTGTGAAATTTCTTACAAGCAGTAAATTTTGAAAAATTATCGTTATTTTGACATTAAAATTATGACGATATCTCGAAAACTGTAGCTTTTCTCAGTACAACGTATTTTTGTATGAAAAATTGTTGGTTAGCACTGAGCGGCAAACTGAAAATAGAAATAGATTCTTTTTTTAACCCTTTTCTACGCTCATCTGAGAACGAAAGCGATTTCATATCACAGTGTGGGTCACTGTGAAAAGGTCGAACCTTGACCACTGGCGAATTCTAGTTATATATAAATACGTGAGCATCAAAAGTCGTCGTACGCTTTTTTAACATTTATTTTAGAAAAGGATAATGAAACGTATATCATTCAAAAGATACTGACAACACCCTACAATAAGAATTTATTTTATGTAACATGTGTGAATATATATTGTGACTAACTGATATACCCGGTGTTACTCGAGAGTCATTTATACAAAAATTTTAATATTTCGATTAAAAAAAATTCTCACTTTTCGATTAAATGTTTTTGTAAATTTTGGAATTTTGTAAAAACGTGTTGAATTTAAGTTTGAAACCACTATAAAAATAATAGTTAAAAAATTTACCAAGCTTAAATTTTATCACTGTTTTTTCACAATCAAAAACTGTTTTTTAGTTCTAAACTGAATTTACTGGCTACTGGTAAGCATGTTACTTGCACTTCGCTAATGAAAATCAAATTTATAAAAATCTTCCTAAAATTTTTTAGTAGTTTTTCCAGTTGGAAAATAACAATTGGATTGTCTCTAAATTACAAATAAATATAAATTGAGTCTGAAGTTGATGCAATTTCTTAAATCTTCTGAATTCCTATTTTATACGAAAAATTGTACAGTCGTTTTTTAATGTAAATTAGCAAAAAGGTGTTAGTTAAGAAAGCAGTCGCTTTTTAATTTTTACTATAGTATATACAGCAACCTGTAGCAATATTATCGACGTTAACAGATTGACATAAATCCAGCTGAAAAATCTGCAAAAACAGTGCAAGAAGTGCTATTATGTTATTTGCTGCAAGTTTACGCTGTGTGCGAAAAGAAGTGTCGGTAATGCAGTACTTATTTCTAATTTATACTATTTACCAGCATACTTTTCAACATACTTTTGGTTAGTACGCAATTGAACCGAAAAATTTGTTCAATGCAGCCAAGCGTACAACCATGATTGGAGAGTTAAAATGTCAAAATTTCGCTCTTTTATATGTCGGTACATTTAATTGGCGTGGAAATTTGACTTTCAGCAATATTGTTCAAATAACACATTAAACATGAAAAAATTAACTATAACAGCATTCTTATTCACAGTCATCTTTTCGATGATATAGTGATATGTATAGAACATTTAAAGTACCATTGATAAAGAACTGAGTGACAACGGTGAAACAATAGTGAGAAAAATGACAAATCACAACAAAACACAACAAAACAAATTTAACAGGAAGGGGGGCGGGGGGGTGGGGAGGCAAAAAGTAAGTAGATTACTATAAGGAAGATTATATATAAACTAAAATGTTTATGAATTAAGATTGTGAGCTTTAGATCAAGTGAGTTTTCAAGAAGGCAACAACAACAACAACAACTCTGTATAGAGTCAATCACTTAGCTGACTAGACAGTCTGTTTCGAAAATCGCTACATATTCCTCATCAGTAGTCTTTGAGTGATTAAGCTGTGATCAACTCACTGTTTAAACTAGCATATGAATGTACAGATCCTCTAATTCATTCTTATGAATTGTATGGCTGCTAATCATATGACACTTCAAAGCAGGAGGCCATTTTAGATCACCGCCATCAACTCTATCAAGGGTTGCCATCTGTTTTAGTTGCTTCTTCATTTATTTCAATATTCATTGGTGTTCGATTGTTTGTCGAAATGCACCATAGAAATGAAACGAGTTTTTGCTTCGCCAGAAGCTAGTGTTCTAACTGAAAGGTGGCATATTCACAACCAAATGTTCAATTACACATGACTTTGACCGAAAAATCGATCAATTATTAGATTTATTTAATTAATTTGACATTAATTAAACTTATTTGGTCGTGCTCTGCCATAGTTAAGTTAATTAATTTTTATGATCTATTGAATAAGTACATGAATTAAGATTGTGAGCTTTAGATCAAGTGAGTTTTCAAGAAGGCAACAACAACTCTGTATGGAGTCAATCACTTAGCTGACTAGAAAGTCTGTTTCGGAAATCGCTACATATTCCTCTTCAGTAGTCATTGAGTGATTAAGCTGTGATCAACTCACTGTTTAAACTAGCATATGAATGTGTAGATTCTGGAATTCATTCTTATGAATTGTATGGCTGCTAATCATATGACACTTCAAAGCAGGAGGCCATTTATAGATCACCGCCATCAACTCTATCTGTTGTTGCCTTCTTGAAAACTCACTTGATCTAAAGCTCACAATCTTAATTCATGTAATTATTCAATAGATCATAAAAATTAATTAAAATGTTTATAATTGCTCTTGACACACAACTTCATTCTTAGAGATAAATGAGAACGATCAAATTATATAGAAAATTTTTAAACAAAACTCAGTTTTATTAAAAGTCTGGTATGAAAAAATAGATTTTTAGCCATGAATGAAATATATTAATGGACAGCGGAGATATTTGCATCGAAAGATCAAACTTTGACTTTCATGTCGTTTTTTTCTCATTCTTAGGCAACGATGTTTTATGAAAAAGTCGTTGTACTGAAAATTTCTCCAATTTTAAAGAAATGTGAATGTTTTTGATGTCAAAATAACAGAAATTTTTTTAAATTAAATACACAAAAATCTCCGATACTAAAAAGTTTTATAATAACAAAATTACCGTTAGTTGAAAAATTTCAGAGGGGGCGTGGCAAAAACAAAGTATGTAACATTTTAAGTTGGGATGCACTTAATATGTATACCTAGTTTGAGCAAAATCCATTGAGCCGTTTAGATTTGTATAAAGGTCAAACAAACAAACAAACAGAAAATGAGTTTTATTACTATAGATAGTCAATTGTATGAAAAAATAGATTTTTAGCCATAACTTTTAATTATTGGTTTAATTATTAATTAATAATTAATTTTAATTATTAATATTGGGGTAATTTTTTCACATAAATTATTTTTGAGACTTGAATTTTTTGTAAAAAATATAAAAACAACATTTTGGAAAAAATAAATTTCGCGAAAAAAATCAAACCTTGTTGTTTTGATGACAAAAAAAGTAGAATGATTTTTGCGCTTAGCTGGAAGAATTTTTGCAAATAAATGCTATGTCATATGAAAGGTAGCCAAATGTGCAATTTTTAATTGATTTCATTTTTACAACAACAACAGCTTTGAGTCATTTTTTGAGTAAAAAGTCAATATTTTGGACCTTTTTTGACATAATTATAAAACATAGTTTCACTGACTTAGCGGTACAGTTTAACCTATTTTTGTGAAGTGATTTTATTGAACTTATGAACAAAAAAATTTGAATGAAATATATTAATGGACAACGGAGATATTTGCATCGAAAGATCAAACTTTGATTTTCATGTCGTTTTTTTCTCATTCTTAGGCAACGATGTTTTATGAAAAAGTCGTTGTACTGAAAATTTCTCCAATTTTGAAGATATGTGAGTGTTTTTGATGTCAAAATAACAAAACATTTTTAAAATTAAATATACAAAAATCTCCGATAGTAAAAAGTTTTATAATAACAAAATTACCGTTAGTTGAAAAATTTCAGAGGGGGCGTGGCAAAAACTAAGTATGTAACCTTCTAAGTTGGGATGCACTTAATATGTATATTTAGTTTGAGCAAAATCCCTTGAGCCGTTTAGATGTGTATAAAGGTCAAACAAACAAACAAACAAACAGAAAATGAGTTTTATTACTATAGATGGTGAAATTTCTTACAAATAGTAAATTATGAAAAATTCCCGTTATTTTGATGCCAAAATTTTTTCGCAATCTCAAAAACTATAGATTTTCTCAGTATTTTTGTATGAAAAGTCGTTGATTACGAAAAAAAAAACGGCTTACAGCAATTCGATTTTAAACGTACCGTAAAATAAAAAATTACGGCCAAATTAAGACCATCTCCGATTTGGGTGAAATTTTGCATGAAGTATCACTGACTGAGATTAAAAACTTTATTTGCAGGAAAAAAAGTTTGACGTGTTTTTTGGCGGAGTGGCAGGGTGCACAAAATTGACCAAAACGGTGAAAATTGATTTTCACGAAAATTCATATCTCAATCATTTCTAAACCGAATGTAAAATCTGAACTATCGTTGAAAAGGTAGTTAAACACACTTTATTCCAAAAATAATTTTTGGAAATTTTGGTTGTTGGAGGTTCCATCTCTTGTGGTAAGGTAATTGATTTCAAAGTAGGGGTGTTCGAAAAATACCATTTAAAAATTTTAAATATGTAATTGTTTTCTTCAAGCTGATAAAATAAACTTTTCAGCAATATAAAAATTAAGGTGGGGACTTTATGGACTAATGTGATATGATTATTTTAAGATCTAAACACAAATATTTTTTTGATTAACAAAGGAGTTTTTCACCGAATTTTAATTTTTAACTACCGTTGGGAAAGGTGATTCAAGGGACTTAAATCTAAAAAGAAATCTTAAAAATTTTGGTGGTTGGAGGTTCCACCCCTTGTGGTAGGGTTATTGATTTTAAAGTAGAGGTTTGAAAAACATCATTTAAAAATTCAAAATGAAATAAATTAAAGGTTTAAGGTAAAGTTGCACTTATCGGCACTGTAATTCGGCCCCAGATCTATCTGTTATTTTATTATAGACTAGCTGATATACCCGGTGTTACTCGAGAGTCACTTATATAAACATTTTAACATAAACTTCTCGATTAAATGTTTTTTAAAATCGGGAATATTGAAAAACATGTTGAATTTTATTTTAATTTTATTTTATTTAATTTTATTTATCTACCGTTAGAAAGGTAATTGAACGAACATTAATCCAAAAAAGTTTAGGAAAATTTTTGTTGTTGGTGGTTCCATCTCTTGTGGTGAGCTAATTGAATTCAAAGGGGTACGAAAAACATATTTTAAAAATTAAAAAGAATTTTTATATTTACTTAAGCTTAAAGCAAGCACAATTACCTTTTCAACAAAATAAAAATTATGGGACATTTGAGATATGGACATTTTAACGTTTAAACAAAGAATAATATTAAAAAACATATTGAACTTTTTAACAAAAGAAATTTTAATGAAATATATTAAAAAAAGCGGAGTTATTGGCATTAAAAGTAAAAACTTTGATTTTCATATAATTTTTTTCTCATTATTAGCTATCAATGTTTTATGAAAATTCGTTGTGCTAAAAATAATTGTACCTACTAAAATTTCTATTAGCTGCGTTTTTTCATTGGAGATCAGGATCATATAATCGCATTTGCAAGCAAATCAAAACAAACAAAAAGTCCAGCAAGTGAGCTAGACATTTAAATTAATACAATTCTATGCTTTTAAGTGTTTATGACGCTAGATGACGCTGCGACTGAAAAAACTGGCAGTACTGCATTATTTTACTTTTTAAAAGTTTGGTAGCAATAGCATTTCCGCAAAATATTTCGCAAAACTTATCTGCTAGCTGTATAAGAACATCAGCTATTCTTCTGTAAGCAGAAAATAGCGCCACCTGTCTGTAATCCCAAACGTGTGGGGTTAAATTTGAAGAAACTTTTGAAAAAACACTATTCAGCTTTTCACCGCTAGGTGTAAGTATAGTCTGTACCCACACATCTTACAAATGTGGCGCCATCTATCTGTGAATTTATATAGCTGATCTGATTACATGAAAATATTTACTTTAACAGCATTCTTATTCAGTAATTTTTTCGATAAAATTGTGATATATATACAACATTTAAAGTACCATTGATAAAGAAATAAGTGACAACGGTGACACAATAGTGAGAAAAAAATAGAACCATCACAACAAAACAAATTTAACAGGAGGGGGGCGGGGGGTGGGGAGGCAAAAATATAAAGAAGATTTTATAAAATCCAAAATAATCGTAATTACTTAAGACACACAACTGCATTCTTAGAGATAAATGGGGACGTTCAAACTACATAGAGAATTCTAACACAAAACTAAGTTTTATTAATAGTCTGGTATGAAAAAATAGATTTTAGCCATAACTTTTGATTGGAAAGAGATATTGGGGTAATTTTTTCACAGAAATTATTTTTCATACTTGACTTTTTTGGAAAAAATACAAAAACAACATTTTGGAAAAAATAAATTTCGCGAAAAAAATCAAAGAGGGAACCCTAGTTGTTTTGATGACAAAAAGTAAAATAATTTTTGCGCTTAGCTGGAAGAATTTTGCAATTAAATGCTATGTCATATGAAAGGTAGTCAGATTTGCTGTTTTTAATTGATTTCATTTTTACAACAACAACAATTTTTGAGTAATTTCTTGAGTAAAAAGTCAATATTTTGGACCTTTTTTGGCATACTCATAAATCATATATACACTGACTTAACGGTACAGTTTGGCATAGTTTTGTAAAGTGATTTTATTGAACTTTTGAACAAAAAAAATTTGAATGAAATATATTAATGGACAGCGGAGATATTTGCATCGAAAGACCAAACTTTGTTTTTCATGTCGTTTTTTTCTCATTCTTAGGTAACGATGTTTTATGAAAAAGTCGTTGTACAGAAAATTTCTCCAATTTTGAAGATATGTGAGTGTTTTTGATGTCAAAAGAACAAAAAAATTTTAAAATTCAATATACAAAAATCTCCGATGGTAAAAAGTTTTATAATAACAAAATTACCGTTAATTGAAAAATTTTAGAGGGGGCGTGGCAAAAAACTAAGTATGTAACATTTTAAGTTGGGATGCACTTAATATGTATACCTAGTTTGAGCAAAATCCGTTGAGCCGTTTAGATTTGTATAAAGGCCAAACAAACAAACAAACAGAAAATGAATTTTATTACTATAGATTTTATGATCGGCAATCTTAAGTTGATTAAGTATTGAAGCATTTGTTTGAATTTGCAGTTGTTGCAAATTAAGCTGAACGGCGATTACTTTAAGCAACCTAAAGTTTAGCTCTATGTACTTAAGTGTAGTTTAAACTCTAATTAAGTCACTGGGGAAACAGTCATGTTTTTGTCACTCTACTGAGCTACACCAAATGAGTTTTTATGGTGTTGACAAGTCGTGCAATCAAATTGAAAGTTATATTTTGCATTGTTGTTGTTTTTCAACAACTACAAACAATTCCAGGCACAATCGTAAGCACGCAATTGTAAGCTCGTAAGAAAAATAACACTTTGTTGCAAAGATGTTGACATGTTTTGAGATTCTTTTAATAGCAGTTTCAAGCTATTTACTGCTGAATTGACCTCTTTTAAGGTCATAAAACTTAAACAAAAAACCACAATGTAACTACAGCTTAACGATAAATTAATCAATAGCTCCAGATATCAGCAACATAGTATTACGACTCATTTCTTAATGGAGCGGGAAACAAGTGAGATATTTTTAAAAGTAACCAAGTGTAGCAATAATGTTTCGGGCATCAATCATTCAATTACCCTGTTCTGCAGTTGTTGCTGTTTTTACATTATAGATATTTATCGCTGTTATTACGTTGAGTTAATTTATATATCATTTAATCGTTTTTGACAGGCATGAAATGGAGACATATTAAGATATAAACAATGAAGGTGACTGCAATTAGGTTAGCAAATTTTAATAAAACTTTCAATCAATATTGCAATAATCAATAAAAAAAAAAAATAAAAATAAAAACAGTACACAAATGGAAATATCCGGTTTCCGTTGTTATTCCACGACACACCGGCGGCTTTATTAAGAGTCACACAAGCAAGAATAAACAAAAATTTGTGCTAAATACTTAATAAGAAAACAAAAGCGAAGTACTTCAAATACTTATATAAAAAAAGAAATAAATAAAAACAACAACAAAGAGAACCAAATTAAGAACAATAAAAAGAAATAACAAATATATACAAAACACCACCAGACAAAATTAATGAGTACATTAAATGCGTGACACACATATACACACGTACACGCACTTACACATAAGCACATGTTGTGAAAAAAATGTTGCGACGCACGTGATTTTTGACATGCATGAATTCCTAATAAATAAAAATAAATAATTTTCAAAAACGCACGCCATCCGCTGCTCGTGCGCCTAACAAACGAACGCGCGCACCCACCCACACACACACACACACACACACATGCGAGTGCTACACCCCTACGGGAAACAGAACCGGTTTTAAACCGGCCACCTAGTTGGTTATTGAGTGCCTAGGACTGGTCCTAGATCTCACTCTTTTGTATGAAACCAACCGGTAACTTTAACACTGCGTTGTCATTGGAAGGGGTCAATTGATACCTCATAGATACCTTTGGACTTATCTTTTGACCAGTTGGCAGGGGTCAATTGATACCTCGTAGATACCTTTGGATACATCTATTAACCATATCGAATAGATCTATTATGGCGTCAATTGATACCTTTGGATATATCTAATAACTCGTTTAGATATGCTACGGTAGGGGTAGATCCAGATGTATAAGCACACAACTTGAAAATTTTAGCAGTCATTAAACTCTTAATTCACTGCACTTCTTTCTAATAGTTTTTAATTCTCTAAAAATGAAATGATTTATCTTTTTTAATACAATAAATATGAATGTTCAAAAGTTTATTTTTGGTACTTTAAAGTAGCTTAATGTTTTAGCTTAGATACTTATTTTTTAAAAATGAAATTATATTAAATATATGTTTACACATAAAGTTATGAAAAAAAGCATACTAAGGTACATATCCTCTGGGGATATAATTACATTAAGTTTGTTGTACTCTATCAGTAATTAAAATGTAATCAGTTAAAATAAAAAATATACATATGCTTGCAAAAAAAAATTATGATAATAAAGCGAACTAAGGCACTTATCCTTCCTGGATGAAATTAAATAAAGTATGTTTTTATCAAATGTGAGTAGTTTGTTAAATTATGATTGGTAAACAAAGTGATGACAATTAAGTGAACTAGGACATCTCCATAGATTAATGCTTGCATTTTGTTTGCTTTTTTAGGAACCTTTTTTTCGCCAAGAAAAATGCCTTCCTTAAATGAGCTTCCAAATCTGGTATTGCTGAATTCGCCGCAAGTGCCTCTAAATTTTTGAAAGATACATATGTACTTAAAGATTTCATTGACAATGATATATTGTTACCTCTTATAACTTCGTAAATGCTTTTGTAATCTTTGAAGCGCTTTTTGCCATGTGTGCCATCAACGTTAAACTGGTTGATCAGTTCTTCAGTTACAATATGATGCAAATTTTTTAAAATGTTGTTTCTTATTAGTATTTTTATTGCATTAACCTAGTGAAAGGGAGAGAGAGATTTTTATTATTACTTAAAAATTATACTTTTATTATATAATTTTATGCTTACATAGGACAATCGGTTGACTTCGTCAATTTGTTTATTTACTTCATCCAGCATCTCTATTGTTTGTATTGGGAATAAGGACATGACAGTGTATGAAGACGTTTCCTGTCTTATTAACTTAGTAATAAGTACATTTTGGGCTGCCAACACGTTCATTATTGCCTCATTTTGAACTTGATTTGCATCTAAAATAGCATGTAGAAGTAAAATAACTTTTTATTAGAATAGAAGGTCGATCCGCCTCTCTACCACTGGACACAATGAAGGAAAACAACTTGTTATTACTCACCTCTGATTTCTTTGAATTTCACATCGAAATATAATTTGCAATTTTCGCAGTTATTGCAGTTTTTGGATATTTCATCTTGAATACGAATAGATAAAGATTAAAATATTTTCTTGAATATGGTTCCATAAAAAATGTAAGCCTTACTTTCAGATCCATTATTTGGTTTAAGTGAAGTATTGAATCGCTTTATTTCAGTTTTCTTATACATTATTACTTTTCTAAACATTAGAAGCAATTTAGTAACGAACAATGAAAAAAAAGTATAAATTAAAAATGGAATTAGTATGCTCTTAAAATTAATGTAAAATGGGTATTAATAACAAGTTGCACTGATAAGGAAGGCACATGAATTTACACTCGATATCTTCTATTTTAAAACTTTGTTCTAAATCTGAAGTATTTAAATCAACCAAGCATATACCAAGTGCTTCAATGGATTCAACAGGATCAACAAACAGACTTCTTTTATGTAACAAGAGTTTTCCTACAACTAAATGTTCCTCACTATTGAATCCTATTATTTGAATGGGGATGAATGGTTTAATGGCACAATAATTGTCTGGACATTTTGTGCTAAAGAAATAATCGGTCGATCTATAACTTTCAATAATATTATTTCTAAGCTTGAACCCTGTTTGAACTGGTTTTAACAGTTTGTCCTCATATTTTATTTTATTAAAAATTTGCTGCAATATTTTTGAAGGCTGTCTCACATAGCTCTTGAGAATTTGTAGATAGTTCTCAAAACTATAAGCTGAAAAATGTTGAAGGACTCCATAAAGCTTAACACTTTCAGTCAAATGCAGCAACCCATGAACATTATACGATAAGCTGTTATGTCCAAAAACAGCGGGAAATTTTCTACAAATAACTCTAAAATTTTTTGAGCCACATCTATATTTTTTTCAAAATGGTAAGGGCAAGATAATAATCTACATGAACTATGCAGCAAAAGGTACTCATAATAAATGTTATCATGCACTTCACCTTCTAGTGCAAAAATCCCTGTGTACAACAAAAATTGGCGGAACTCTGTTGCCTTCCAATGTAGTATATCATCAAACCCTCTTGGATAACGTACGAACTCTTTTGGGATGTGTGCACGAATTAATTCTAATTTTTTTGAAATATTTTTAATATTTAGTTTTGTAACTTTAAAATTAATTTTATTATAAAATATGCGAAGTAACATTTTGCGCATTACTCCCAAGTCAACCAGATGCATACTATCTAATGGAACTTGGCTTATCATTTTTACACCTATCTTTTCAAAGGGAGTTTCTCTTAAATAGAATATCTTCTGGTGATGCAATTTATATACCCTGTCAGCAAAATTTTTATCTGAAATAAGATCACTAGCGACAGAGCTATACGTTAGTACATTGTCAATTTTTTTGGCAATGGTAAGGCATTTGGAGCATCCATGCAAAGATGTATGACCGGGGATACCAGAGACATAAGCTTTTGCCGGAGCATCACAAATAATTGCCCTGATCGTAAACCTAAACCTCCTATTTTCAATTTGTAGACCATTTTCCTGTATATTTTTCATTTCATTAATAAATTCACTTAAATATTCCTCTACGTCATCTGGTTTTTTCTTGCCTATATATATGCCTACTGGAATCACTGACATGTTATTAAAATCAATAAGTCTGAGCAAAATTGGCCACAGTTGCAATCTCGAACTTCTGAATAAAGGTAGCCCATCAATGTTGATGTCTGCAATTAATTCACTATGATCAGAAAGGATACCAAAAAGTGGGCAAAGTTGTTTTTGTATACCCAAATGTAAATAAGACCCTGGTGAAACATCTCGTATCACGGCTTTCGTTTTATTTGAGAACAAGGTCTTCGCACTAAGGGGAACATCTAGATTTTCCTCACGAAGAATTTGCAGCAGCTGATCGAAGCTGCGCCTAGTCGGCTTGTTTTCTATGCACCAATGTCTAAGCTTTTCTTTTAATGGTGCTCTGACTTGTCTATCTGCTATGGATTCCATTGAATTAGTCGTAATAGCTTCGTCAGAATGATGTTGAAATAAAATATCTGCAGCTCTATCTAATGATTCATCATTTTGGCGACTTTTAATGCAAAGCTGCCTCGAAGAAGAGACACCTAATCCTAAAGCGCTACAGTAAACTTGCCTTTTTTCATTCACTAATCTTTTAATATTTCGCTTACTTGTACCCTTTCCAAACATTTTTAACTTAAATCACTGATTTTAACACTGATTAATATAGAACTTACCGCTTTTTTATTGATATTCACACTTTACTTTTCACGTTTAGCAAACAATTCAATATCCAAACAGCTGTTTGATAGCGATGTGATTTATTAGCGAGTTGGTTGTTTTTAGCGAGCGTTTCACGTCAGTGCAGCAACTATCGAGTAGGCAAGAAAAACGAAATTGTGTCTGAACTGTCTCTCACTGCATCACACACATACCCCTCTCGTGACATATCCAATTTTCACCAGTAACAGGACATATCAACTAGGAACAATTAACGCCGCTTTACCCGTAGGGACATGCCTCGGTTCCTGTCTCTGTTGTTATTACATATTTTGTTTGAACAATGATTACAAAACTAAGATGTTGACTTTTTTTTGCTCAAATCTTATTATCACAGCGCACTGCAGCATATTTATTTTTAAGTTTCTGTCGCACTGTTCCACCGACTCACAGTGGGTCAAAACTCTGCTGTTCGACTCAAATTTATTTTTTGCTTGCTGAATTTTTGCTTGCGAAACTTTATTTTTTTAAAAAAATTGTTCGCTTGGAACATATAAAAATAAGGCACATGAAATATTTTAAATTTTATTAGAAACAGCCAAAATCTCTTTTTAGTGGTTGTTGGCAATCCATTAAGCTATGTATCGAGCCTAAAAAAAATGTGGTCCAATGTAAACGTAGTATATGTAAGCAATTTTAATATCGTTGTTTTTTTTTTTGTGCAAACAAATTTAAAGATCAGTTGTTAATTAACAATTAAAAAGCACAGAGTATTTCTAAGGAAATGCAATTTTTTATATAACTAAAAAAATAAGAAATCTGAGAAAAACAAGCAAAAAAAATTAAAACAGTTAAGATTTAACACTACAAACTTTAAATTATGTTACCCATAAGAACATAAAATTTTATACCCATAAGAACCAAAGAAAATAATATTTAAAAGCATACATTTTATGTAATTTAGATACTTTTTACAGTATTACTGAAGTTCATGTACTTTATGACAGAAATACTTCAAAATAAGCAGAGTAACAACATGGCCATATTTTTTTTTTACATTAAATGTTTAAAGTATGTATTGCTTATAGTTGGGTTTACATTGGGTAAATATATGTATGTATATTGGGTCAATATAAAGCATTTGCTGAAGCTACGTTGTAGCAGATTACAATACGAGTATATATAAAAAAGGATAGTGTAGTGGCTATCCTACATATCCTACTTTAAAGCAGATGTCCAAACAATTAAACTAGCCAAAAATAACAAAAATGTTGTTTCTACTTATTACACGTCGTCATCAGCATCGCTAAGTAAGTGTTTTTTTATGTGAATGCGTGTGTGTTGTTGTTGGTATATGATTCTTTGTTTTTGTATAGAATTAATTAATGCAGACATAGCATCGTCACAGGCCTGTATCCAGACCAAGAAGACAGAGGGGCAGGCATGAATCTTGGGGGGGGGGCAATTTTTTGGTTTTTTCATTTAAATAAAAAAAACAATTTTTTTAACGTGTGAAATGAATACATTACACATATTTATTATAAAACTAATTTTATAATATTAACATGGATATGAAAATCTTTTTATACATGAGATTAATACATAAAAAATAATATAAAAATTAGTTCAGGACTTTGTAATAAAATGAAGGTAAAAATACAAGATTTATTTAAAGTGACTAGAAATATATGAAAGAGTAGCGAAATGGCGGCCTTACATATGTATAAGACATTTTTTAAATAAAACAAATGAAAAAATTGAATTAACCCGCATCCGTCGTTTGCATCAAATTAATGCAAATTTTTTATTCAAATTTATATATTAAGAAAAAACATGCATGTTTTGATTTGAATCTTTTGCTTGTTTAAATTTTTGCTAGAATTAAGATTTGCAGTTTTTTCTTATTTTAAAATTAATAAACATTCATCTTGCATAAAAAAAAAATTAAAAACATTTCAATGAATTATATATTATTTTTAAAGCTGCAAATTGGTGCACAACGTGCTTTTCATTTCTAGAAAGTTAAATGGATGCGAGTTAAAAAATTATTAAAATTTAGATCTTACTTTTTGGTAGCAAATGTTGGCGACCCAGTAGAAATCTGAAAAATTGTAACAATTTATCTGAAATGTTTTGTTAAACAAATTTCATGTACATATTCGAGTCATGAATAAGGTGAATGTGTATATTTTTTGTTATTTTAAACTTAACTAATTTTAAAGCAATAAACATATATATCAACAAAATGCATATTAATTATTCATTTAAAGTTTTTCATTGTCTGATTTGACCAGGGGGCAAACGGTTGTAGTAGGAGGCATTGCAACCCCTTTCCCCCCTGGTTACAGGCCTGCATCGTCAAGGTATCCAAAATGCTTGTTAAATTTGTTTCGTGTGTGTACTTTAATATTTAATTAATTTATTTATTTATCTCTAGAAAACGGAAAAGTTCTGTCCTTTCCGCGGAATCTACTAATACAAGTGCAAACAATTTTATTTAAAATTTTTTAATTTAAAAATTATTTTATTAAAACAAAAACCATTGAACTATCAAATCTATGAAACTGCGAAAAAGCTTTGCTTCTCTCGTGTGTCTAACGACGCACAAAGTGGACTGTTTTGGCCTGTTTAGAGGGAAATAAATCTGTAACTCGAGCTTGAGTGAACAGAAAGAAGCCTACGAGGTGGCATGCCCAATACTTTCAGTAGACGATGGTGATCCAACGCCATGGTGGTGCACGGAACTCGAATCTCTGAAGAAGAAGGTTAGGAAGTCCTTCAATCTGCACATGAGAGGGGGAACCCCAGGAACATGGGCAAATTACAAGCCACGGAAAAGGGAACTGAAGTACCTCATACGACAACGGAAAAGGCAGTCGTGGAGAGACTTCTGTTCTGGGATGGAAACTATATCAGCAGCATGTAGGCTTCAGAAAATGGTTTCAAAAGACCCATTCTCCAAAGTGGGACTGATCCGGAAAAAGGATGGAACCATGGCAGAGAACCTAGAGGAGTCCATGGAAGTTCTGATGGAGGTGCATTTTCCTGGAAGTTTTAAGTCTGATGACCCGTGGACACCCTTGAAGAAAGGAATGCACAGGGTTGACAGGCTGGAAGCCGAAAGGATGATCACTATGGACGGGGTGAGGAGTGCTATACGCTCATTTGCTCCGTACAAAACATCACGGATGGACGGTATATTCCCTGCTATGATGCAATGGGGGGAAGATCTCATTGCACCTAGGCTGTGGGGTATATTCGTTACTTGCCTAGCGACTGGGTATGTTCCGAGAGTCTGGAGAGAGGCGAAAGTTGTCTTTCTTCCTAAGCCCGGAAAAAAGATTATGCGGAGGCGAAGTCGTTCAGACCGATCAGCCTAACATCTTTTCTCTTGAAAACGATGGAAAGAGTGATGGTTGACTGTCTTGAGAGCACCTCGCTGATGCAAAATCCTCTGAGTAGATGTCAACATGCATATAGAGCAGGTAGGTCTACGGAGAGTGCTCTTCACGAATTGGTAAGAGTGACTGAAAAGGAGGTATTTTCAGGAGGCATTGCGATGGCCACATTTATGGACATCGAGGGTGCTTTCGACAAAATATGCTTTGGAAGGCTGCGGCAAGCCCTGACAGAACGCAATGTAAGCCCAATGATAGCAAATTGGGTGGACAATATGCTCAAACACAGGGCTGTCAACATGCAGAATGGTAGAGTAAAGACTAGAGGTAGAGTAAGTAGAGGATGTCCCCAGGGCGGGGTGTTATCGCCAACCCTGTGGAACATAACTGTGGACTCACTACTGGTTAGACTGGATGAATCGGGCATACACACGATAGGGTATGCAGATGACATTGCGTTGGTGGTCCGCGGCAAGTTCATTGACACCATCTCTGACATCATGAAGGGAGCACTCCGAATGGTGGAGGAGTGGTGTCGAGAACAAGGCCTTACCGTAAACGCAGGCAAGTCAGACAATATTCTCTTTACTAGAAAGAGGGTAGGCCTGAGTACAGAACCACTCAGACTTTTTGGAGCTGAAATCAACATGTCCACGAAAGTTAAATATCTAGGGGTAACCCTTGATAGCAAACTGAACTGGAACGAGCATGTAGAAGATAGGATTCAAAGAGCCAAGAGGGTTCTGTTCCAGTGCAGACGCGTTTGTGGTCTCAAATGGGGGCTAAACCCAGAGGCTATGAAATGGGTTTACACTATGATGGTTAGACCTGTCATCACGTATGCTTCGGTGATTTGGTGGACAAAAGTCAGCCAGAAAACCATTAAGAAGAGACTGGACAGAGTCCAACGGCTGGCGTGTGTTGGAATAACAGATGCAATATGCACCACTCCAACAAGCGCAATGGAGGTTCTGTTAGGTATGCTGCCGTTGGATTTAGAAATAAAGAAAACAGCGGCGCTGTCAGCCCTCAGGATGTTGCGAAATGCTACGTGGCATGGGGCAACGGCCCTGCATGGTCATATTCGCATCCTTGATATTGTACAGAGAGATGTCACTGAGGCGTTTATGCCTATGGACGGAAGGCAGAGAGTAAAAATACCGAGGACGATGCGTGTAGGTTATGCCTAGAGGAGCCGGAAACGGCAGCACACATTCTGTGCCAGTGTCCGGCGCTGGCAAGCATAAGATTGACCAGTCTGGGACGCCCATTTATTGGCGAAGCCGAGATTGGTCAACTAACCTATAAGGATATGCTTGAGGTGACAAAGGATGCTTACACAAGGAGCATGCTCACGTACGAGTACTCCGAGCAGTAGTACCCTTTGTCCAATGGGGGACGAAAAGGGACCCACTATGGTCTGCTTCGGCAAATCCCCAACTTATTATATTATTATATTATTATAGTTGGGTTTCATTAAATTTGTTTCATATATCATCATAACGTATACATTAAATAAGAACTTAGTTTGAGGTTATTAAAGTTTACAAATTTTTATTAAGTTCGTTTTAGAAATTATTGCAAATTAATTCAAGAATATATGCGTTTTTGTTTATAATGACAATAATTCCATATTTTAACAAGAAATAAAATAAAAAAAAAAAATTCAGTTATTTTATATACAGAAATTCTTGAGGATTATTTTCTTTTAAACAAATGTGAAGCCATGTACCACTGAACATTGTTTTTACAAGAAATGTAGAAAAAAGATAAAATTTTAAAAAGTCAACTTTTCATAAAACTCTTGAGAACCACTTTCTATAGCAAATGGGAAATCACTATCAGCAAACAATTATTTGTACCAAATTATTTGATGCAAAAAAAAAAAATAGTTGTCAAAATTTTTGTATTATTGAAAGTAGATATTTATTTTAATTTCATCTCACTTCCACATTTGTTGCCCAATTATAACTGGAATTCCATGCAGGTCGTTTGATTGTAGAACCAACCTGCTTGCTTGAAAAAACAATAAAAAAATTTTCTTTCAAAATGACTAAAAACACACTAGTAACATATTGTTAGAACTTTTACGCCTTTTCACAGCGCAAAGTTTTTGATTTTTAAATTATTAAGGGTACAAAAAGAAGCATTTTTATGATCTACTAAGTTTGGTTTAATAGATTATTTAAGATGATTTGAAATCGTACCCACGTATTGAAATGTGCCGCACCTTGTTTTAGTTGTGGAACCCGGTATTAACCACTTGCTGAGTCCAAAATTGGTGAATTTTATGTGATAAGTTTCACTTAGTAACATATTTCCAGGCTTAGCGTCACGATAAATGATACCAGCATTGTGAAGGAAATAAATAGCTACAACAATTTTTGCCACCCAAGTGTATTAAATCTATAGAAAATGCAACAATCTTAGAAAAGAGCTCACCGTTGCGAACGTATTCGGAAAGTATGTGTAAATTGCGACGGTTCTGCTACAAATCAAATTGTCGAACTATGAGGATGATGGCTGCAATGTTTTTGAATATCTGCCCCGTTTTAAATCGATTGCACGCTATTGTCATCAATAATTTTCTTATGCCAGCCACACTCGCACACGTTTTAGTTAGAAAAGAAAACTAATTGGCGAAAGTTCTCTAGCCAAAGCCCTTTCACACCGTGCATTTTCTTAAGTACGTTTATACTATGCAAGCCGTATGGTATCATTTGCTAGGTCATACGACACGCTGTGTAACACAATGGTTGCGGCAAAACTGGCCGCAGACACTATGGCATGACTTTAGAAGCAATTAACTCAAATTGGAAAAAGGTGTCAGCTGGCAAATTTGAAAATGTGTCAGCTGGCAAATTTGAAAATGTGTCAGCTGTCAAATCTGAAAATGTGCCAGCTGTTAAATTTGAGAAGAAATTTGCAGCTGTCAGATGTAAAATGTGTCAGCTGTCAGATTTAAAAATATGCCAGCTATAACATTCAAACACGTGTAAGCTCTCAGATAACCAAATTGACGCAATTACATATTAGGGGTATTCACGATGTTGCGTATTTGACATTACCTTGTGTATTTTGAAACCCAATACAAGATATTACCGAAGGTTCGTTCACGATAAGTGGTAAAGATTGTACATTTTGTACCAAAGTTATAGGACAAATACACTACATCGTGAACAGCCCCAATACCGCTGTGAAACTTACCAAGGTGAAAATTTGTGCCGTTGCACTATCTATAGTAATAAAACTCAATTTCTTCTAACGATGTTTTTGTTATTATAATAAAAAAATGTGTGACATCAAAAACACTCACATATCTTCAAAATTGTAGAAATTTTTAGTACAACAACTTTTTCATAAAACACCTTGGAAACACCTTGTTACCTAAGAATGAAAAAAAAAACGATATGAAAATCAAAGTTTTGAATTCCGATGCAAATATCTTCGCTGTACGTAAATATATTTCATTCAAAGCTTTTTTTTTTGTTCAAAAGTTCAATAAAAACACTTAAAACAATAGTTTGAACTGTACCGTTAGTTCAGTTTATCTGTTTTTCAAAAAATGTCTAAGCTATTGACTTTTTACTCCTAAAATTACGCAAAAATTATTTTGTTGTAAAAGTAAGAAAAAATACATAAAACATAAATTGGCCATTCCAACACTAGAAAGCGCTTTGACCGAGCTTCTATTGATCAATTGTGTTGTGCGTGTTCTTTAATTTTTGAACACAAATGATCGAGAACTGGACCTACGAGCTTAATGCCGATTCCGAAAGTCTTCAGTTTTTAAGTAGCTTTACATAACAGTTTTTTTAACTCTCTGAGGTTTGCCATTGTCTGCAGAGAGGTGACGATCTAACAGAAAAATTAATTCAATTGAAAAACATTCCGTCCAAGTTGGAACTTGAACCCGGGCTAACGCGGTTCTTTAGTTTAGGGGCCACGCACTGTACCCACTAGGCTACGGCCGCCCCATTATAAAAATAAAATCAAGTAAAAATTGCACATCTGACTACCTTTCATATGACATAGCATTTATTTGAAAAAATTCTTCCAGTTAAGTGCAAAAATTATTGTACTGTTTTTGTTATCAAAACAACATGGGTACCCCCTTTGATTTTTTTGCGAAATTTATTTTTTCCAAAATGTTGTTTTTATGCTTTTTACAAAAAATTCTAATCTTAAAAAAAGGTTATATAAAAAAATTACACCAATATCTCTTTCCAATCAAAAGTAATGGCTAACATTTTTTTTTGTCATACCATTGAATATTTGTTGTAATAAAACTAATTTTTGTATTAAAACTATCTTTTCGTTGAGCCCCTCGGCCTCCACTTCCTACTATCAGTTTTATTGCATTCGTGTGTTTTATCATGTATTGCAAGTTTTCATTGAATCTTAAGAAATAACTACATTTCTTTATTTCAGCTATTATTTTTTAATTCATTAAAAAAGTTACAGTGAAGTTTAAGCAATCTAATGGAAGATTAAAAGACTGAACAGTTTTTTAGCATAAGGTAAGCAGAATGATAGTTTTTCTTATTGCAAACAACTAAGATAGCAGTAGTTTCTTCGTTGCCAATACATTAAATAAAGTGGCATACAAATTTTAGACTTTATCCGTTAAATACTAAATTTTTTGCTTTGATCAGTCGAAAACAGAAAATAATTCTATCTCAAGCGATTCAGGAATTTATGACTTAAATGCTGAAATTTCAACTTGTTTTTCGCTATTCTGGATTTTTAAAAACAATAAACGAGAAGTGTATATTAAAATTTGTATATACGTATGATTTACATTACTTTTTGTTATTATACCCCCACGTTAAAAAAACGTAATAGGGGTATATTAACTTTGTCACTCCGTTTATAACGCCGAAAATGAGGCGTGGCCGGTATAGAAAAGTATATATATTTATTCTTGATCAGCATCACCTCCTGAGTCGATTTAGCTATGTTCGTCTGTCCGTCTGTTCGTCTGTTCATCTGTCTGACTGTGATTACGATAAAAGCCGTAATTTTAGAGCTTTTTATTCAAAAATGGAGGTCAAGTTCGAAAATGAGCCAAATCGGATGAAACCACGCATACCTCCCATACAAAGTGACTTAATCAAAATGGTAAAATCTCTTTAAATTCCACAAAAATTAATCTAATGACTTCAAATTTTTCGTAGTAGCTTTAACTATTAATATAAACATTGAGTATGAAATCTCTAAAAATCGGAGGAGAATCAAGCCTACCTCCACAATTTTCACAAAAACTAATCTAATGACTTCAAATTTTGCACATAAGCTTTAACCTTTGCATTTAACCAAATGCATTTTGAGTATGAAATTTGTAAAAGTCGAATTGAAATCACGTCTACCTCCCATACAAAGTGAGTTTAACAAAACGGTTAAATCTTCTTCAATTCCGAAAAAATTAATCTAAGGACTTCAAATTTCGCAAATAAGCTTAAACAATTATTATATGCTTCAAGTACAAAATTTGAAAAAAATTAAATGAAAACCATGGCTACCTCCTATACAAAGTGAGGTTACCAAAACGGTAAATCTCTTTAAATCTCATACAAATGAATCTAGTCACTTAAAATTTTTCAAGAAAATTGTAAAAGTATGAAATTTGTAAAAGTCAAGTAAAATTACGTCTACCTCCCATACAAAGTGAGTATACCAAAACGGTAAAACCTCTTGCAATTCCGTAAAAATTAATCTAATTACTTCAAATTTTGCACATAAGCTTTAACTTTTGCACATATGCACTTTATGTATGAAATTTGGAAAAACCGAATGAAAACCACGGCTACCTCCCATACAAAGTGACTTTATGAAATCAGTAAAATCACCTTAATTTCCACAAAAATGACTACAATTTAATTTTTTCAAATTAGTTTAAATCTGAAATATCCAATCGATGTTTGAAATGAAAAAAAAAAAAACTGAAAATACAAAATAACGTAATCATAATAGTAAAAACGTTATAAGTTCCAAAAAAAAAACTAATTTTTGAACTTGATGTACACATAATAAATAAAAAGGACTTACATTTTATCAAATGCAATTTGGATAAAAACTACTACTAATAAAAGTGACGTCATCAAAATAATACAACATTCAAGACTTCAAATAATTTAAAATATGGCATTGGCGTTATTTTAACGTTGATTCAGTGGAAGATATATCCTTACTATACCTAGTTTTTTATAATTACTTAAAATTGTGAAAAAGAACCAAAGCAAATGGAAGAAAATTTAAACTAAATATTTTTAAAAAAGAAAGATTTTACACTTGCTGAAATTCTACGAAATCAGACATCAGAAAATTAATTTGGTTGCAACAGTAGTGCTTTGTCCCACTATGCGACTGACAATCATTCGTTCTGTCGACTCACATGTTTAACCATTGTCTGTCTCTCTGTCTACTGTTCTTCTTCCGTGTCTTTTTGTTGTGTTTGTCTCACAAGTAGCATTGATAAGAAAAGAATTTTTAATGAGCTGTTAAATTTCGAAACATCTCAAAAATTTCCAACTTATCAGGCATGCGAATTTCTTAGATTAAACAAAAACAAAGATATATATTTTAATAAAGCCGACTCCCTGACTTTCTTACTTCTCTTCACATTATCAACATGGAAAGTTACGAGCGCAGTAATATTGTTATTATTTGACAGCAAGACATAGGAATTCAATCAATGGAAAAACTTATATTATTGGTTGATTGTAAACATATTCAATAAGCCTTTGATAAGTTCGAGCAGCTTCCAAAATATTCCGTTTTGGTTAGTTTAAAGCTTTAAGTATATAGAAGATTAGTTGAGCTGGAGTTTATTACGTAAGATTTGTTTATATTTTTTCACAAGACGTTTTATCAAATTGTTTGCCTGTTATGACTAAGGAATTAAAGGATAAACTTTTTTTTTTTAATAAGAAAAAACGAGAATATTTTATCATTGAATAAGATAAGCATGATAAACTATAGTATGTAGTAAAGGCGTTTAACAATTATTAAAAAATATACTTTGTGAGAGTGGTACAAATGATATGATATGATATTTTACAAAGTATCTGGCTAGAACTTGCAAGAAACTAAGATGCATTCTCTTGTCAGTAAAATAAACAAACTATATCCGAGGGCAGTTTTCGATTAAGATCAAGATTTAAGTCAAATTATAGAACTATTAATAGAATAAAAAATAGAAAAGTTTAATTTCTATTTTATAGTATAGATAATGATGTAATTAAATAAAATTAAAAACAAACTCCTCCCTGTTGATATGTAGAAATACTTACAGTTTGAATAGCATCTAATGCTTGGTTTTCACTATGTCATTTTCAGTGGTCAGTTGTTGTCAATCAAATTGAAAATGACAACATGTTGACATTTTTTCTACATTTATCAATCTTGGAAAATTAAAAACAAATAAATTATTAAATTAATGATGTTCTAGAATTTTATTAAGGTGATATTACAGGTGATAAAATTTTGTGTCGTCATAAAAATGACATAGTGAAAACCAAGCATAAGAAAGTTAAGAAACACTTTTAAATTTTTCATCATGAAAAAAAAAGTATTTTAAATATGGTATTGTATTTCATATATATGTATTTATATATTGGTATGTATTTTATGTATAAAACACCATGTTAAATCATTATTTTGCTTATGATGTACCTTAACTTAAGTGTTGAAATTCTCTCTTTCAAAATACAGTTTGAGTTTGAGTTTTATAGAAAGCAAACAGTGAATTTTTGCATGACGAAAAACAAATTTTGTATTGTATGCGTGTAAATAAAACACCCTGTATCTGCTAAGCCTAAACACCAAAAATAAAAATTAATTGTGTCACAAGAAATATATCAATAAAACTACCTTTATTTCACATTTTAGCTGATTTGAAAGACTTAATATTTTACATCATAAAAACACGTTTTATATTAGAGCAACAAATCAGTTTAAAAAAATCATCAAAAATTTTGCGCACGTTTGCGCACTCTCAGATGGTCAGAGCTAGAAAAAAGACATAATGAAGTAACAGAAAATGCAAAACGTTCAGTACGTTCCTGCAAGTTATTGAGTAGGTTGTCCAAAATGTTTTTCAGAATTTCACGATTTTCTATATAAGAAAATATTTTAAAATAAGAAATTCAATTTAATCTCACTTGAAAGATCATATGTTGAACATAATACGTGCTTTTTCAACTTGTTCGGAGTTTAGGAACTATTTTCAAAAAATCTTTTTGCTAATCATATTTTGTAACTACAATCTAAGTATATAAAAATTTTTCGCTATCTCTTACTGATACCTTACAATAAGCATTTCTTTTTATGTAACATGTACGAATATCAGAGCTGTAAAAGAATGCATTTGTAAATAACAAAATAAGAATGCATTTAATGAATGTAATATTGATTTATAAATAAAACTTTTAGTTCACATTCATTTTTAAAAAAATTATTAATGATTTCAATTATTCATTTTCGTTATTCAAAAATATGAAGAAATTGTTTTGTTCATTTGAATGCTATTAGCAAAGAATGCTATACACAAAGAATTTGAGAATTTTCAATTATTATTTTTTTATTCATTATTAATTTTTTATTCGATATTATTTTTTTATTCATTATTAATTTTTTATTCATTATAAATTTAATATTTATTATTTCTTCATTATTCATTTTTTATTTTTTATACTTTTTTTATTCATTATTCACTTGTTATTCATTATTACCTTTTTATTCGTTATTCATTTTTTATACATTATTTCTTTTTTATTCTTTATTAATTTGTATTTGTATTTGTATTTATTTATAAGACATTAGTACAAATAAGAACTAAGTTATTTTACAGTACAACAAGTAAAAATACCTATAAATAGGTTAAGATAATAAACAAATTGTTTAGATATAACAACAAATTAATAACAGAGACTTTAAATAAGATAATGAATTACATTAGATAATGGTTAAGAGATTAATAATAATAAAATAAAAAAAAATATTGTATCGATAAATATAAGAACAATAATATGGATGAAGAATAAGAATACGTAAAGATAAAAGAGAAAGGATAGAAAAATAAATTAAGTTGAAGAAGTTAAGAAGTTGAGAAGTGAGTTACAATAGATTGCCCTAATTTTCCGCCCGTTCGATTTCTCTTAAGTTACGTGGTAACGCATTCCACAGTCTTATGGCATTCATGAAAAAAATATTGGAAGAAGTTAGAGAGCCATGTCTTGGAACTATAAGTATCTTGCATCTTCTAGACAAACTGAACTGCAGTTTTTCATATAGGTAATTTGTTATTCTTTATTAATTTTTTATTCATAATTAATTTTTTATTCGTTATTCTTTTTTATTCATTATTAATTTTTAATTCATTATTAATTTTTAATTCATTATACATTCTTTTATTCATTATTAATTTTTTATTCGTTATTATTTTTTATTCATTATTCATTTTTTATTCAATATTCATTTTTTATTCATAATTAATTTTTTATTTGTTATTCTTTTTTTATTCATTATTAATTTTATATTCATTATTCATTTTGTATTTATTATTTATTTTTTATTCATTATTTATTTGTTATTCATTATATTTTGTATTCATTATTTATTTTTTATTCATTTTTCATTTTTTACTCATAATTCATTTTTTATTCATTATTATTTCTTTATTAATTATTCATTATTCGTTTTCTATTCGTTATTTATTTGGCATTCATTATTAATTTTTTATTCATTTTTTATTCATTATTCATTTTTTATTCATTATTATTTTTTATTAATCATTAGTTTTTTATTCATTATTCAGATTTATTCATTATTCATTTGTTATTCATTGTTAATTTTTTTATTATTAATTTTTAATTCGTTATTCTATTTTTATTCAATATTAATTTTTTATTCATTATTCATTTTTTATGCATTATACAGTTTTTATTCATTATTCATTTTTTATTCGTTATTATTTTTTATTCATTATTCAGTTTTTATTCATTGTTCATTTTTTATTCATAACTAATTTTTATTCGTTATTCTTTTTTTTTATTCAGTTTTCATTTTATATTCATTATTCATTTTGTATTTTTTATTCATTTTTTATTCATTATTCATTTGTTACTCATTATTCATTTTTTATTCGTTATTAATTTTTTATTCATTACTCATTTTTTATTCATTATTCATTTTTAGTCATTATTTGTTTTCTATTCATTTGGCACTCATTATTCATTTTTTATTCTTTATTCATTTTTTATTCTTTATTCATTTTTTATTCATTATTAATTTTTTTTAAACATTGTTAATATTTTATTCATTACTAATTTTTTATTGATTATAAATTTTTTATTCGTTATTAATTTTTTATTCATTACTATTTTTGCTTTTCATTGTAAATTTCTTATTCATTATTCATTTGTTATTTGTTATTCTTTTTTATTCATTATTAATTTGTTATTCATTATTCATTTTTTATTCGTTATTCTTTTTTTATTCATTATTCATTTTTTATTCATTATTTGGTTTTATTCATTATTCATTTTCTATTCATTATTCATTAGGTGTTCATTATTCATTTTTTATTCATTTTTATTCTTCATTCATTTTTTATTCTTTATTAATTTTTAATTGATTATTATTTTTTTATTCGTTATTAATTTTTTATTCATTATTCATTTGTTTTTCATTATAAATTTTTTATTCGTTATTAATTTTTTATTCATTATTAATATTTTGTTCATTGTTAATGTTTTATTCATTATTAATTTTTTATTGATTTTTAATTTTTTATTCGTTATTAATTTTTTATTCGTTATTCTTTTTTTATTCATTTTTAATTTTTTATTCATTATTTATTTTTTAATCATTATTCATTTTTTACTCAGTATTAATTTTTTTATTATTCATTTTTAATTCGTTATTCTATTTTTATTCAAAAATCTTTTTGTTATTCATTATTAATTTTTTATTTATTATACATTTTTTATTCATTATTAATTTTTTATTCGTTATCATTTTTTTATTCATTATTCATTTTTTATTCTTTATTCATTTTTTATTCATAATTAATTTTTTATTCGTTATTCTTTTTTTATTCATTATTCATTTTATATTCATTATTCATTTTGTATTTTTTATTTATTTTTTATTCATTATTCATTATTCAATATTAATTTTATATTCATTATTTATTTTGTATTTTTAATTTATTTTTTATTCATTATTCATTTGTTTTTCATTATTCATTTTTTATTCGTTATTCTTTTTTTATTCATTATTCATTTTTTATTCATTATTAATTTTTTATTCATTATTAATTTTTTATTCATTATTAATTTCTAATTCATATACTATAAAAAATCATATAAATGTTTATTCATTATTCATTTTCTATTCATTATGCATTTGGTATTCATTATTAATTTTTTATTCATTTTTATTCTTTATTCATTTTTTATTCTATTTTAATTTTTTATTAATTATTAATTTTTTATTCATTGTTAATGTTTTATTCATTATTCATTTTTTATTGATTATTAGTTTTTTATTCGTTATTTACTCTTTATTCATTATTCATTTGTTTTTCATTATAAATTTTTTATTCATTATTTATTCATTATTATTTTGTTATTCATTATAAATTTTTTATTCATAATTCATTTTTATTCGTTATTTTTTTATTCATTATTCAGTTGTTTTTCATTATTAAGTACTCATTTTTTATTCGATTTTATTTTTTATTCATTATTCATTTTTTATTCATCATTAATTTTTTTGTTATTCTTTTTTTTTATTCATTATTAATTTTATATTCATTTTTCGTTTTGTATTTATTTTTTTATTCATTATTAATTTTTTATTCATTATTCATTTTTTATGCATAATTCATTTCTTATTAATTATATATAATTCGTTATTCTATTTTTATTCAATATTAATTTTTTATTCATTATTAATTTTTTATTCATAATTATTTTTTTTCATTATTCATATTTTATTTTTTACTAATTGGTTATTCATTATTAATTTGTTATTCATTATTCATTTTTAATTTTTTTATTCATTATAAATTCTTTATTCATTATGAATTTTTTATTCCTTATTGTTTTTTATTCATTATTCATTTCTTATTCATTATTATTTTGTTATTCATTATAAATTTTTTATTCATAATTAATTTTTATTCGTTTTTTTTATTCATTATTCATTTGTTTTTCATTATTAATTTTTTATGAATTATTCATTTGTTTTTTATTATTAATTTTTTATTAATTATTCATTTTTTATTCGTTATTCTTTATTTTATTCATGATTAATTTTTTATTGATTAATCATTATTCATTTTTTATTTATTATTAATTTTTTCGTTATTTTTTTTATTCAATATTAATTTTTTATTCATATTTCATTATTAATTTTTTATTAATTTTTCATTTATTTTTCGTTTTTAATATATTTCATATTTCATTTTTAATTCGTTTTTCTTTTTTTTTATCATTATTAATTTTTTATTCATTAATTATTTTTATTCATTATGCATTTTTTATTCATTATTCTTTTTTTATTCATTATTTATTTTTTATTCATTATTCATTTTTCATTTGTTATTCATTATTCATTTTTTATTCATTATTCATTTTTTATTCGTTATTATTTTTTTATTCATTATTCATTTTTTATTCATTATTAATTTTATATTTATTATTAATTTTTTATTCATTATTCATTTTTTATTCAATATTATTTTTTTATTTTTTAATAATTTTTTATTCATTATTCAATTGTTTTTCCTTATTAATTTTTTATTAATTATTCATTTTTTATTCGTTATTTTTTTTATTCATTATTAATTTTTTATTAATTATTCATTATTCATATTTTATTCAGTATTAATTTTTTATTCGTTATTATTTTTTTATTCATTAATAATTTTTTAATAATTATTCATTATTCATATTTTATTCAGTATTAATTTTTTATTCGTTATTCTTTTTTTATTCATTAATAATTTTTTATTAATTATTCATTATTCATTTTTTATTCGTTATTCTATTTTTATTCAATATTAATTTTTTTTCATCATTAATGTTTTATTCATTATAAATTTTTTATTCATTATTCATTTTATATTCATTATGTATTTATTATTTATTTTTTATTCATTATTCATTTGTTATTCATTTTTTATTCGTTATTCTTTTTTTATTCATTATTAATTTTTTATTCATTATTCATTATTCATTTTTTATTCATTTTTCATTTGCTCTTAGTTTTTATATTTTTCATTATTCATTTTTTATTCATGATACATATTTTATTCATTATTCATTTTTTATTCATTTGTTACGTATTATTAATTTTTTATTCATATTTCATTTTTTATTCGTTACTCTTTTTTTATTCGTTATTCATTTTTATTCATTATTCTTTTTTTATTCATTGAACATTTTTTATTCAAGTTCTTAAAGTAAATTATTTGAATTTTTTTAAAAAACATTTTATTATTTCTGCTTTAAATTCTTAAATTTTCTGCTAGACTGAGCTTGGTTTTTGCCCCGTTTTACAACTTCCTGCCTGTTCAAAGCAAAGTGCAACATCCTGGCAAAAACTTTTTCGAGTTTATTTTCTATTTTCCTACTTGCATCTTTTTTCCTGCTGTTTGACTCTTCACTTGTTTATTTATAAGCAAGCCAGGTTATTCAATTGCCAGAGGAAACCGCAGAGGTAATTGTATTAGTGCAGATTGAGTTAGTGTTGGTTGTTTATAAAATTTATAAATATCTTGTATACAAAGGCATCTTGTATTTTGTGGCAATAGTTTTTTAGTCGAATTAAAAGTTCTGCTAACTTGAAAGACGTTTTAAGCAGCTTAAGTTTTAAACACCTGCTTTTAGTGAAAGCAAACTTTTGAGAAGCTTTTCCAAAAATTTTAAGGGAAGTTAAAAAAAATTTAAATTTCGCCAACTAAATTTGAACAAACAGAGGGGTTAAGTGATTTATAAATAAATTCATCAAATTATACACTTCACTTAATTTAAACGATGATGCTGTTAAGAAATGTTAAAAATAGTTATTTGCGTGATAATAAGTTTTTATTGATTGTTTTTTTATTTGCAAATATTTACATACTTGTAGCAAAGCTTTAAGAAATTAATTTACTAACGCAAGTCTTGGCGCAAAAAAATAAAATTTCTTGGAATTTGATTTCTTTGGAAAAGTTAAAGAAAAGCCATAAAGAAATTATTAACAGAAGTGTGTTAAATATTTGGCAAAATATTTGCAATGAAAGAGCTCAAAAGCTATAAAAACAAAGTTTAATGCTCGTATTTACAGTGCGTGGTAATAGTCTTTTGTATATTTTGACGGCTAGAATAAATACAGTATTTTTAAATGGTGCATAGCCCCAAAAAGCAATAAAAATCAGCACTTAAATAAAAATAATACACAATACTTTTTCGCCTGGCAAACCGCATAAATGTAAAAACAAAATATTTTTAAGTATTCACTTAACATGGACTAATAAAAAAAAACAAAAACAACCCCCATCTTTGCAAAGATAATTATAACAAAGCGCCCGAAAAAACAAATTTAAAAGAGGTATCTGTTGAACAAAAAGCAAAAACTACTTGCTTTAAAGGTAAACCTACTGTCTAAATTTCAGCTTTCTATTTGACCATTAAAAAGTGCATTTTTTGTATCATATAATATATTTAAGTTTATGACGTCAGAGTTAAAGTTTTTATTGTGCTTTTTTTTTAATTAATGAAGAGTGAATGGATTTAATAATTGTAGTGTTTTTAAGCAATTAACACTAAAATATAACAATTCTGCAATAAGCTTCTTTAACACTTAAAAATTTATTGCTTTTTCTGTTTGAAATTTTTGTTTGCTTTTTATTATGCATTTATTTTAAACAATTTAAATCTTATGATCAGGTGGGTGGGTCACATCTGGTTTTGCTTACCTTCTTCACAAAAACTTAAAACACAAACACACACACACACTCACCCATGTTTCAGCTATAAAACAGAAACAAGCCATAAATTTTAAGTTCAACACCTCAACTTAAATTTTAAGTATTTCTTTTGTTTTGTTGTTTTTTTTTTAAAACCTCAAGATTTATGAGTTGTTAATAGATTTTGAGGTTAATATAATAAACAGTTCCAATTTTTTTACTGCAAACACAGGCTTTATGTTTGTTTTTATTTTTGAAAAATATCGTCTTAATTTAATAACAATTAAGCCAAAGTATACTATTTACGAAAGTTTGTCATAAGTTTGTTTAATCGCTTTATCAAGATATTTATGCTCTCTTGATATACCTTTTCCATAGACTTACATTTTAACTTATCGCATATCTTATTTTTCAAGTATGAATGTACTTAGGATTGTAATTTGAGAGGGTGTTTCTTTTGATACCAAACGCTCCTGTTTTGTTTTGGAACGATGTTGGTCTACGCGGCTTGCGGGTGGTGTGATTTGGTAGAAGCCGTCACGTAACAGTGAGATTGCTGTGTGTGTATGCGTGCTTTAACAATTTTGAACTAAGTCTTAAACTTTTTTGGATTACATGTAGAACAAAACCAAAAAAAGATTAGTTTTTTATCCAAAGAAAAGTTTGAAATTTTCAACTTAAAATAAAAAATTACTCTGATCATTTCAGGATTTGAACACACGTCCTGTGATGTGCTCGTCCAACACCTTATCCACTCTTTCAACTCAGTTGTTAACAAGGTTTCACTTATTTTGCATTCTTATGAATGCAAGTAAGTTCATTTCAGAAGCGTGGGTTCGAGACACAGCTAAATTAAGCTAAAGTAGAGATTAAAAACTAGTACTTTTTGGATTAAACATTCCGTTAAACCAAAGTTTGGATTAAAAAGAAGTCCAGAATTTTTAACCTTGAAGACTACAAACTTGCAGTCGCAACTCTTTGTTTCTCTTTCTCTCTGTGTGTGTCTCTGTTTCTGATACACATGGATTTCCAAGTGCTTCCACACTCTATCCAAGTATACTTTCTTTTTTCTATGAAACGAGAAAATTTTTCAGGAAAAAATAGTAAAAACCCAAAAACAGACCACACTCTTCATAAACTTGATGAGTTCCAGTTAAAAGAGTGTTTTTCGGAACCAATCTATATTTCAGATTTTTTCGTATCGTCAAGTACATGCAGTTGCGTTTTAATACAGTTATAAAATTCTGTACACTTCATAAAATAATTAAACTTGCATTTCACAATGCTTTCCAAGTTTGTTGAGCGAGTTTCTTTCCTAACTCCAGTGCGAGGAGATCAGTGCAAACATTCGCTTCATTTCCATTGTTTCCTGGAAAAGCGATAGTACTTAAAGAAATACTTCCATTTTTCATTCATTGACACACATTTGCAAAAAATTTGTTCAGTTTTTTTAGATACACTTTGAATTTTTCCCTGAATTTTTTTAGCCGGGACATTTTTTACTGTGCACCGGGACACAAAGACACTGATCTCAAAACCGGTACATGCACGGAAAAACCGGAACGTATGGCAGCCCTAGTGTCATACTCACACCCAAAAAAAAGCTTCGTACTATGTACAAAACAATTATTATATTCTACAAAGCTGTTTGTTCTTTTCAGCCTACGAACGACTTTGTAAATAATACAAATGACCGTTTGTTAATTGTACAAAGAAATACTTGTATATTTTACAAACGCATTCGTTTCATCTACAAAGATACGAGCAAATATACGAACGCTGCTGCCACCGCTTTGTATATAATCAAACAATTTTCGTTCAGTTCACAAATTTATACATTATAGATTTTTACAAACTAGCGTTTGTAGAATGTACAAAGTTACGAATTCAAAAATTTTTTCATTCGGCCAATACTACAAACATTTCTACTATGTACAAAACATTTGTACATTCTAAGAATAGCCTCTGTTTGTATTTCTACAAAGATTTTATTCGTAATTTTATCCTAATGATTTAAACTATCAAACATTTAGAATTTGTATTTAAATCATATAAAGTCAACATAAGTTTTTTTTTAGTTTTATACTCTTTGTGTATGTGCTAGCTATAAGGGATCGCGGATTTCGAAACTGATGTTAGATTTAAAAAAAAAAAATATACACTAGGGTGGACCCTAAAAATGTGTTTTTGTTTTATACTCTTTGTAGATGCGTTGGTCGCTGACTTTGAATTTGATGTATGAATTTCAAAAAGTTTTTTCCCAGTAGGGTTGACCCTAAAAATGTGGTGCTGGTCGCTGATTTAAATTCTGATGTTAAAATTTCCAAAAAAATTTTTAACACTAGGGTGGACCCCAAAAATTTTTTTTGGCTTTATACTCTTTGTGTATGTGCTGGCAGTGTTAAGGGTTCGCTGGTTTCGAATCTTTTGTTAGAATTTTAAAAATTTCTGACACTAGGGTGAACCCCAAAAATGTGTTTTTGTTTTATACTCTTTGTAGATGCGATGGTCGGCGATTTTGAATTTGATGTAAGACCTACAAAAAGTTTTTCGACACTAGGGTGGACCCTAAAAATGTGTTTTTTGGCTTTATACTCTTTGTAGAAACGCTGGTCGCTTATTTCAATTCTGATGTTAAAATTTCAAAAAGTTTTTTGACACTAGCCTAGAACCCTACAAATTTGTTTTTTGGCGTTATTTTCTTTGTATTTGTGCTGGCAGCATTAAGGGGTCGCTGATTTCGAATATTATGTTAGAATTAAAAAAAAAATTGCACTAGGGTGGACCCTAAAAATGTGTTTTTGTTTTATACTCTTTGTAGATGCGTTGGTAGCTGGTTTCGAATTTAATCCAAGAATTTCAAGAGTTTTTTGACACTAGGGTGGACCCTTAAAATGTGTTTTTTGGCTTTAAACGCTTTGTATATTTACTGTTAGTATTAAGGGGTCGCTGATTTCAAGTCTGATGTTAGAATTAAAAATAAAGAATGTTGACAATAGAGTGGACCCTAAAAATGTGTTTTTTATACACTATGTAGAAGCGCTGGTCGCTGATTTCAAATTTGATGTTAATATATCAAAAAGTTTTTGACACTAGGGTGGACCTTAAAAATGTATTTTTTGACTTTATACTCATTGTATATGTGCTGGCAGTATTAAGGAGTTGCTGATTTCGAGACTTATGTTAGAATTTAAAAGAAAAATTTTACACTAGGGTGGACCCTAAAATGTTTTTGTTTACTGTTTGTAGATGCGTTGGTAGCTGGTTTTGAATTTTATGTAAGAAATTAAAAAAGTTTTTTGACACCAGGCTGGACCCTTAAAATGTGTTTTTTTGGCTTAATACGCTTTGTATATGTACTGTTAGTATTAAGGTGTCGCTGATTTCGAGTCTGATGTTAGAATTAAAAAAAAAATGTTGACAATAGGGTGGACCCTAAAAATGCGTTTTTGTTTAATACTCTTTGTAGATACGTTGGTAGCTGGTTTCGAATTTAATGCAAGAATTTCAAAAAGTTTTTTGACACTAGGGTGGACCCTAAAATCATTTTTTTGACTTTATGTTCTTTGTATATGTGCTGGCAGTATTAAGGAGTTGCTGATTTCGAATATTATATTAGAACTTAAAATAAAAATTTACACTAGGATGAACCCTAAAAATGCGTTTTTGTTTAATACTCTTTATAGATACGTTGGTAGCTGATTTCGAATTTAATGCAAGAATTTCAAAAAGTTTTTTGACACTAGGGTGGACCCTAAAAATCGGTTTTTTGACTTTATACTGTTTGTGTATGTGCTGGCAGAATTAAGGAGTCGCTGATTTCGAGTCTAATGTTAGAACTCAAAAGAAATATTTTACACTAGGGTGGACCCTAAAAATTGGTTTTTGTTTTATACTCTTTGTAAATGCGTTGGTCGCTGATTTTGAATTTGATGTAAGAACTTCAAAAAGATTTTTGACACTAGGGCGGACCCTAAAAATGTGTTTATTTGCTTTTAAGTCTTTGTGTATGTGCCGGCAGTATTAAGGGGTCATTGATTTCAAATCTTATGTTAGAATTAAAAAAAATGTTTACACTAGGGTAGACCCTAAAAATATGTTTTTGTTTTATACTTTTTGTAAATGCGTTGGTAGCTGATTTCTAATTTGATGTAGGTACTTCAAAAAGTTTTTTGACACTAGGGTGGACCCTAAAAATGTTTTTCTTGTCTTTATACTCTTTGTATATGTGCTGGCAATATTAAGGAGTTACTGATTTTGAATCTTACGTTAGAATTTAAATAAAATTTTACACTAGGGTGGACCCTAAAAATGTGTTTTTTTATACTGTTTGTAGATGCGTTGGTCGCTGATTCTGAATTTAATGTAAGAACTTCAAAAAGTTTTTTGACACTAGGGTGGAACCTAAAAATGTGTTTTTTGACTTTATGCTCTTTGTATATGTGCTGGCGGTATTAAGAAGTTGCTGATTTTGAGTCTTATGTTAGAATTTAAAACAAAAATTTTACACTAGGGTGGACCCTAAAAATTTGTTATTGTTTTATACTCTTTGTAGATGCGTTGGTAGCTGATTTCGAATTTGATGTAAAAATTTTAAAAAGTTTTTTGAGACTAGGGTAGACCCTTAAGATGTGTTCTTTGGCTTTGTACTCTTTGTATATGTACTGGCAGTATTAAGGTGGCACTTATTTCGAGTCTTATGTTAGAATTAAAAAAAATATTGACACTAGGGTGGACCCTAAAATTTGTTTTTTTATACTCTTTGTAAATGCATTTTGACCATTGAGTCGCTGATTTTGAATTTAATGTAAGAATTTCAAAAAGTTTTTTGACACTAGGGTGGACCCTAAAAATGTGTTTTTGGGCTTTATACTCTTTGTATATGTGCTGGCAATATTAAGGAGTCGCTCATTTCGTTAAAAAATTAAAATTTTATGTTAAAATTTTAAAAAAAAATTTACGCTAGGGTGGACCTTAAAAATGTGTTTCTGTTTTATACTCTTTGTAGATGCGTTGGTAGCTGATTTCCAATTTGATGTAAAATTTAAAAAAAGTTTTTTGACACTAGGGTGGACCCTAAATATGTGTTTTGACTTTATACTCTTTGTATATGTGCTGGCAATATTAAGGAGTTGCTGATTTCGAATCTTATGTTAGAATTTAAAAAAAAATTTACACTAAGGTGGACTTAAAAAATTTGTTTCTGTTTTATACTCTTTGTAGATGCGTTGGTAGCTGATTTCAAATTTGATGTAAAATTTTCAAAAAGTTTTTTGTCACTAGGGTGGACCCTAAAAATGTTTTTTTGACTTTATACTCTTTGTATATATGTTGGCAGTGTTAAGGAGTCGCTGATTTCGAGTCTTATGTTAGAATTTAAAAAAAAAATGTACACTAGGGTGAACCCTAAAATTTTTTTTGTTTCATACTCTTTGTAGATGCGTTGGTCTCTGATTTTTAATTTGATGTAAGAACTTCAAACAGTTTTTGACACTAGGGTGGACCCTAAAATTGTGTTTTTTTTTTGCTTTTTAGTCATTGTGTATGTGCCGGCAGTATTAAGGGGTCACTGATTTCGATTCTAATGTTAGAATTTAAAAAATTTTTACACTAGGGTGGACCCTAGAAATGTGTTTTGTTTTATACTTTTTGTAGATGCGTTGGTAGCTGATTTCGAATTTGATGTAGGAACTATAAAATTTTTTTTGACACTAGGGTGGGCCCTTAAAATGTGTTTTTTTGGCGTAATGCTCTTTGTACCTTAAAAAGTGGACCCTAAAAATGTGTTTTTGGGCTTTATGCTCTTTATATATGTGCTTTCAGTATTAAGGGGACGATGATTTCGAATCTGATGTAAGAATTTTAAAATGTTTTTTGACACTAGGGTGGACCCTTAAAATGTGTTTCCTTGTTTTAAACTCTTTAGTAAGTCCAGTTTTCAATTTAAGATCCATACGAGGAGCATGATTCAATTCAATTCAATGCTCAACGCCATATTGCGTCATTAATCAAACATCGCTAGCAACGGTAACTTCCTATTTTTATCTCTCATAATATTTTTAAATATTAATTTTCAATAAATAAATATTTTTTTACTTAAAAAAATTTAAATAAATTTTTTTGATGTGATTGTTCATTTATTTTGCCTTGTAAAAATTATATTAAATGAAAATAATAAAATAAATAAAAATGTACAGAGTTTACTTCGAATTACATTTGGAGTTAAAGAAAAAGCGTTACGAACTTCGTTCCTGACTGGAATCATCTGACCGCACAATTTTTTTGTTTCAATTATTGAGGCACTGATTAACAAAAACCCTAATTTTTTGGTTATTCCAAAAACCGGGTTTTCGGACATTTCTACGGATATTTAATAAACATTAATTCTTATGTAGTAAGAAAACTCAATTTACATTTATGTTTCTTTTTTAACAAAAATGTTCGCTTAACAAAAAAACTGGTTTCAATTACAAGCTAGTTGAGGAAATTTTAAATTTATAAATAAAGTCATCTAAAGAAAGAGAAAAACTCTTTTATACAAAACTGCATTCAGCTACTTTGGATGGCACATTTAACCACAGCGCACAGTTAACCACAATACCACCAACGACAACAACAACAACCACAACAACAACAACCACAACAACAACAACAACAGCAGCTGAAGAAGTAGCAGAAGACTGGATTTCAGTAGGCTTTAATAAGCTAAAAATAGCATCAAATGTTGTCGATGTTGCTGGGGTTCGTGGTAGTGGAGATATTTTTAATATTGTGCTTAATGTTGTTGTTGTCTTTGATACTAAATGCTTAAAAATGTTGTCTTCTCAAACTGGTATCAAGCAAAAGTTGTTGCTGCTGCTGCTGCTGCTGCTGCTGTTGGAAATGGAAAATTTTTTCATATCAGCAACATTTCCTCAAACAACAAAACGAAAGACTTCCTTGAGACTAGTTTTGTCATTCCTTCTATAAATGTAAGCACACACACACACATACACAAACTAGGGTGGGTCGATTTGACAAAGTCAAATTTTTAATTGAATGTTTTTATTAGAGGATAAAAAACAATTAACTTGGGGAGGATTATTTTACCTCTGTGAAATAAAACGTACCTGCACCCACTTTGCCTTTTTTGTAATTCTTTTAAAATTCTGTACTAGGGCCCTCCTAATCGCTCATGTTTTTCTTAAAGTAATGCCAAAAAAATGGGTGCTCGATTAAAAAAAAACTTATTACGCAAACTTCTTAAAAATTTACTTGATCGAAAGCTCGCAATTTAATTCATGTAATAATTTAATAGATCATAATATTAACTAACGAAGGAAATTCTTTGGTAAAAAACGAAGATACAGCAATCATTTTTCGAAATTTTGCTTTCGCAAAATAGTAAAGGAAACATTGTTTTGAAAGACAACAGAAAGTACGTATAATTCCGTTTTGATTAAACAGAAGTTGTATAGTTCTTCAAAGTGGATGGACTGCAGAAACCACAGAAGACTACTGAAGAGTTGATGGATCAATCAACGAAACAGCTGTCTAGTCTGCTTGATGGTTTGTATTACAAAGAATTTGCAGTTATTAAAATCCTGTTGCGTAATGAATTTATCAGGCATGAAGCTAAAATATAATTCTAACAAATAATTTTTTTTAAATTTTCATTTTTTAGAATTTTAAAATAATATTTATTAAGTTAAAACATTTGAATTTTTACTATTGGCAGAATTAAGCTTTTAAGACGGGATAAAGACTTAATATAAAAGTAAGAAAAATTTTAAGTACACTCAGAAAAAAGTTTCTCAGAATATGAGAAAAAAGGCATCATATTTAGAGAAAAATGGTATTGACTTTGCTCCAGAGAATGCTTTTCTCTAAATGTGATGCCAAAAATTTCCTAAAAATGGTAAAAGCTTCTATGGAAAAGAGAAATATTTTCTCATCAATAAAGACACCTTCTCTTTAATAGAAAAATATTTCTTTATAACAGGGTTCAACCGTTTCCTTTATTGTGTAAATTTTTCCCTAAAACAGAGTAATATTTATTTCATTTTAATAAATCCTTTATTTAGATTGCGTTTATAGTTTCTCACTAGAAAGATATATTTTCTTAATATTGGTACAACATGTTTCCTTAGTGCGCACATTTTTCTATAAAGCTTAGTATGCTGCAGGAACGAAAAAAATTTCCATAAGAAACACATCGAGATTTTTGACAACGAACAGGCAGTGAAATTTTTTTTCGCCTGCTAGTACGCTGTACAAGCGAAAATTATTACTTAAATATCAAAATTTCGCTGTCGATTTTATGCCCAAACATTTAATTCGCGCAAAATTTGCCATTCAACAATAAAAAATAAGCAGTAAATATGTTTAAGTGTTGATTTTCTTATTTAACAAATTTATTGTTGCATTTATATAGTTTGTTAATGTGTAGTCTTACCTTTTATAGGATATAAAATTGCAGCAATAAAAATACGAATCTGTCAACCAGAACAGCAAGTGCTTTTTCTCCACACAAAAATTTGGACTCTACACCAAAATTACGCGTGTATATTTATATTTTCGTCCAAAAATTTTCGTTCCTACAGCATACTAAGCTTAAAACAGAGAAGTATATCTGAAATTATAATTAAACATTTCTTTTTGTGAAATATTTGTTTTCACTCAGGTCTCGCAAAGTAAAAGTATTATTATAGTATTGTGATTCGGTTGTAAAAATATTAGTTAAAAATATGTAAGAGAAATTTTCAAGGATAGAAAATATTCTACCTCTAGAATTTTTGCTGTGGCATAGTTTTTCGCGACCCCTAATTAATGTTTCAGAACTTTCTTCTGAAAAACGATTTTATAAACGCATTCAAAAAACCAGTGCTAATAAACAACATAGCTTTGTGTAACTATGTTAAGTAAAAAATCCTTTTGAGGGAACTATCGTCATAATATGAAGATTATGCAACACGTGCTTTTCACAACCTCATTCAATCGCTCTCACGCTTTCTATTTTTTTTTGTACCTAATTCAATACAAAAAAAAAAATGAAATTGAATTGAAATAAAATATATCGTTTTAAGAGAAGAAGGCTTTTTATTTTTGAGAAAGGATTTGTTTTTATTGAAGAAAATATTTCGCATAGTGAATTGTTTATCTACAATAGAGGAAAATTTTTCATTTTCTATAAATTTTTCTCTAAAAATGAGAATTTTTTAGTGCCTGAAAAATACTTATTATTAATAGAGACATGAAATATTTTCATCTCCCACAAGTGAAGAAATATTTCTTCAAATATATGAAAATTTATTTTAATTGAAGAAAATTTTATTTGAAGTAGAGAAAATTGCTATTATCGAAAAAAAAAGAAATTTTTTATCTCAAAAAGACAGGTGCTTTTTTCTGAGTGTATATGCCTTTTATATATATAGTTGTAGCGTTCACAGACCTATAGTAAAATTGTATAAGAAATATTTTTCTAGACTTTTGCAAAATTTTACGCCCATTTTATGGATTTTTTAAAATTCTTTTCGAAAATAGGTTTAAAAAAGTACCCTTAAATAAAGTCATAGTGGTCTTAAATATTTTATAAAAATATTTCTCACAAAATTTCACTATAGGTCAGAGAACACAATAATTATGTAAAGGGCATACATTAAGAAGTTGTCTTACTATTTATGTTAGTAAAAAGTTAAATTTCATGAAAATAGTAAAAATGAAAGTTTCGACCCATCGATTTAAAAATTATGTTTAAAAATTTTGTTTTCGACGAAATTTGCGTTCTAAAACTTTTGAAACGTTTTGAAGGCTTTTGAGCCGAGGATTAAATTTTTGGCATATGTTTTATTGAAATTTGGTACAAAATTTTGAAAAAATAACATAAAGCCAAAATAGATGAAGGTAGGTTTTATAGCACAGAGAAGAGACACACACACCCCCAGAATTGTTCTTTGTTATCTAAAAAAAAAATCCATGTTAAAACTAGTTTTTATCAAATCAGCCCACCCTAATACACAAACTCACGCAATAGCATACATATTTTCGAATGTAAATAACTGAGTTTCTTATTTAATCTGTCATGTTGTCAGACCAGTTTTAATAAAATTGTATAGTTTTTATGGCTTTTAAGCACTTCCATTAACTCCGATGGTGTAGCAGTTGGAGGCGGCAACGTTGAGGCGGTTTTCTTCTTATTTGATTTTTTTTATAAAATTGTTGACTTTATTATCGGTTTAACATGCTTCGTATTGGTTTTAATTAAGAACATTTACATTAGGGTAGTTCAGGGAAGAAAGCATGTTTAATATTCGCATCTTTGTTTCCTCCTTTTGACCTAAAGGGCATTGCCATATTAAAAAGTGGTTTTTAATATTGTTGTTTTTCATTTACAAAGTGATACAAAGTGATTATATCGTTACGATACTTTCCCAAAAAAGTATTTTAATAACTTTAAAGTTTGCACAAATGCGCTTTGACCTCAAATATGCACTCTTTTCCAAATTTTCCGTATGAAATTTCCCAAAATGGAATGAAACCACGCCTACTCCAGTAGGATTAAAGTGGCTTTACGAAAACTGTAAAATCTCTTTAAAAATCCACAAAACTTAACACAATGCAAGAAAATTCAATTTTTACTATGCACTTTACGATCACAATTTGACAAAATACAATAAAAACTAAATAAAAAACCTGCCAAACAAAGTGACGTCATCACAATAAAAAACCATTCTAAATTCCACAAAAATTAATGCATTGACTTGATATTTAACACATTAGTTTTGAATTTTAAAGAATCTGAGTTTGAAATTTGCTAATTTGGATAAAAACCACGCCCCAAAAGAAGTGACGTCATCTGAACAGCAAAACATTTAAAACTTCAAAGCATGGCTGTGTGGTTCTTTTATTTCGGCTTAGTCAAGTTCAATTCGTTACAAGATTTCTTTCATTCATTCCCGACTCTATCAACAGTCATTTGTTTTTGTTTTTAATAAATCAACACATGTTGGGTAATAAATGCGAGGTTAATAAATGCACAACGTGACTTTCATTGAAGATTCGAGACGAAAATGCATATCAAAACAGAAAAATTAATCTTGAAAAAACAACAATAGCAATGTAATTTTTTATGTTGATTAATATTTATTATATTAAAATTTTTTGCGTTGCATTTAAAGTCAGCAGACGCAACATTTTTAAATTTATGTTGTTTCTTTCGAATAATATTGGAACTGGGAAGAAAATTTAGATAAAACTTGATCGAAGAGGCCTTTTTTTGCGCTGCTAGAAAGAAACAAAGAAAGGAAGAAAAGTCAAAAGTAAAAGGAAAGGAAAGACGAAGGGAAATAAGCAAGCCAAAAATGCACATTTGAAAATAAAGAAGCAGATTTTTAGTAAGCTTTCACCATTTTTGTATAAATTGGTTCTTTATTGCAAAAAAATACACTGACACTTCAAATAGCTTGTAAACAATAAATAAATTGACAAATCGAAATAAAATTTTTTGTGTGTTCTAGTGAAGGATGAGATGAGATAGGAAGGAATAAAGGAATGAAGGAAGGAATAAGGGAAGCAGGATAAAAGAAAGAAAATTCTTGAATTTTTTCAATGATTTACTAGTATTAGACCAATCTGTATATCCCAATAAACACCAAACGAAGAACGATTCGTAAACGAGCTCGTTGACGAGTCCGAGATCTAGGACTCGCAAGCGAGCTCGCAACGAACACGAGATCTCGGATTCATAAATTTTTCTAAGTGACTTATCCTAAGAAAAACTTGAAAAATTTTTCAGTGAAAATGATAAACATTATAAAAAAATTCAATTATATGATATATGAAAAACAAAAAAATTCTATATATATCTTTATACAAAATGAAATAAAAAGACTTGGAATTTTTTCATATACAAAATAAGAAATTTTTTATTTAAATTGACGTATTTTTAGCAGCTAACAATGAAAAAATAATTTTCATTCAAAAATCTATATACATATTTTCATATAAAAAAGTCCGACTCGTAAACGAGCTCGAAACCAACACGAGATCTCAGATCCATACAATATTATGCAAAAAAACTAAAAATTTTTTAATTTGTATTAACATATTTTTTGCAGCTAAAAATTAAAAAGTTTTTATCCAAAGATTTTTAAAATTCTATAAAAAAAACTTTGAATTTTTTCAAACAAATTTCTTAAAAAAAATTTATATGAAAACACTTTGAATTTTTTATATATAAATTGATGTATTTTTAACAGCTAACAGTGATAAAAAAGTTTTTATGAAAATGAAATATTTCCATTTAAAAAACTCGGCTTTGTTATGAATTCAAAACAAACACGAGATCTCGGATACGGTTTAAAATTAATATAAATTACTACGATGCAAAAGTTTTTTATAAAAAAAAACCACCCTAAGATTCAAAACAGATCCATAAATGTATTTATGTTAAATCACATTAAAATACTTCGAGTTTTTTATTTCAAAATTATAAAATTTTTTTTATTGTTTTCTGTTTGTTTACGAAAACGAGTTCAACTTTTTCTATAAAATATATAAAATTTTTTAAATAAAAAGTATTTTTTTATTGTTAGCAATACGTTTATTCAAATCAAAAAATATATCTATAAAATATATATCTATATAAATATATATTTACATGAAAAATTTCTAAGTGATCAGCCTGTGATTTTCTGTGAAGAAATTTATATAAAAAAATTCTAAGTTTTTTCGCATAATTTTGTATGGGTCCGAGATCTCGTGTTTGTTTACGAGTGCGACTTTTTAATATGAAAACATAAATTTTTTTTTAATAAAAAATATTTTTTCAGTATTAAATTTAAATAAAAAAAAATGTTCATAATTTTTATATGAGTCGGTCTTTTTTATTTGAAAATATATAATTTTTTGAATAAAAAGTATTTCTTCATTGTTAGCAAATATTTCATAAATTTAACATGAAAAATTTCTAAGTCTTTTTATATAATATTCTACGAAGAAATGTATATGAAAAAATTGTAAGTCTTTTCGCATAATTTTAATTTTGTATGGATCCAAAATCTCGTGTTCGTTTTCACGTTTTCAAGTATTTTTTCATTGTTAGCTGGTAAAAATACTTAAATTTAAATAAAAAAAAAAATGTTCACAATTTTTAAAAATTTTCATAATTTTTATATGCAAAAATTCCAAGTCTTTTTGCATAATTTTATGCTGGTAAAAATACTTAAATTTAAATAAAAAAAATGTTCATAATTTTTATATGGTCAGTCTTTTTTATTTGAAAATATATAATTTTTTGAATAAAAAGTATTTTTTCATTATTAGCTGCTAAAAATACGTTAATCAAAATCAAAAAAATTTCCATAATTTTTATTATATGTATATAATAAAATTTCCATAATATAGATATGTAAAATTTCTAAGTCTTTTTATAAAATTTTCTATAAAGATATTTATATGAAAAAATTTTAAGTCTTTTTGCATAATTTTGTATGGATCCGAGAGCTTGTGTTCGTTGACGAGTTCGTCTTTTTTATATGAAAATATATACTTTTTCAAAAATCAATATTTTTTCATTTTTAGCTGCTAAAAATACTTCAATTTAAATAAAAAAAAATTTCATAAGTTTTATATGAAAAAATTCTAAGTCTTTTTGCATAAGTTTGTGTGGATCCGAGATCTCGTGTTTGTTTCGAGCTCGTTAACGAGTAGAACTTTTTTAATATGAAAATATATAATTTTTTTAATAAAAAGTATTTTTTTTTCATTGTTTGCTGCTGAAAATACTTCAATTAAAATCAAAAAATATTAGTCTTTTTATTAAATTCTCTATGAATAAATTTATATGAAAAAATTCTAAGTCTTTTCTTATAATTTTGTATGGATCCAAGATCTCGTGTGTGTTTCGAGCTCGCTTACGAGTCCAAGATCTCGTGTTCGGTTTTTCATTTCTTTGTAAAAATTTTTTGTAATAACTTTTAAAAATAACTGATTTATTTTAAGTTCGCTGTTATTAATTATGTTTTAAGCAAATAAAATTTTTTTGATCTAGAAAATAAAAAAAATTATAAACGAATTTATAAAAAATAGCATTTCGAACTTTCGTAAGAAAATTTTGTAGAAAAAAAAACCAAAATTTTAAAACAGCACAAAATAATTTTTTTTTCCTGTTGGGGGTTTGAACCCATGACCAAAGGCTAGCTTTCATTCTAAATGATGACTATGTAAAATATGGGTTGAAATTTTTTTGCATATTCATAATACTTAAATGTATGTCGTTTATGTGAAATTTAATATTAAATTTCAAACATTTTGCAAGCAAAATTTTAGAGGCGTGGCATATCCACAAATAATAAGATATTGCTAAATTCTTTTAAATTCGAAATAATTGTATTCTTAGCTATGATTCTGTGTACTTAGTTTTCTAAATTTGCAACCTAAAATATTTTTCGTAAGAAAGAAAAAAGAAAAAAAAAATTGTGGCATGCGTCAGCAAATTTTTTTAATGCTGTTTTTCAAAATTTTTAAATCAAGGAAGCTGCAATGACAATCGGTGAAGCAGAGTATATATGTTACTGTTTCAGTTTTTCTTTAAGACCGCGAGGAGAAATCCGAACAAAGCTAATAATGTATGAGCTCTTTTAACAGCAACGCTACCATTATGTTTCGGTCTCTCTCTTCGGCCTGCTAGGGGTTGTGTTTGTGTTTAAGTTCAAAAGCTATATGCAAATGAAGCGTAATATGTCTGTGTCGAAAAGCAATAATAGCTTAAGTCGACTTAAGATAGAACTGAGTTATTGATGTAGATGTGTTCCACGCATATATCATGAACAGAAAAAATCTGGAACTTCTAGCATGACCTTAGCCAAAAATATGACACAAAATCAAAAGACTCTTTCATATGACTTACATGGCGATTACAAACTTTGAAGCAAGATTTCTCGAAACTTTAAAATTAGACTTAAGCTGTTATTGCTTATCAACACAGATATATTGAGCTTTCTAAAAAAACAGAACAGATCCAAAAACGAACCGTTCGATAAAGTTTATTCCCTGATTAGAACAGTGAAATCATTATCCGAAGATGTTGTTTATGCCGTTTCAAATGGGAAGATTAAGACATCTAAACATATAGCTTTCGGCATGACTTTAAAAATCCTAACAATCAGCTGAAAAGTCGTGGATATTATAAATAGATATGGGCATTGTTATAGTTATCATGTAATAATAATAACACAAATTTTTCTGATTTTTAATGTTAATCACTTTTGACTTGAAAATGTAGTAGTTTACGTAAAAATTTCTTGACACACTCCAAAAACAATTTATTGCTCTATGTTTTCTTAAGGCAACAAACAAAAAAATTAAACACCTAGCTGTTACCAATTTTGAAATATGATCAATTCAGCAGAAGCATTTTCATAGGTAAAAAATACCCAACCGCGGATAATGGGTTAAGTATGTTTCAAAGTAATTTTTATTATTCATTTCTAAATTTATTTATGAATAAAAAATGGTTAATTTAATTAAGAATGTTTCTTTTTCGGCTCAAAAAAAAAAAAAAAAAAAAAAACTAAAAAGAAAAAAATTAAGAAAAAAAAAATTGATCATACAAGTTAAAAAAAAAATTCACAAAAAAAAATGTCTTCAAATTTATTTAAAAAAAATTAAGAAAAAAAACATTGGTCATAAAAATAAAAAAAAATCATTAAAATCTCTACAAAATACTTAAAAAAATAAAAAAAAACATTGATCATAAAAATTAAAAAAAAATCACAAAAAAAATGTCTACAAAAATACTTAAAAAAATAAGAGAAAACATTGATCATAAAAATAAAAAAAAAAATCACAAAAAAATCTCTACAAAAATACTTAAAAAAATTAAAAAAAATTGATCATAAAAATTAAAAAAAAAATCACAAAAAAATGTCTATAAAAATACTTTTAAAAAATGAAAAAAAAAACATTGATCATACCAATTAAAAAAAACATATCACAGAAAAAATGTCTATAAAAATACTTCAAAAAATTAAAAAAAAACATAAATCATACTAATTAAAAAAAAATCACAAAAAATTGTCAATAAAAAAAAAAAAAAATTCGGAAAAAACATTGATCCTAAAAAGTAAAAAAAATTCACAAAAATAAATGTCTACAAAAAAACTTAAAAAATTTTTAAAAAAAAATTGATGCATGTTAAAATTCACAAAAAAAAAATGACTAAAAATACTTAAAAAAAATATTAAGAAAAAAAAATTGATTATTAAAATAAAAAAATTCACAAAAAAAATTCACAGAAAAAATGTCTACAAAAATACTTAAAAAATTAAGAAAAAAAATTGATACAAGTTAAAAACAAATTCACAAAAAAATGTCTACAAAAATACTTAAAAAAATATAAAGAAAAAAAAACATTGATTATAAAAATAAAAAAATCACAAAAAAAATTCACAAATGAAAATTCACAAAAAAATTCAAATGTCTACAAAAATACTTAAAAATAATTAAAAAAAACATTGATCATACCAATTTAAAAATATCACAGAAAAAATGTCTATAAAAATACTTGAAACAATTAAAAAAAAACATAAGTAATACTAATTAAAAAAAAATCACAGAAAAAATGTCTATAAAAATACTTAAAAAAAAATTCGGAAAAAACATTGATCCTAAAAAGTAAAAAAAAAATTCACAAAAATAAATGTCTACAAAAATACTTAAAAAAAAATTTAAAAACTTGATACAAGTTAAAAAAAATTAAAAAAAACTACAAAAATACTTAAAAAGTATTAAGATAAAAAACATTGAGTATAAAAATAAAAAAATCACAAAAAAAATTCACAAAAAATGTCTACAAAAATACTTAAAAAAATTAAAAAAAAATCACAGAAAAAATGTCTACAAAAATACTTAAAAAAAAATATTAAGAAAAAAAACATTGATTATAAAATATCACAAAAAAAATTCACAAAAAAAATGTCCACAAAAATGCTTAAAAATAATTTAAAAAAAAAAACATTGATCATACCAATTAAAAAAAAATTCAAAGAAAAAATGTCTACAAAAATTCTTAAAAAAAATTCGAAAAATAACATTAATCATAAAAAGTAAAAAAAAAATTACAAAAAATGTAAAAAATACTTAAAACACTGATCATAAAAATTAAAAAAATAATTCACCAAAAAAAATGTCTACCCGAAACTTATCACTACGTAAAACCTTCGCATATGGTTCAGTGGGTTATATTGAATAATAAACTAATTTCGTTTAAAAAATGCACATTTTTTCATTTTTGCTTTCAATACTTTTCAACCAACCTAAAGTTTTTTGTCATCTGTGTTTTTTTTTTTAATTTCTTATAATCAATAACTCGCTGTACTTTAAACTTAAAGCACATTACCAGTTGCTGTTTACACTTATAAGCTTATCGTTCATTTATAATCGCAAGCTTTTTGAGCAATTTCCTAATTCTCGCTACATAATAGACATTAACATCGATTAACTAAACTGCATTAAATAGGTATTAACTGTAAGCCGATTGCTAAGTTGTGCTGCAATAATAGTTCCTTATGGCTCAAATGTGTTGTTGTAATTGCTGTTGTTGTTGTTTACTTATTACCCTTAATACAACCGATATAAATTGTTTGCACACACAGACGGCAATTAAATGATAATCATAACAATTAAAAAAAAACAACAACAATGTTCATTCAACTTAAAGTACTTCCGGCTACTATCTGAAAGCCTGCTTTTTGTTTTGCAATAGAAATTTAAAAAAAAATTTATTCAAAATTATGACTAATTTGAATAAATAATAAAGAGCAAAGAAAATCAAAGCGACTGCAACAAGCTGCTACTGTAACAAAAAAAAAAAAAAAAAATAACAAAAAAATTGCATACTGCATAACCTTATAAAATTACATATAATTCAATGTTTTAGTGTTGTTTAAAAAAAAAATAATAATTTGCGTGGTTGTGTGTGTTGCAGTGCGTTACAAAGGCGAAAAAACAAACCACACAAGTTCAATGCACATTCCAAGCCATGTGTGAAAAGCTGAAACAACAACAACAACACAAACACACACCCGCCAATATTTGAGTTTAATTAAAATAGCCACAGCAGCAACAACAACATCGGTATTAACAATATTGAGTGCTTTCAGTCAGTCACGTTAAGAGAGCTTTAATTAAAGTCTACTTATGTTAACACTTAATGTTAAGTAACAACAATTTGGCCTAAGAGACGCGCCTATAACTTGAAGCCAAGTTTAGAAATGCGTAACAGCCAGGTTAACAGCAAACCGTTAACAGTTGTTAAGAGATCGCGTGCTTTAAGCAGCATGTGACAAGAAGTGCTAACTTAAATATCAAAAGAGCTTAAAACCTGAGTTAAAAGCGAGAGAGAGAGAGAGAGAGAGAGGAAGAAGCTTTTAAGCTGCGCTCTTTGATTAACACCTGATTAAGCTTAATTGAAATGGCAAACGAAGGTGCATTTAGCTGAATAACAACAATTAAAGAAAAAAGCAACAACTTTTGTTTAATTTTTTTTTTCTAAATAATAAAGTTGTCAAACAACAAAGCATTGACAGCAAAGAGCAAGAATATTTGGCTTAAACGAGATTAGTTTAGGTGAGTGTCAGCAACAGCGCGTCGTGAGAACGCGATAGAGATCGCGCTGTTAAACGAAGCATAACTTATGCGCACTCCAACAAAAACAGACTCGGGCGCCAAAAATCTAATAAAAAGAATACGAGTGCATTTTTCGTAAAACGATGGGGGACGAAGGTGCCCCTGCGTATGTTGATCCCCACAGGCGTGCTTCCTGAGTAGCAAACACGAGCCAACGCCAGCCACAGACAAGTTCTGCTCAACGTAAAAACGATCTCTGCGGTTTGCCTGACCGCCTGCCTGCCTGCCTGCCCATCCAGCCAACCCGGCTGATCAAGCTGATCGGCACGACTGACTCGCTTTTTGTTTGCAGTATGTTAAATTCTTATTATTGTTGTTGTTGTTGTTGTTTTTATGTTGTTGTTGCTGTTACTTTTGTTGTATCTTACTACCTTCGCGTAGACTTTCTGAGACGTTAACAGAGAAATTTTTGATCAGTTTAAGTTTTTCATTTGCAACGATCGCAAGCAAAGAAAATATACGAGCGAGCATAAATTTGAGCAAAACACAACCAAACAAAAAAATTTTTTTCAAAAAATTTCCAGTCTTGAGAATTTTTTTTTTTTAAATTAAAAAAACACGAGATTTACAAACGCGTTTTCGCTAATATTTCGTTCAAAAATATAGCTAATAGCTTTTAAAGTATACAATTTATATAATAATATCTTCCGGTGTAGAAAATTTTGAAAAAAACGATTTTTATGTGACCATAAGCAAAAAACAAAAAAAAAAAAAATACAAAATAACACAAGAAACTTCAAAAGTGTGCCAACAAAAATGTAAAAAAAAATTATTTTGACAAATCTTCAGCTTCAAACTGCAGCATTGCAAAAATAGGGTAAAGGTGCGCTTTAGTGAACGTTATGATACATATTTAACTATAGCAAAGAAGAAGTTCCAAGTAGAAGTTCGAGGAAAAGCTAGCAAACAATTGTAGTAATATGCTACAGATTACCAGAGCTATAAAAGAATGCATTCAATTTGATTATATTCACAAAAAAGTGAATCAGTGCATAACGAAATAAGAATGCATAGAATGAATGCAAAATTGATTCATAAATAAAATTTTTAATTTACATTCATTTTTAAAAAAATGATTAATTACTCATTTCAATTATTTATTATCGTTATTCAGAACGATGAAGAATTTTTTTATTCATTTGAATGCTACTCACAAAGAATGCAATTCACAAGGAATTTCAAAATTTTCAGTTATTCTTTTTTTATTCATTATTCATTTCTTATTCGTTATTCATTTGTTATTCATTACTTATAAGTTATTCATTATTCGTTTTTATTTATTTTTTTATTCATTATTCATTTGTTATTCATTATGAAATTGTTATTCATTATGAATTTTTTATTCATTATGAATTTTTTATTCATTATTAATTTTTTGTTCATTATTAATTTTAAATTCATTATTAATTTTTATTCATCATTAATTTTTGTCATTACTAATTTCTAATTCGTTATTCTTTTTTATTCAGCATTCATTTTTTATTCATTATTAATTTTTTATTCATTATTAATTTTTTATTCATTATTAATTTTTTATTCATTATTCATATTTTATTTAGTATTTATTTCTTGTTCATTATTAATTTTCTATTAATTATTAATTTTTTATTTATTATTAATTTTTATTCGTTATTCGTTTTTATTCAATATTCATTTTTTATTCATTATTTATTATTATTTCATTAAAAATTTTTTATTCATTATTCATTTTTGTTCGTTATTCTTTTTTATTCATTATCCATTTTTTATTATTCATATTTTATTCATTATTCATTTTTTATTCATTATTCGTTTTTTATTCATTATTAATTTTGTAATCATTATTCAATTTTTATTCATTATTCATTTATTATTAATTTTTTCATTTGTTATTCATTTTTTATTTATGGCTTAGGACTAAAATTAATAAAAAATAAATAAAAAATAACAAATGAATAATGAATCAAAAATGAATTATGAATAAAAAATGAATGCTCTTTAAATAAGATTCTAGTAATCTTCAGCGTAAGGATTTATTCCCTGTAATGAAAATTTAAATAAATAAAATAAAATAAAATAAATAAAATAATGAATAAAAAATGAATAATGAATAAAAAATGAATAATGAATTTAAAATTAATAATTAATAACAAATGAATAATGAATAAATAATTACTAATGAATAACAAAAGAATAATGAATAAAAAAAATCAGTAATGAGTAAAAAATTAATAATGAACAAAAAATGAATAAAAAATGAACAATGAATAAAAAAAGAATATTGAATAACAAATGAATAATGAATACCAAATGAATTATGAATTAAAAACGAATAATGAGTACCAAATGAATAATGAATAAGAAATTAATTATGAATAAAAAATGAATAATGAACAGAAAATGAATAATGAATTAAAAATGAATAATAAATAAAAAATGGATAATGAATAAAAAATTATTAATGAATAAAAATAAATAATGAATAAAAAATGAATAAAGAACAAATAAAGAATAATGAATTACAAATGAATTATGAATAAACAAATTAATAATGAATAAAAAGCGAATAATGAATAACAAATGAATAATGAATAAAAAATGAACAATGAATACAAAAGAAATAATGAATAAAAATGAACAAAAAATGAATAAAAAATGAATAATGAAAAAATTAATAAAGAATAAGAAAAGAATATCGAATAATTAATAAAAAATTAATAATGAGTAAAAAATGAATGGTGAATAAAAAAACAATAATGAATAACAAATGAAAAATGAATAAAAATGAATAATGAATAAAAAATTAATAATGAATAACAAAAGAATAATGAATAAAAAGTACATAACGAATAAAAAATTAATAATGAATAAAAAAAGAATAGTTGAAAATTCTGAAATTCTTTGTGAATTGACTTCTTTGTGAATTGCATTCTTTGTGAACAGCATACAAATTAATAAAAAAATATGTATAATTCTGAATAACGAAAATGAATAATTAATATGAATAATTAATAATTTGTTTAAAAATGAATGTGAATTAAAAATTTTATTTATAAATCAACTTTGCATTCATTGAATGCATTCTTATGTAGTTATTTAGTTGTACTTTAAATTCTGAATATGTATGCCGATTTAACAGTTCTGCAGACTACGCTTTAGACAATTTTTCATCATAAGCATTTCAACTTTTAATCTAATTTTTACTGCACAGTAAAAAATATGAGGATAAAAAATACTATTTGGTATACATATAAGTCCAAACCAAAAGTGTTTTAAAAGTTATACCATCAAATCTTATAAATTTTTCCAGACCATTTTTATCGTCTGACCACTATATTTTTAAATTTCCCGAATTTGGTGAATTTTTTAATTTCGAACCAGAATATATATAAAATTTTTAAATTAGATTTTTGTTATAATTTTTATAATATTGAGTGGTATAAAATTTATAAATTATTTGGAATAAAACATTTTATACCACACAAATGTTATAAAAAAGATAAAATTTACCCTTAAATTTTTTACTGTGTGGTGAAAATTGAGTGTTAAAAGATAAAATTTGCATTTAAAGTAAAAAACCTGTGCATATATAAATTCTGGGCACGCCTTTTTTTAAGTTTCGAACACTGTGCAATACAATAGGGGTATTCACGATGTGGTGTATTTGTGATACAGTTTTACGAAACTTACAGTACCTTTAACTTATTGTGGACGAACCTACATTAATGTATTTTTAAAATCAGCTGATTTTTGTATGTACTTTTGTTTGGAAATATTAATTTAAATATAATTTATTATGTTGATTTTATATGCTTTAAATACAAATTCTAAATGTTTGATAGTTTAAATCATACTTGATTTTAAATACAAATTCTAGTTGTTATTTAATATAAATAAAATATAATATAAAATAATTTATTTATTTATTTAAATAAATTTAATAAATCATTTAACTAAAGAAAATAATACAAAAATTGAAACGAAAAACTAAATTATATTAATTTTTATTTAGTAAACTCACAGCGTAGCCGGGTAGCTTCCTACATGCTGAGTAGAAGCACTTTTGCGATCAGCTGATCTAATACACAACGAAATTTACAAAGTTTATAAAATAATTTATAAAATAAGGTTTCATCGTTGTATTTTTGCCACAGAGTTGTATTTTGAACACTGTGCATTTTGTTTTTGAAATTTTACAAAATTAACTACAAACATAAAATTTATCAAAAATACACAATACAAAGGCCAAATGCACCACATCGTGAATACCCCTAATAAATCACAAAAAATGTCAGTTTTTCGGGCGAAAATTGTCCTAATTGTGATAAGATACCTACTAATTTCGAGAGTGACACACTTTTTTGTAGCTATTAACCCTGATCAGGTCACCGGATCCCTAAAATAACCTCATGAAATTTTGATAAGGACTTCTTAAGTAAGGATAGCTGGAAGAAAACCAGATTGTCAACTGATCAGATATTGATGAGACTTCCTCAAAAGTTATATTCCTGTTAAATCCGCATAATGTCCTTACTTCAACAAGGTTTTCAATGACTAATTTCCATTTGGGTTGCTTTTAAAACACTTTTTTTAAAAAAAATTGTATTATTAATTAAAAAATAATTTTGAGCTGCAATTTCAAGCAAAACCAAAGGACAAGTTTTTTTATAAATCAAAAAATATATATGCTTCTAATGTAGAAAGACAATTTAATAATTCTGGACACGTACATTTTTGATTTAATTGTCTTTTTCTAAAGTTCACAACTGTTGAAAGCAATTTTTTTTAAGAACCATTTGAAAGCAGTTTAAGAAAAACTTCTTTATGGCTTCTTAAATCTCTGTCGCCAAGCCATAATCGCCTTAGTCGACTTAAGACTATAAACAAAGCAAATCTGGGGCTTATATTATTACTTTTTTTTTTAAAGATCAAAGAACCAAGGCATGCGCCTTATACAAATAAGGTTTGGTCTTTGACCTGAGAGGAAAGGGATAGATTATTAGAGGAAGAATGAATTGGAACCATACGTGAATTACTTATTAGGCGAAATAACCGTGAAAGACAATTTGAATTGCTTTTGACCGAGGCTTGTGTTATGCCTTAACCTCGGCAAGCATTTCCAGCCCTAGTTCCTGTCCTTTTATTCTACATTTTCCACAATTTAGTTCTGAATTTTTTGGTTTACCATAATTTTTACATGTAGGAAAGAATAAAGAAAGTGCAAAGAAGCATGCTCGAACCCAGATTCGAACCAGGGATCTTTGGGTTGATAGTCTAGCGCACTCTCCACTAGACTACAAAGGCCGACTTCAATCTTTATCTACTTTGTGGGGTGCTTTTTGCCTTTAGTTGTTACTGATAGAAGTTGTTTAAAACGTTGCATACTTACAGGCTTGCATTTTAAAATGCACATTTTCAGAGGAAATAAAATTTAGCAAAAAGGAGTTTAATTATCGGGGTTGCAGTTTAAAGCAGCTACATTTTGTAGAAATTGAAAGTGGACAGTTCCACCATTACGTTGGAACTAATTAGCCCGGATAGGCAAAAAGAGCTAACAAAGAAAAATCCTATCAAAGATTGATTTTTTTCCATTTTTAATGTGTTGATTGATTCTTAATAAAAAATAAACTGTATATATTTTCCTTTATTAGCAAAAACAGATATAAAATATAATATATTGGGGTGTCCCAAACAAAAATCGTATTTGATGTCCGCGGCTTTTCCACTTCCATTTGACCCTCTGTGAAGCGCATCTCAATTGGTAAAGGTTTAGAGGTCGCGAATTCATTTTCTAATTTTCCCCATACGATTTGTATGAGGAAAATTAGTTTTACTGGTAAAATAAATTTAGAGCCATTATCTTTTAAGCAAAATGGTTAAAAAAAGTGTTTCCTCAATGTTTGTCTGTTATGACATATCCAAATTTCATTTTCATCTGATTATTTCTTGGTAGTCTGTGGCTCAATTCTTAGAGCTACCTATATAATTGAATAATTTTACTTAAAATTATTTCATTAAAAATCAATATCAATATCATTAAAAACTACTCTATTTTAATGATTGTTATTGGTCTTAAATTTTAGATTATGATAGTTGGAATGCACAATGAAAAAAAAATGCATAGGGTTGTTATATTTTTTTGGATTAAAAGTTACAACAATTAGTTTTTTGCATTTCTATTTATATTTTTTAATCGTTTTGGGCAACCACTAAATAATAATCCGATGTCATAACAGACAAAATTTGATTTATTTAAATGATTTATTGCCGCAAAAAAACCACTGTGCGCCGTGACAGGAAAAAGCTCCGCAAGCCATTACGTTGCCTTCTCCATGCTTTAAAGATTTGTTTGTGTACTTCGGGTTGACATTTGTCTTGGCATTTGAGGCGCCTAATAAATTATTTTCCATCTGGTCCAACTCTATTGAATTTTGTTAATTGGGTGCAGAGCACGTTCTTTCAAAATTTGCTTTCATTATTCACATGGGCTATTGCAAGCGCTTAGCGATTCTTCAAATTTTGTTTGAACGGCTCTCTTCTTTCGATGCGTCCATTTAGATAAGCTTCATGTAGTCTTCTAGAAACCAATTTTATTGATACATTAAGGTTATTTTCTTCTTTTACTTCGCTCATAATTTGCTTCGCTGACTTGAAAGGATCCAGTCCTACTTTTGCTCTGAGTCTATCAGTAGAAGCTGTGGTTTCACGTGGTATAGGATTGCAGGGATTATTCTCTTTTGAGAATAAGTTAGTTCAATCGTGGTAAACAATTCGATTGAACTAACAAGAATATCCACTATTTCAGCTGGTTTCTTACCTTTTCGTAAGAAACCCGTTTTTCCGGAGTGAAATATTTGTCACGACCCATTTCAATAAGAATTGGCGGAACTCACTAAATAAAATACTAAAATTTTTCCACCACCTGATTTTTTTACTCTTAGGCCGCATTCATAGTTAACGCTTTTAGCTTAGCCGAGCGGTTTAGCTGAAAAACGCTTTGTGTATAATCATATGGAAAAAGCTCAAAGTGTTCATAGTGCCAGCATAACGCTAGCATAAAGCTTATTTTCATATGCTTTTCAGCGCTTATATCTCCATCTCACTTGCTCACACAGCAAAACAATTTTGTTTTTTATGCTTTGTTGTAGAGAACTTTAAAAATGCTATTCGGAGCTTTATTCTTGTTTGATCACTTAGTTTAAATTTCTTTGTTTAGTGTTATTATTTATTGCGTCGTACTGCATTTTTAAATGGATTTCGGCACTTGTTTATCAATTTTGCCTATTTTTTTTTTTATTTTTTGTGCTGAAGTTTTAACCGTTGTTGTTTCGTTTTGTGGTGCTTTTCAGTTTTATGCACTTGTATATTCTATTTATTTATTTGAACATAAAGTAATACAGTAAGATACAAAAAGATCTTTAATTAGTACAACGCATAAGAATATATAATCAACTAATGAAATTAAATTAAATCAACTAATGAAATTAGGTAGCACTTAACGACAGTATTTTGATAGGTAAAAATAAAATAGAAATAAACATAAAAATAAAAAATCATAATCAACAGATGGCAAATAAAAATCTTAAAGTTAGATAGCTAATTATTTATTTATTGACCCTATATACATATAGCACATTATTATTTATAATTATCTCATTTGTTAACATTGTTTTTGTTGTTCTTGCATACTTTTTGGGTACTTTTTGTGCTGAACTTTCCACCGCTGTTATTTTTTGCGTTTTCAAGTCTCTTGGGCTTTTGTTTGTTATTGGTGATCTTTCTTTGGTGATCATCGCGAATCTACATACTCATTAAACAAAAAAATCTTTCAGTTACTTTACAAAACTCAATTCATGGCATTCTTTTCTAAAGAAACAAATAAAAACAAAGCATTTCAGCCACAAGCATAAAGCGCGCACTATGAACACCAATAAGCTCAATAAGCTACTTTGTGCAGCGTTTAATAAGCGTTCACTATGAACAAAAAAGCTCGACAAAGCAGCTTTATGCATCAGCTTCAGCCAAAGCGTCCACTGTGAACGCGGCCTTATCCACGAACATAAATAACAAGGGTTCTCATCTAAGCATGTAGCTGACCCGTAAACATTGTAAACCTTGTGAACTTACATGCGCGTAAGCTATCTGTCAAAATTTGTATGGGCGTGAGTTTACATCATTTCCGAGCCTATTTTGTAGTGCAAACTAGCATGTAAATCTACGTGTGTGAATGAGGGTTGCCTTTGGCCAAGCGCGTCGGAAGCGAATTTCATCTGGGGGGGGCAGTACAAATGGGGGGGCAGTACAAATGGTGGTGCAAAAAAAGTTCACCAAAATTTCTTCACATGAAACATGAAGAAGAGAGAAAGAAGAGGAAAATATATAATACAAAAATATTATCGTTGCAAAAAAACTGATATTTTGAATAACTTTTCCTTTTAAATTGTTTATCTAGCTAAAAAAGTGGGGGGGCAACTGCCCACCTTTCCCCCCCGGTTCCGACGCCAATGCCTTTGGCGCTAATCATTGCATATTTAAAGTAGTTGAAGTAAATATGAACACGTTTTATTTATTTTACTATGTTAATGAAGGTTTTTAAAAGGTTTAAAATTTAAAAAAAGTCATAATGTTGTCACAGCCGCAGCCGCCATTTTGTCGACATTTATGCTATTTGCACTTCATCGCTCATCAAAAGTTTAAATGCTGTACATGTTTACATGCTTAGATGAGAAGCCTTAACATGTATGCTATTTACATATCCACTGCAAATCGTGCATGCCGATTCAGAAAGCGATAGTCTAAGCCATGGTAGAACTAGTGAAGGTATATGCATTTCAGACTGCTCTCTTTTTCTCATAGCCAGAATTGTCAAACTCAAGCATTTTGCTATTCTTGCCTATTTTTGCTTTCTAATCGCATTCTCATCGTTTTCAGATTTTGTGTGGCAACTTCGTTTTGACAGTTCCGGCAGTCTGTCTCTCCGAAATGCATCTACCTTCTCTAATTCTACTATGGTCTCAGCAAATGAAAGTTTGTAATGGTACCTCTCTCTCGTAGTTTTAGCAACGTCACACTAGAGCAGTGGTCGGCAAAATTAAAAATGAGACTGCAAGTGGAAGTGAGACAAACCAATTGCTTGTCATCCAAAACAATGCTGCTTTGACACTGCTTTTTTGTTGTGTGAGCGAAAGAGCATAAGAATTCATGTGACTCTTGGCAAAGCATGTGCTTCATGGGTGCCGACCACTGCACTAGAGTCTCAAAAAATTATAAACACAATTGATGAATAACATTATTTGATTAAAAAAAAGTTAAGAAATATGTTAAACATTTGTGCTATTTATGTGTCCGTGGTTGTATTTTTAAAAAAATTATGATATTAAAAAAAAATTTTTTTTTAATAGAAAATAAATATTTTTGTAGTCTTTTAGTCGTGTTTACTTTTTCAAAAAAGATGAACTTAACAAAAAAAAACTTTTGAAAGAAAAGTTCTTAGAACAGTCCGCCATGTTATAAAAGCCATTTTTAATTAAAGAAGACTGCGTCATTCAAGTGTAAACCCCACAACAAATATTTTTTAGGCTTCAAAAAATTTTTTTTTATAAATGAAATGGGCTGAATTTTAGTTCAAGTGGTCAAGTTAGAAAAGAATGACCCATATACATATATTTTTTTCTTCATATGCGATATTGTCTTAAGAACATATTTTAATTAAATTTTTTTAGCTTATGTTTTGAGAACAAATTTTATGTCTCCCTCGACTCCATATTTGTGCATTTACCCTATTTTTGCAGTGCCACTCAGTAATTTGCATTAACAGTTAATATGCAAATGTTGCTGTAACACAGAAAAAAAGTAACCTTAAATAAAATTGACTCATTTATTGATGGAGTAAATTTTTATTTCAAATTTTATTTTTGCCCAAGTACAAGCTATTGGTTGTTAATGCAAATTTAATGACATTAGTTTTTAATACAAAGTGTTAATATTAAGCATATCAAAGCAACTATCTGATAATAAAATTTCTCTAGTTCAGCCGATTTTAAACAGCGTACAAATAATTATTGCAATTATTGCCAAAAAAAAAAAAAATAATAATAAAAATAAAAATAATAATTTCTATAAAAAGCCAAACAAGTTTAAAAAAAATCATTAAATAAATTGTGTGTTTGTGTTTGATATAAAATCAAATAAAAGAAACCAGTTAATAAGTAAACCATTTGAAATGTGACTTCAGTTATCATCAGAATTTATATATAGTTTTATATGTGATAATAATAGTGTGTATGCTTGGCATAAAACTGCTATACTTCAAGGCATAAAAACTGAAAAGGTTTGTATTGTAAAAAAAATAATACTAGCTTTTAATTTTCTATAAAGAAATTCGCCCAAAGTCCAAAATCTCTTAGTAAAGTTATAATAATAACATATGTTGAAACTATTTTGAGTGATATAAAATTGCGCCATAAATTTAATTTTTTCATTTACTTTTTTTTGTGATTCTCTTGAGCTTTCTTTAATTTGCTCAAAGTTCTCGTTTATTGTTTTTCTGTATTTTGTTGCAAAAACATGCGGTATTATTCCAAAGTGCGTCCATTTGTTTATTTGTAGTTTGCTTTTCTTTTTTGTGTTTCTTGCATTTTTGCATTCCTCATGTTTTTGCATATTTGTGGCATATTTTTAAATATTTTTTATGTATGTAAGCCACTTATAAATAAATATAAATTGCTTTTTGCCCTCCTCTTTTATGACTCTGCATTTGTCTTATCACTTTCCCTTTTGTCACTGGGCACCAAAGTTACCAACTTCACATGAATACGAGAAAAAAGAGTTGTGTCTTCAAAATTGTAAAGGTTTATACAAAAGAATTTAATTTTGACAAAACTTTTTGTATGCAGAAAATATAGCATCTAAAACCGTTTTATTAAATGTGGAAATTTGTAGAGCAAGCCACGAAAAAATAACTTTTCATATTATATTGCTGCAAAATTATAAAAAAGGAATAGTTTTTGCTAGTTTTTGTAGGAACGCTCTTCAGGAAAAAAATAAAAATTTACATAAGATCTTCTATTTAGTTATTTTTAACAATTAAAAAAAAACTTTCAACTAATGAGTTTTGAGCACAGGCTCGTAACCAAGAGGTCCTTATTTGGAGTGCTCAAACGCCTCTTTAGGGTCAGCAGATGAAAAAAAAAATTAAAATAAATTAGACTTTTATTTTAAAAGTAAAAAATTATTATTTTAAGAAACCACCTCACGATTTTCGAAAGTATTTTTAAAAGTCATAATTTTGAAGCCTTCAAAAATAAAAATCAAAATTTATCGGTTATTTTGTGCTGAAAACTATATTGGGCAAATTTAACTTTTTATTTTTGCCTTTAAAAAAAAACCAAACCTTACCAGTTATTTGTGCTCAAAAAATATCGGGCAAGTTTTGCTTTTATTTTGCCCTAAAAATAAAAAATTACTGGTTTTTTGTTCGTAAAAAATATCGGCAAAATTTTGCTTTTTTTTTGCCTTATAAAATAAAAATCAAAACTTATCAGTTATTTGGGCAAATTTAACTTTGTATTTATGCCTTAAAAAATAAACAACCAAATCTTACCAGTTATTTTGTTCTCAAAAAAATATCGGGCAAGTTTTGCTTTTTATTTTTGCTTTAAAAAAGAAAAATCAAAAACTACTGGTTATTTTGTTCGTAATAAATATGGGGCAAATTTTGCTTTTTATTTTTTGCTTTAAAGAATTAAAAGCAGAAATAATTATTATATATTGCTAAAAATATAAAATGTCAAAAGATAATTATTATTAATATCATAATAATTATAATTAATTATTATAAAAAATAATTATTATTCGATGAAATTCGATACATAAGCTTGTATCTAAAATATAAAGATTATGTTCGAAAATGAGCCAAATCGGATGAAAACCACGCCTACCTCCCATTCAGAGTGACTTTATTTTAAACGTAAAATCTCTTAAAAATCTACAAAAATTGAATAAATGCCTTGAAATTTTGCACTTAAGTTTTTTTCTTCAATATAAATTCTATCTTCGAAATTTGGCCAAATCAGATGAAAACCACGCCCACCTCCCGTACAGAGTGTCTTTAATTTTAACCGTAAAATTTCTTAAAAATTCACAAAAATTACAAATTAAATTAAAAACTGCTAGTATTGTATAAACACAAATCAATACTCAACAAAAATTAAGTACAACAATAAAAACCGCAACAACGAAAAACATGACAAAACAAGTTAAAGACAAGAGCCTTTGCTTTTGTAAGAGTGACTATTATCACGATTTATGAAAAAAAAAGATTCGGGTAAAAAAGAGCAACTTTTGATTGCTGAATATGTAAGCTTAGATATTGAAGTTTAATACAAAATTTTCATTTCTACTTGATGATATGGTATTCCTATTTAAAACTCCACATATATTTCGAAAATAGCGCAAATTTTGACTTATTTACAAATTTTTTTTTTTCATATTTCTACACAATTAATTTTTACCATTTTTTTTCAAATCACGCTTAAATAATACCTGAAGTTGAAGGTTCCATAATAAGAATATTACTTTGGATGTACAAAAAGAAAATATTAATTTTTGAACTATGTCAAATTTCAATTTGTTTAACTGTTCGCGAAAAAACGAACAATTTCTCAACTTTAAAGCTATGCAGCAGAAAAAGTAAACAATATATAACATTGAAACTTTCAGTAGTGATGTACAATTTTGTGCTATTTAATTGAGTAGTAAAAATTATCAATATCTTCATTTTTCAATTAATCTCCACTTTTTTCAATTTCAACCCACTGTGCGCCGTTTTGAAAGTACCACTAGAATCCTATCACAATGAAGAATTTGTTTTCCTATTGATTTTTAAAATTTTGACTTTTAAAATTTTGAGCAATAAATAATAATTATTTCTGCTTTTTATTTTTTGAGCCAAAAATAAAAAGCAAAATTTGCTCAATATTTTTTTGAGCACAAAGCAACTGGTAAGTTTTGATTTTTATTTCTTAAGTCAAAAATAAAAAGCAAAAATTGCTATTTTATAAGTCAAAAATAAAAAGCAAAACTTGCTATTTTTTAAGTCAAAAATAAAAAGCAAATTTTGCCCGATATTTTTGTGAGCACAAAATAACTGGTAAGTTTTGATTTTTATTTTTGAAGGCAAAAATAAAAGTACAATTTGCTCGATATGGTTTTTAAGCCCAAAACAACTGGTTAATTTTGATTTTTTTTTTTTAAGGCCTTAATAAAAAGCAAATTTTCCCGAAATAATTTTGAGGACAAAATAACTAGTAAATTTTGATTTTTTCTTTAAAAGGCAAAAATTAAAAGAAAAATTAGGATTAAAGTCTACTGTAGAACCAAAACCGTAATTTTGGCAAAAAAAAACAAAGGCATAAATAAAAAGCAAAATTTTGCCGATAAATTTTTGAGGTCAAAATAATTGATAAATTTTGATTTTTTTTTTAAAGACAATAATTAAAAGCAAAATTAAGATTAAATTGTACTGTAGAACCGAAACCGTAATAGATGAATAGCCAAATTAAGGTTTTACCTAATTTTGCTTTTTATTTTTGCCTTCAAAAATAAAAATCAAAATTTACCAGTTATTTTGTGCTAAAAACTATATTGGGCAAATTTAACTTTTTATTTTTGCCTTTAAAAAAACCAAACCTTACCAGTTATTTTGTGCTCAAAAAATATTGGGCAAGTTTTGCTTTTATTTTGCCCTAAAAATAAAAAAAAAATTACTAGTTTTTTGTTCGTAAAAAATATCGGGCAAATTTTGCTTTTTTTTTTGCCTAATAAAATAAAAATCAAAACTTATCAGTTATTTGGGCAAATTTCACTTTTTATTTATTGGCCTTAAAAAATAAACAACCAAATCTTACCAGTTATTTTGTTCTCAAAAAAATATCGGGCAAGTTTTGCTTTTTATTTTTGCTTTAAAAAAGAAAAATCAAAAACTACTGGTTATTTTGTTCGTAAGAAATATGGGGCAAATTTTGCTTTTTATTTTTTGCTTAAAAAAATTAAAAGCAGAAATAATTATTATATATTGCTAAAAATATAAAATGTCAAAAGATAATTATAATTAATATCATAATAATTATTATTAATTATTATAAAAAATAATTATTATTTTGTGCTTTTTATTATACAATTCATATTTAGTACGATCTCTGCTATAATTAGATTACAAAGAATAAACATATTTTCCGATATCAATATTCATTTATACAGGGTGTCCAATGACATTTTACGAATTTTTGCAGAGGTGAAAGAGGAGGTCGAGTTATGCAAAAATTATTGGTTTAGTAGTTTCAATGGATTGATTTCATCTTCACACAAGTGCAGCTTGGGAATGAATACATGGGGGGGGGGGGGGGGTTTGTTGATACACCGTTAGAAAGGTCATTTCATTGTCTTTTAGATGAATTCTTAAAATAAATTTTTCATAAGTTAGTTTTTCTTCTAGATACAATAGTATGAATCAAACTCATGAAATACCAATTAACCCAGTAATTCCTAACGGTGCGAAAATAGACCCCCCTACATACGATATTTTGCTTACCTCGACTTCCTCTTTAATCTCCGTAAATATTCGTACTCTCGTACTGGGCACCATCTGGATTTTTCTTCATAACTCCCAAACCATACATCCTGCAAGGACGTTTTATGCTCCAAAATGTTTCTAATACATACACAAGACTGCATTTTTAGAAAATTTTTTTTTTCAAGAATCTTAGTTTTATACGTCAAAAATATTTCTTGTGGCTTATGTAGAGAATTTGGGTTCTTTTTTTTTATTCAAAACTTCAATAGCTCAAATAGTAAATTTTTGTATAGGCTCATTGCGATAAGCCTTTGAGGTTTAAATGTTAACATATATTTTAATTTTATTCTTAACTTTAGTGAAATTGTTTTGGCAGTTACTTTTTATAATAATGTTTAATAAAATATTTGTGTATAGGAAATGTACTTTTAATTCGACAAAAAAATTTATTCTATGACAATTTTTTCTCTATCCCAGATCTACCTTCGAAAAAGAAATAATTTTAGTCAATTTTGTTAACTATAATTCTTAAATGGCTATATTAAAATATTTCAATAAAAACTATAGGGGTATTCACAAGGTCTCATAAAGTCATATGTCTGCAGTTGAAAACATAAAAATATAAAATTAGTGTAAACCATCCCTCATAAGTTATTGTGTTATTTCAGCTCTCTTATTAGCTGATACAAAACAAGCGAAAATAAATATTTGTCAACACAACGCCAAAAAAAAGCGAAAAGGTAAAATAAAAGCAATATTGTGCGTATTTTGGACTTTAAAATGGCATAAGTAAATAGAAAAATTTGTTGATTGTTTCTTTAACCCTTTCAATGGCTAGGCTAGACTAAGAAAAAAAAAGAATTTTTTTGAGGCCCTAAAAAGAAAAAAAAATATATCTTTGATTTGTATCTGCGAATACTTACGTTTTGCAATTTTATAAAAAAAAAAAATTATTTTGCTCCTGTGCGATACAAAATATTTTTTATTTTAATCCTTTCAAGATTAAACCCTTTAGATCTCTGTTTTTCAAACCATCTTAATATTCTTATCATTGAAGTCATAAAAAGATAAAAAAAAATAGATTTGATTTTGTCTGGCTATTTTTTTCTTATAAAATAGGCAAAAAAATGTTTTTTTTTGTTTTTTTTCGGCATAAAATCTAAAATTCAACTGTCTTTAATGTTATATATCTCTCTACATTTATTTTTAACATTATGGTTCATATGTTTTTCATAAAACCACTTGATTTTTTTTAAAAAAAAAGCGTTACAAAATAAAAATAAAAAATACTTTCTGAGGTGTCCAATATATAGGGCAAATCCACTGAAAGGGTTAAGCTTATGTAAACAATATTAAGTATAAACACAAATATTTTTGGCATTTATAAAGGTTTTACTATTATGATGACGACACTTTGTATGGGAGGTGGGCGGAGTTTTCATTTATTTTTTATTTTAAATTGCAAACATCGAGTGCAAAGTTCAGATTATAACCGATTAGCAAATATTTAAGCCATTATACTAATTATTGTGGAATTTATGGAGATTTTACTGGTTTCATGATGTCAGTTTGTATGGGAGGTAAGCGTGGTTTTCATTAAATTTTTATTAATTTCATACTAAAAGTTAAACTACAAGTTAAAGCATAAGTGCAAAATTGGAAGTCATTATATTCATTTTTGTGGAATCTTAAGAGATTTTACCGTTTTGATAAAGTCACTTTGTAAAAAAGGTAGGCGTGGCTTTCATCCGATTTTGCTCGTTTTCGAACTTGGTATTTATTTTTAAATACAAAGCTTATGTATAGAGTTTTGGTAAAGCTCTAAATTTTACAGACAGACGGACATTAAATCGACTCAGAATTTGAAGCTGATCAAGAATATATATACTTTTCTATAGCTGCAACGCCCCCTTATCGGCGTTACAAATGGAGTGACAAAGTTAATGTACTCCATACAAAATTGTATCATTTTTTAAAATTATTTCAGAAAAAATTAATATTTTATTTTTAATACTATTATTTAATATTATTATTATTACTAAAAATAATTAATTAAACATTAATAATAATTTCGAAACAAATTTTATATTTCATTTTTAATATTATTATCTAATATTATTATTATTACTAAAAATAATCAATTTAACATTAAAAAAATTTCGGAACAAATTTAATATTTTATTTTTAGTATTATTATCTAATATTGTTGTTATTACTAAAAATAATTACTTTAACATTAAAAATAATTTCGGAACAAATTTAATATTTTATTTTTAGTATTATTATCTAATATTATTATTATTACTAAAAATAATTAATTAAACATTAAAAATAATTTTGACACAAATTTAATATTTCATTTTTAATATTATTATTTTATATTATTATTATTACTAAAAATAATTAATTAAACATTAAAAATAATTTCGGAACAAATTTAAAATTTAATTTTTAGTATTATTACTAAAAATAATTAATTAAACATTAAAAATAATTTCGCAACAAATATTATTATTATTTTTTAATATTATTATTATTATTACTAAAAATAATTAATTAAACATTAAAAATAATTGAGAAAAATAAAAAATATATTTTTAATTAATTGAAATAAATAATTTTAAATGTTTTTCATTTAGACGATCTCTTGCCCCACCTTTATCTCTTGCCCCACAATATATGTCTTAAAATGACTTTTGCAAGATAGTTATTAATTAAGGGTTATATACGCCACTCTCTGTGCCAATTTGTTATGACATGTGAACGACCCCTGTCAAATTTACCTAAAAAAACAAAATAATTTATTTCTACAAGAATCAAAAGAAAAAACACATCTGAAATATTAGATATATCCCGTTTATGCCTATTGGGAATCCATTATTAATCAGCTGATGGCAACCATGGCTGACCAGTTTTAGTTGCTATGTCTTGCTTTTTATTACATTAGCTCTAGGTATTAGCAATGCATTTGTTTTTTCTGCGTTTTCTTCTGTATTTCGTTTTTAGTCATGCTGATTTCAACACAGTTTCTGAACATTTTATTTTTATTTTAAGCTTACACACAAGTAGCTTATGCTAGCCGTTATCATTGTTTGGCACATACCACAGACAGGTTTTTTGTTTATTTCTTCTACTACCACTACTGCTTCCTCACCTTTGTTTTTCTCTACCCGACTTTCTGATAATGAGTAATCTTTGTGGTCGGTCATTTCGACTGAGTTTATGGTAGTCATAAAATAAAAGAACAAAAAGAGAAACAACAACACAAAATAATTATGATTTATATATTTTTTTTTAACAAAAGCCTTAATAGCCAGTGTTTCTAAGGTCATCAGTAGAAAACAAGTTCAAAATTTGGCTAAGCTGAAGCAATCGTTATGGTCTTAACTGAACAAATGGCTTAAGGTTTTATTTGTCTTGTGAGAATTACAACATAAAAAAAATAATAATTTTTAAATGATTTTTTTTTTTTTTATTTTAAGTCTTAATATTTGACACACCTTTTAAGTTTGTAATTGAAAAATTTTCATTTTACAAGCTTTTTATAGCATTTGTAGTAGCGCTTTAGTGATAGGGAGCAAAACTTGAAAAAAAAAACTTAGAGGTAAACGGACAAATGACACAACTGACTTATTTTTAAAGGGCTAACACATTATGGAACCTGTTCGTCAAACGGCAGCCATGTTCAAACCAATTTGATAGCAAAGAAGCTAATATGACGGTTTGTCGAACCTGTTGGCAAACATTTTTACTTTTCTCCTTCAAACCAGGGTTGTGAAACAAAATTATGACGAAAAACAACAAAAATTCTTCGCTTGTTTGACGAACAGGTTGCTTTAATTTGAACGCTACCGCTTTCGAACAAGTTAGACCCGCCATTTTGTTTGATGAACAAGTTCGCCAATGCGTAAGCTGCTTTAAATACGGCTTAGCTGCGAGGCCTACAACACCCTTTTAAAAATCATTAGTTACATTTGCTTGAACATGGCCGCTCAAACACTGATGACATCTACCTTACACAGTAAGCGGCCATGCGAGTTGGTATGCAGTTGGTGTGTAGACCTCTGAAAATTGGTATCAATTCACCTAGAAGATGGTGGGAACTTTTGACTTTTTTGCTAGTTAGAATGGGTCCAAATAAGAAAAACCGTTCATTTTATATATTACAACTGACTTATTTTTAAAGGGCCTACACATTATGGAACCTGTTCGTCAAACGGCAGCCATGTTCAAACAAATTTGATAGCAAAGAAGCTAATATGACGGTTTGTCGAACCTGTTGGCAAACATTTTTACTTTTCTCCTTCAAACCAGGGTTGTGAAACAAAATTATGACGAAAAACAACAAAAATTCTTCGCTTTTTTGACGAGCAGGTTGCTTTAATTTGAACGCTACCGCTTTCGAACAAGTCAGACCCGCCATTTTGTTTGATGAACAAGTTCGCCAATGCGTAAGCTGCTTTAAATACGGCTTAGCTGCGAGGCCTACAACACCATTATAAAAATCATTAGTTACATTTGCTTGAACATGGCCGCTCAGACACTGATGACATCTACCTTACACAGTAAACGGCCATGCGAGTTGGTATGCAGTTGGTGTGTAGAACTCTGAAAATTGGTATCAATTCACCTAGAAGACGGTGGGAACTTTTGACTTTTTTGATAGTTAGAATGGGTCCAAATAAGAAAAAACCGTTCATTTTATATATTATATATTACATATTTTTTTTTTGTTGAATTGGTACAAATTGTGCTTCTTTGTTATATCAATTTAATACAGAGTATGTACTATAAAAGAATAGAATTGAATGTGTTGCACTTTTTGGCAAAAAAAAAATAACGAAATAAAAACTTCTTGATTTTCGGGACGATCCCGGGATCCCGTATAGTATTTATCAAGCCTTCCCTTGGTTTGGCTGATGATTTTTGCGCAAAAAATAATGATTGATGAGCACACAAAATTCACTTTTTTCCATTTTCGCCAAAATTCACAAGATCGTGTGCTGCCAAAGGCTGCCAAACACAAACTAAGCGTCGCAGCGAGCTGAAATTTTGACAATAGTCTATTAACAAATGGTAGTTGACAGGATCAGTGTTGCATTTGAAGTTACTATGCGGGAAAATAAAAAATTTGCAAACTTCTCAAATTGCCCCCTCGTACTTGGTTATTTCATGTGTCCATTTAACACTGGGGAATCTATAGAGCCCTAACAACACAGCGAAACACAGAGATTTTATCATATTCCGCTTACAGTTCTGCATTACAATGCCATCAGCGACAAACTTTTACAAGCGCAAAGCTTTTCTTGCATTAAAGCTTACCACCATATTCAGCCCTATCATGAATAATTTTTCACGCGGAATCGAAAAAGGGAGTTTTCATTTTTAAGATAAAGCTCAAGAACATTTGGGACATTTTTAATGCAAATTTGTTCATCAACGGTTTATCAATAAATTTGAATTAAAAATTTACAAAATATTTTTGAGCTTTTTCTTAAAAATGAAAACTCCCTTTTCCGATTCCGCGTGAAAAATTATGCATGATAGAGCTGATTATTTTCATTTCTCCCCATTCGAAGTGTAAATTCAAATACAAAAAACGTTAAAGAGATAAATTTTTAAAATTGCGAAAGGTACAAGTTCTGCTCCGAGAGCTTTAAACTGTCTTGAAAGACTTGCTTTGGCACGTGGTCTAAAACACGCCCCCACACACTGCTAACGTGACTCCAGTTACGCTCAACAACCAGTTTACATAGCATTCACTATCATTTATTAACATTATTTTTTATATTATTATTAGCTTTTTTTTTGTTGTTTTTGTTTACTCAGGTCGCATATCAATAAAGGAAATAATTGTGTTTATTTATTGCTTGCTGGGTTACCAGTCTGCTTGCCTGCCTGCTTGCCTGCTTTCATTCTTTTCATTTCTGCTCGTATTATTATTTCAACAAAATCAACAATTAAGAAAATTTATCACGTAAACCTTCATATTTGTTATTGCTTTATACCAGCAAAGATGCGCCACGAGATCGTCATATTTGCCTAGAGTTTTTTTTTTCTTCTTTCTGTTGAACTCAGTGACTGTTTAAACTTTGCTAACTTTGTCAACATTTCGAACATTTTATTGAAAAAAAATTTACATATTGATAAGCACAATTATTGTTCGAAGAAGTCTTGAGAACAAGAGAAATATAGCTACAACAATAAAATAAAAACACAATTCTACGTAGTCATGTGATGCTGATCGCGTGAAATGAGATGGTGTCTCAAAGATATTAAAGGTGCCAACATGCGTATAGGGCAGGTAGGTCTACAGAATCTGTCCTATACCAGCTGGCTAGTAATATCCAGTCGGCTCTCAAAAACAAAGAAAGCGTACTATATGCCTTTTTAGATATAGAAGGAGCCTTTGATAATACTTCACACGAGGCTGTGAAGAAGTCTTAACATAAAAAAGGAGTAAATAATATGCTCAGCAGATGGATATGTCAAATGCTTAGCACTAGAACTGCAGAAACAAACGTGGGTAACACCGCTATAAGAATCAAAACAACAAAAGGCTGCCCACAAGGCGGAGTCCTTTCTCCACTGCTATGGAGTCTTGTTGTGGACGAATTACTAACGATGCTAACCGAGAATGGCATAAAATGTCAGGGTTACGCAGACAACATCGCCTTAATAACGAGAGGGAAGTTCGAGGATACACTCTGTAACCTGATACAGAGAGGACTGTCAGTAACAAAGGAGTGGTGCAACACAGTGGAATTAACTATCAACCCAGCGAAAACCACCATAGTACCTTTTACTAACAAAAGAAGCCTGCCAAACCTCCGAACAATGAGAATGGATGGCACTGAAATTCCCTTCAAAGGAGAAGTAAAGTATCTGGGACTTACACTAGATTCAAAGCTTCTCTGGAGAAGACATGCAGAGGTAAACAAATCAACGCGCGCATTCATGGTATATAGGAGCCTGGCGGGGAAAAGCTGGGGTTGTAACCCAACAATTCTCCGCTGGATGTATACCATGATGGTGAGACCCATCCTCACCTATGGTGCAATAGCATGGGCTGAGAGAACCAAGCTAACCACAATGAGGAATATGCTAACAAAGGTGCAGAGACTGGCCTGTGTATGCATCACAGGGGCCATGAGGACATGCCCTACAACAGCACTAGAAGTAATTCTGGACCTAACACCCTTACACCTTGTCATAGAGGGAGTAGCCAAGCGAACTCGGTTGTGCATTGCAAAAGAGGAGACAGGTTTAGGTAAAACTATCAGCAGTAGAGAGAAGGAGGATATTGCAAAGCACACTCCCTACATCGATCTACCAAGAGACGATATAGTAAAAAGGTATAACTTCGAAAAACACTTCGGAATTAAGCTTAGTACCAAAAAAGAGTGGGACAGCGAGATGATATCGCAAGTCAAGAAACCACACAGTATAGCATGGTATACAGATGGGTCCAAGACCTTCCAATGTCTATATATAGGCGCAGGGGTGTACGGGCCAAGAACCAAGCACTTTGAACCTATGGGGACAACACCCAGTATCTTCCAAGCGGAAATCCTAGCAATACAGCTGTGTGCACAATTCAATCTGGACCGTAAATACAAAGGTCAGGATATAGTTGTGATGTCAGACAGCCAAGCAGCAATCAAAGCATTAGTTTCCTGTGAGATATCATCGAGAATAACATGGGAATGCCTAACAAAACTCAACGAACTATGCAAAAATAACACTGTTACTTTGGGTCCCAGGACACAAAGGTATACAGGGTAACAAAGAAGCCGATGGTCTAGCGCGACAGGGTGCAGCCACAAAATTTATAGGGCCAGAACCATTTTGCGGATTGGGCACACATTCTATAAAAGAAGAACTAAGAAGGGAGGAGAGGACGTTCAAACCTCTGGAAAAGCCTCCCAAAGCTAAGATAATCCAAATTGCTCCTCAAAGATTTTAACACTCGGAGAGCAAAATTGTGCATAAGCTTAGGCAAACCGAGTCTAAGGATTCTAACGGGGTTCCTTAGAGGACACTGTAAACTCAAATACCACCTGATGAAATTGGGCATAGGAACCGATAGTAACTGCCGTAACCGATAGCACTCGGGAACTATGAGCTGAGTCTAGAGCAGGTTTCATCCCTTGAACCTAAGAATATTCTCAAATTCATTAGAGAAATAGGGCTGGATGGAATTCTGTAATCCGCAAACCCAGCGGAGCCTTGAGAAGGAGGTACAATAGATCTAATTTAGGTCGCAGTACGCATCTCTACCATATAACATTAACATTAATATATTAAAGGTACTCTTTAAAACCGCATGCTTTTGAAGCTACTGCATGAAATGCATTTCGTTGTAGAGTTAAATCATCATTTCTAGGCCCATCTAAAGCGTATTAACCCTTTATAGATTTATAGCATCATAACCTTCAAACTCATAAATAATAAAAACTATTTACTACGTTGCAAGATGGCGTCAATTAGTTCTTTCCCTTACCGTCCTTGACATCTGTATTTCTAAATATAATTCTATCACATTGTCTACTCATCATCACAACAATACGAACAAAAACAACAACTGAGTAAACAATTTCAGTCACTTAATTAATAACGATTAATGTAAGTAACATAAATTTAACAATTTATTTGAGCTTCATTTCGATCAAATAATTTACAAAGCAAACAAACAAACAAACTAATTTACATACCATTCACTCTGTTCAAATTGTCTCCGACTCTGAAAACTACACTGAAAATGCATTTTAATTTTTCGTTATTGGCTGAGGATTTTCATTAATTGATTTGACATTGCAAAGCCTTCTGTTAAACTTCTTGAGTTAATACGCAGTTGTTTTGCCACTTATGCCAATGCAACTCATTTCAATTTTAATTTAAAGAATTTTTTTTCTTATATCTACGAGTATATATAAATATTTTTTATGTATTTTACAAATTAAATTTATTTTGGGTAAAAGTTATGGCTAATCAAAAATGAGTATTGCGCTAATTGATTTAATTAGCATGGTTGTTTACAGCTCTATAGATTGAGCCATTTGAATACATATATCCAAAAAATTGCTTAAAGTGCTGTTCTTGTTTTCTTCAATAGCTTTATATCAATTTTTGTATTAAGAATTGTGTAGGTGGTGAGATAATAACAAAAACTTAATTGTGGATTGGATTTTTTCATTGCGTACCATGGTTTTTTTATTGATACTATAAAAGATTATATGAGTAGGTATCTTGAAAATTTTTGCCATATCTATTCCATTATTGATCTTACATTCAAGATTTATTTTGAATGTTTGCTTTTAAAATTTAAATCGAGGATTTAATATTAAAATTCAGTTACTGTCCAAAAACGCATAGGACTAAATTTTAATAATTTCTTTTAATAAAATATTTTCGAAATTTATTTATTTATTTATTTATTTATTTATTTATTTCACCAAGCAAGGCAATTTACTAATTCTATTTACATTTTTTACTTTCTTTTTTTTTTTTTTTACTTACATATTATTTAAATTAATTTCAAAAGAATACTTAAACTACGCTAATATATCTTAAGTACTACTTTTAGGGGATGACGGAGGGGGACTAGACCAAGAAGCATAACTCTGTAGGGAGCAGTGCTTGAAAAGGACAAATTATTCCGAGTCAAAGAGAGACTTTGAGAGGGTTCGCTTAAATGTGGATTTTGGTATGGATGGTGAATAGTGCTCGCTAATATTATTAAAAATTCTACAGCACCTACTAATCGGTTCATTATTTGCGTAAATAGTGTGGCGAATATATTCATTTAGGAGCCGCGTATGCCTAGTACGTCTAATTGGGTCATTTAGTGTAATTTTGCTGGAGATATATTCGCTATCAATAGCTCCGTTAATAACATCAAATGTGAAACATGAACTCAGTAAAGTTCTTCTTGATGATAGAGGCATCAGAGAGAGGAGCCTGAGACTTTGTTCATACGGTGGCAAGTTGTTATAGTCACGGGGGTCAAAGATATCTCTTAACGCAAAAAGCAGGAATTGTTTTTGAATGGATTCAATTTTGTCGCTATGAGATTCAAAGGCTGGATTCCAAATGATGCAAGCATATTCAAGAAGTGGTCGCACTAAGGTACAGTATAACGTTTTGGTTACCCACACATTTTGGAATTCTTTAGCACGTCTTTTTATAAATCCCAGCTGTTTATTTGCCCTCGATAAGACTTTATCAAAATGTAGATTAAATCTCAGCTTATTATCTAGGACAACTCCAAGGTCTACAATATGGTTGGTTCTGCTCAGAACAATATTATTAAGGAGGTAACTGCATTCTGGTATCAAGTTCTTACGGGAAAAACTTATCACGCAACATTTCTTAACATTTAAGTGAAGTTTGTTTTGATTACACCATTGCTCAAGGGACAGCAGTTTCGATTGTAGGAATGTTACATCAACTTCTGATTTAATGATCTTATATATTTTAAGGTCATCTGCGTACATAAGATGGGGAATGTCACAAAGAGTAATAGATAAATCTGAAATGAAAATGTTGAAAAGTATTGGGCCAAGATGACTACCTTGTGGTACACCAGAGGTGACCGGTATATCATTTGAAAAAATGCCTTGAAATTTAACAAACTGGGATCGTTCGCAGAGATAGGATTTGATCCAATTGAGTAATAAACCGGAAATGCCAAATTTTTCTAACTTCAAAATTAAGATAGTCTGTGTAAACTGCATCTACTTGGCGTCCTTTTTCCATTTGATGTAACACATCGGAGACCATGATCATTAGGTTAGTGGTGGTCGATCGGCCTTTCCGAAACCCATGTTGCTGCTCGTTTAAGCAGGGATTAATGAGACTCGTCAGCTTATCACATATTATCGTTTCAAATAATTTTGGTATAGCTGACAAGATGGCAATGCCTCTGTAATTTTCAACAGACCTTTTATCGCCACTTTTATATATAGGTGTCAAATGGGAGATTTTCCAGTAGGATGGAAAAACACCTAAGGATAAGGATTTGTTGACAAGTATAAATAAGGGAATGGCAAGATTGTTTATACATTGAACTAACAAACTTGGTGGTATGAGGTCTGGTCCAGGTCCTTTGTTTGAATCAAGTTCCATGATAGCATTAACAATTTCATCCAGCGTCAGACTGATATTGTTTATAATGTCTGTCGCATTAGGAGAGGGGGAGGAATAGAGAGTCTGGGGTATCCAGCTGATTTACGTTTGACATTAACGAAATCAAAAAATTTTTTAGGATCTCTAAGAATTTTTTCTCCAATAAGGTTGGTATAAGTTCTATAAGCATCATTTGATTTTATAGAGAACTCATTGTAGAGCTCTTCGTATCTCATTTTGATTTCATCGCTTACATTTACGCCTTTCTTAATGAATTTGTATAGCTTGTTTCTTTGGTTTCTTATATGTCTGAGACTTTGGTCAAGCCATGGTTCTGAAAGTTTATTTTTTTTCTTTATCTTAGGCACAAATTTTTCAATACTTGTGAAAAGACGTTGGTAGAAAAGTGAAATAGCACTATTTATTTCCAAATTTAATAGATCGTTCCAGTTATAGGCATTCAAATCAATTTTTATACTGTCATAATCGGCATTAAGAAAGTCGAACACAATTGTGTTATTAAATGAGGTGGTAAAAGACATGTTGTTACTAGGAAATTCTACAGTTAAAGCAGTGTGGTGGTGTGTATCAGAAAATAAGTGTTCAGCCTGAGTAGTTGCAGTAATCTTTATTTTATCATACGAATTAGCAAAGACTAAATCCAACCAGTTGCCGTTCCGATTTGGGGTTGGATTAACTTGTTGTAGGTCATTGCTATAAAAGGTACTAAGTAAATTAAAGTCTATCGAGCTTGAAAGGTTAACCGGAAGAAGATAATTGTCATTTTCATCGACGATAAATGAGATATTTGGACGATTGAAGTCTCCAAAAATTATAACTTTATCTTCCTCATTTAAGGTTGCGGTTAACGATTGGACTGTTTCACATAAATCGTTGTATGTTGTTTCGTTAGAACAGGGGGGAATGTAGAAGACAACAATGTAAATAAAAATATTGGTCCCAGTCGAAACATGTGGGATTCGAACCCAAGACCTACAGCTGCACAGTGCACTTTTTCGATTTTAGAATGACATTTGCATTATCTCAGAAACTATAAAAGCTAGAGCCATGAAAGTTTGTACAAATGAGTTTTAGCCTAAATTAAGTAACAGCACAAAATTAGAATTCTAGGTCAACTGCTTCGCCTACCTCCCATAAAAACCATATTTTTTTTTTGATAAAAAAAACCCGTATAAAATTGCTTATTTATGTTTTTAAAGAGTAAATTTAGTTCATTTAACTTCAATTAAACGTCATGCTCAAAATATTTCAAATCGGATAACTTTTAGATATATCTCCCATAAAACAATATTAACCAAATTAACGAAATTTAAAAACAAATTTAAAAAAACATGGTTGCTAATACAAAATAAGGTCACAACTTGTTTTAAATTATGAATTCTATTTTGATTTGCCTTAACTTTAAGAGTACCTACAATTTTTCGTGGAAATCAGTGCATTTTAGGTCAAAGTTTGATTTTTAAGACTTTTTTCAAATTAAGTGGATTTTCTTAAAAGCAGCTAGATGCAGCAGGTTTTTACAGAAACAGAAGGTAGAAGTATGATATTTTATGATAGTTATAGCCTTCGACTTTAACAATGCTTAATTAGCTAGATATTTTATAATATACATATAGTATTTTTTTTAATATACCTATCCAAGAATGAGGCTCACAAAAGAGTCTGCTGTTTTGTCTTCTCTGATGTTAATGGCTGGGTAGAGAGAAATATGTCCCAGAATACATGTTTTGTCCAATTAAGTCAATTTTTTAATGTAAGAAATTTTTAAGTCCGTTTTTACAGCCTAAAAAAAATCACTAAAAGTACATTAAGAGCAAAACAAGGTTGAAAACCACAAATGCTTTCCAAATTTTTTTTATTTTTAAGAACTATTTTTATTTTAAAGCAATTTAAATTTAATTTTAATAAGGTCTTTAAACAACTTCCATAGAATTTTAAAAAAAATATAAAATTGTGAAAAAAGTGAAAATTTAATTTTCCAGATAAATTCCAAAAGTACTACACCGATTTTTATGAAAGATATGTTCAGATATCATATTTGAGCGCTAAAGCACATTTTAGGGATATTTTCCTTTCGAAATTTTATTAATAAGTATATTTGATTAAAGTGTTAAGCTATTGAAGAAATCCTCCCAGCTGTCCAGCGTTGCTTATTCATTTTCTTTTCACTCGTTTGTGTTGCGAGAGTTTCATTTCACTCCATGTTGCTCTGCAATACTCTCTTTTTTACTCAGCTAGCATAGAGAGTTTTATGTTGTTAACAGTGGCGTAAAAAGCAGGCCAGCAGAGCCCGCATTGCGGGCGGGCGTAACTAAGCCAGGGGCGCCCTCAAGTCCCTTTATGAAAATGACAAATGAAGTGGGGAAAACGACGCACAGTGTAAAATAAGCGGTCAAAAATCTAATATATCGATGTTTGAATTTTTCTAAGACTTTCTGGCTTTCATGGCTTTCAATAGAAAAAATCCGCGTAAAAAAATCAAAATGAATTTTTTTAATACAAACAACCGTTACATTACGACAAGCAGTCAAAGTTGCTTATATTAAAAATAGACTTTTTCTTGTTATTCACATTTTATTAAATTTTTTTTTATATATTAAAAAAAGTTTAAAATTTCTTATGTCTGGCAATATTACTTTTTTTCACATTTTGAACATATGGTTTTAAGCTTATCTTAAAAGTAAACACAAAAAGCGGGATATAAATTTTTAAATATTCAATTTTTAAAAGTGTTTAAAAAATAATTTTGAGAAAGATTGACTATAAGTTTTTCACGAAAACATCATTAGAACTGCGTTACACGAAATCCAAAAAAATTTCTTGCTGATACTTGCTAATACGGAGATATACATTTTTTATGGTGGCCTGTTAAATTAAAAAGTGAGATGTATGAAATTTGATGTATGGCAGCTGATTAATTTTCAAAATTTCGACTTATTACAAGCACAAAACAATTCAATTTTTAAAATGTCCTTGCTGTAATCGAAAAAGTTCACAAATATAAATAAAAACGCAGTTAAATTGTGTTGTTAGTATTTTCCAAGGCTGAGCTACTAAAATATAATTAATGGCCGGGACATTCGCCTGTGAAATTTTCCATTTATTTATAATCACAAAAGAAATTTATGTAGCAAATTGTGTTCGTGTTGTTGAGACAAGACTTAATTAAGTTTCAGGCAAAAATGGGTTTCGATTATATGGGAAGTGAGTGATTTGTATAACTTTTTCAATATTTCTTCATTTTGTCACGAAAGATATTCGTGCCAATTTTTATAGTTCTACGATCAATACTTCTATTTTTGGCCAAAAATGGAGACGCTACACTGTACAACGTTTGTTTTAAAAAAAATTAGGATATACTAAAATATTTATTTCCTTCGCAAAACATTTTTTTTTTTAAATTAACAACAATAAATGAAAAATAATTTAATAATATGTGATGAAATAAAATTTCTCAGAGTGCAATAATCGACGTCAAAAAAGTCGACTATTTAGAGCAAAAGTCGTCTTTGTTGGGAAAAACTCGATTTACCCGTTTGCTTTCATATTTATTAGAAATACACATATTTAATACATGTATTAGAAACATACATTCACATGTATTAGAAACAGTTTGTATAAGTATATCTAATACATTCAGTTGGTCATATTTTCTGACGTTAGCAAATTCTTCAGTTAACAGTTAACGTCAATACAAAATATTTAAACTTAACATCTTAAACTTATCATTTCTCCAATAAGAAAATTATTAATCTCATTAATTCAAACTTTTAGTTTCTTTAACTTTTTAAATAAATTAATATAAATAAACAAATACGCAGGCTTTAGGTCTGTTTTCATTATTTATTAATTATTTCCAATATTTGATGTCAATGTTGTTAACCCAGTGAATTTTAAAAAAAAATGTTTATATAATTGTAAGTGCTTTTTCAACTGTCTTAGTGCAAAATTGTTTTATTTTAAGTATTTTCAATTGTTTTTAGACCTTGATAATGTGCTCCGAAGGAGTTCGAAATATTGGAAATAATTTATAAATAATTAAAATTGATCTAAGGGCTGCGCATTTGTTTATTTAATAATAAAATCAAAAGGTCATAAAATACACAACAATAAAAATTAATGTATGTTTTCCTTTTGCCTACTTTGTGATAAAATCTTATAATATTAATTGTAAATTTTATTACATTTGATATTATAAAAAGTATTTCTTACGTTATTGCTGTTTTTTTAACAAATTCTATTAAAATAAAATAAACATTTATTTATGAAATAAAATATTTTTAACTGTTTCAACTGTTGTAATTAATGATGACTATTGAATTAAAAAAGTCTCTTCTTGCTCTCTTTTTTTTTTGGTCAATAGTTCTCTTATTTTCTCTTGCGCTTCTAGTAACCTACTAATAACATAGTTTTGGTCTAAAAGTAAATAGCAGAGCGCTTTTAAAAAACCTGCGGGCAAGCGCACAAAATATAAATACGCTACTGGTTGTTAAGTGTTTTACATTCTGATTCATTTCTGAGTTTAGTTTTAATCAGGCTAAAATAAAAAAATATTGGTTCAGCAGCTGTTGAGCGAGCTCTATGAAAGGCACATCAGACTATTTACAAAATTGATAAAATCATTAAAACAAATTTCCCCCAATCCATTCTGCACGACCCTGACTTTTTACCAAAATACTTAAATTTTTTCCCACCGTCATAAGAATTTTAAAAACTCATATTTGAAACCTGAACAAGATTCCTCTGATTCACAATAACATCTGGGTAGCATTCTATGAGATGATATTTTAATATGAATTATTGAATTATGGTAATAAAGAAATTTTGTTTTCTGACATAACTTGTGAAGATGTTATTATATTCAAAACATTTAGATCTTCTCTGCCTAAATCGAACTTGTCTTAAATTTGTTTTATAATATCTTTGGTAAAAAGAAAAATTTTCTGATTGGAGATATTTTTCCGTTTAAGTGAAAGTTCTCACAAAAAATTCTCAAGTCTCAAAAAATGTGATTTTTAATATATATGACAAGAAAAGCATGTAAACTTTCAGAACTTAATGCAATGCAAGTTCCACTAAGCATAAGTCTGAACATTTCTCCAGTGCTACCAAATATCACTTTTTGTAACAAGTTGTTAAATTGTTAATCTTTTACAAAATGTACCAATTCGGAAAATAATGTACCAAGGTACCAAGTTAAAATAAATGTACCAAAGTGGCAACCGTGATAGCGCAACAAAAAAAAAAGCAGATGAGCCTCGAGCAAGGCAAAAAGTGAGATGCATATGAATGCAGCATGATACAAAGAATTATAGATAAAGTATTGAGCTTGTCCGCCATGTCTGCTGTGACGTAGGAGGTGAACGTTGTTGCAACCGTGATTTTCGTTGTGATTATGGTTGCAACGTAGTCACAATTTATTCATAGGATGTAAAGATTTTAAAATGTCGAAATTTTCTTATGAAAACTTGTTTAATTGAAATAGTTATTAATAATAATA